>CM026577.1:600000-923989 GCA_000180635.4 Pristionchus pacificus
AAAAATAGAAAAAAAATAGTAAATTGTTAGTTCGATCGCCGATATAATCGCATGCAGACCCCGCGCAGGATGATAAGCGGTGCGTGGAGCAAGAATGCGCGAGGGAAATACAACATCACTACTGAATTCCTTTATGATCAAGCTACCTTCTATTCAGCCCCATAGTCAGTGAATTCCCCGGATCATATATCAGTGAATCAGCAAAGTTCCGGGAACTCCTTTCCCCTCGTCTCCCATCCCGTCCCCTATCTCTTTCCGTTCGTTCGCGGCATTCCTCATCCATGATTCACGCGACCTTCTTCTCGCTCTATTGCACGACGGCCAGACGCAACCCCCCCCCCCCCCCAAGGGAGTGGCCCGGGTTAGGGGAAACGGACCCTCCCTCTTCTATAGGCCATCTAAATGTCCTATCGAGGAGCCTACAAATGACAAGATCAATGAGGAGAGGGCTCCTGACGACTAACAACAGGATAGTCTATTACAATTATCCTTTTTACTACGGTCTCGCTGTCCAAATCGCTACTCGAAGAATATTCGGAAAAGACAGGCTTTCTGTTCGATTGAGGTGTCTCAGCGTGAGTTAGAAATATAATGTAAGAATAAAAACACGACATCACTCACTTTCGTGCTCGACGACTGCATGGAGGAGACGGAGGAGCAGGGCGACTGGCCCGCAAGGCGCATCTGAGATTCAAAGTTTGTAGTAATTACGTGAGATTTATTTTTTAACTCCAATTTTGCTGTGGGGGAGATTCGCTATTGATACGAATTAGTTCAGGTTCGCTTACCCACAATCCGGCAGTGAGACCATTTTTAAAACACAAATCAAGCGTACATCTGCTGTCAAGGTGCATCCAAGATTCGTATTTAGAACTAATTGTTGAGAAATTCTATTCGTCCAATGTTCGCCATTTCCAATTAAGAACTAAATGAGCCATGAGCATCTGCGATTCATCTGCGAATGACTAGCTACCTTTCGGTTTAATTTTAGCAACAATCATAATTCATTATTTTAAAAGAGTCATAATTAACGAAATCAAATATGTCCCCTACGAATACATGTGATAAAAACATTACCACAGTATCGGCGTTTCACATTTGATACTAATGGGATTAGTCATATAAGCCAAACAATCATCACCTGATTCGCCAGTGAGAAGTCAATGTTGTAGAAGTTGAGGGCTTTCCGCTTCTCGTTCGGCTTCGGCGGCATTACGAGGTCGTCGTTTCTACAATAATATGATTGCTAAACTTTCGAAATGCCCGATGCGAGAGTGATTTCAGATATAAAAAGGAGTCGCAAACATCAGAATCATCAGCGCAATCTAGCATGATATCATCACGCTGAAACCTGAAATTGAACGCCTAACGATAAACAGCGGAGGGCGACCTTATTTTAGCTTTATTTCATTTCAAATGGCAGTAAGAGAGGAAATCAAAGTCACCAACACTACCAAGCATGATATCAACACGGTGAAACCCGAAATAACCATTCTGGCAAACAACTAAAGCCGAGGATACTATGGCATAAATATTTTCGATGAGCTGTCTCACATGAATCAAAGTCCTCAGCACAACCTAAGATGATATCAGCAATATGAAACCAAATAGTACAGGCCAAATTAGAAAAAAATCCCGACTGTGATCTTTTTTTTTTAAATGCTAAGAAGAAGAAATTAGAATCACCAGCGCTACCTACTATGATGTCAACACGGCGAAACCCAAAAGCACAGGCCAAATTAGAACAATTTAGCACGACTATAATATATTTACCTGTTAAACGGGCAGCACTAACGAGATCAAAGTCTCCAGCGCTACCTAATATGATATCAACATGGCGAAACGCAACATTACCTGGTTCGATCTATTTTTCCCCCTAAACGAAAGAATGACGATCACATTGCTCTCGAACCTAATGCGATCAGTGCATTCGATATGCGAAGTGAACAGCGAACTACTTCCAATCACTGATGGGATAGCTCCCGCTAGTTGGCAGGGGGGGGGGCTCCGCAATTTTCGACAATTTTCTCTTAGGGGGCCTCGCGAAAAGAAGCAGACAACGAGGAAGCTCCGCATATGTTTGACAATTTATTCTTGGAAGCCTCGTGATCAAGCGGGGGTATAGCCCAGCAGTGCTTCCAATCCTATCACTGCAGTACCGTATTACGCAAATAGTATGGCAAAGCAAGCTAGAGATCATACATAAACGAGAGGCTACAATGGCAGAATGGTCATTGTGCATAGTATCGTTAGCTATTGCTAAACAACTTCGCGGATGGCTATTCGGGATGGTGCTTTGTGGCTCTCTCGTTGATCAGAGATAGCGAGAGACAAGGCAAAAATGAGAGGGTCAACCCATCGATTCCAAACTATGATCGTCGTGCACAGAGGAAGGAATGCATTTCGCATAGACACAATAGTGATGAGGGAGGGAAGGAGGAGCACTCTCTTCGTTTCCTGTGCTCTCTCGCGCTGTCTGATCGGCGAGAGATAATGCGAAATAGAGAGAGAGCGGCAGAGAAGTCAGAGCACATGTCGAATATTGGGCAGCTATGATTCATAGTTCGAGAGGTTGCGGCCGGGTTTTTCATTACATAGGAATCACCCGGGTTGATAGGGGCAGAGACGCAGAGGGCACATCAATAATCACGCAGGTATTCCCTCGTTTGATCTACCCATTCCGGCCCCGGGATCAAAGTGCAATCACTGACGCAACGTTCACGAAGTATTTTTCGATCTTTTCAAATCGAATCTAGCGAAAATTCAAAGGAACTGCGCGAACTCTTACCAAATCTAGCGCAGTGATCAAATACAAACAAGTATAAAAACATAATTAGCATAAATAATAATTAATTAACTAAATAAAACGTACTCATGCAGGTCCAGTTCCGTCAGATCGGGCAGTAGATGGATTCCGTCCGGCAGAGTGATCAACTTGTTGTGGTCGAGCCGCACTCGTTGCAGTTTCACGCATCTGGAAAAGGGAGATTTGTGCTTCGTTCATCCTAGTTACTCATACACATAGAGCAAAAATAGTATTTTTTGCACCAATAATCTAGAAAGTTATAATAAGTAGAAAGTTATAATAAATCCTCCTGTAGTTTCAGGCATCTGGAGAAAGGGATATTTGAGTTCCATCCCATCTAATTACTCATGCGTCACAATGTCCATCTAGTGCAGCTTCTATCACTAGGTAATATATTTCAATTGGGGACAGTGACCCATTTAAAGTTCACGCATCTGCCAAATCGAGCGAGATTTGTGATACCCTGCTTCCACTCATTGCCACATGGTAGGTCTTTCTGGTTGTACGAGAGGTGTATAAACTACTGTGTTTCATGGTTACTACTTACCATAGCTACAAAGATTAAAGCGATTAACGTGAGGAGCTTCCGCTGAACCAAAACTAATCAACCTCAACTGCAGTTTTTTCAAGATGGTGACTACTGTTTCAGGGTTGCTACTTACTTTCAATTACTACTAGTATTTCAGTACATGGCATAAAGAGGTGAATAAAGAGGAAATTAAGCTCATAAATGTGACCTGCTGAGTCCCTCCGGCACCAATTCGAGCTGATTGTACGAGAGATGGAGAACAGTCAGCTGCACTAGCTTACCGATGCCAGATGGAATACCTAGAGAAAGGAAGAAGGTTAGAAGTAGGGCCAGAAATTCGGGTCGCTGTCCCTTGATTCTGCACACTAATGTAAGTCGCTAACGAGAATGGCACGCGAGTGTGCCAAATAAAGAGACAGTGATCCGGATTTAGAGCTCTAATAAGAAAAAAAGGGAGAAGAAAAAGAAAAGAAGAGGGACGGTAGAGGCTTCACATTTTCCAATCCCGTATGGCATCCAATCCTATTGAAAGTCACACATGCTCTCAAGGGAATGCCTCAAGGAAAGGAGATTTGGGAAAAGTTTTAGGCTCTGCTGCTCTCAATTGTGGTCGCTTATAGTGAGAGCCAAGCAAGTGATGTGAGAAAATGGCTTCAAAGACGGCAAACATGGGGATCTTTTTAGAGAACGGGATAAAAAAATAGAATCTATATGCCACTGTTTGTCTACCCCCATTAACTCCTTCATAATATCTCAACTGGTTAACACAACAGGGTAGTACAGACGGGAAAGTATAACATAATTTACCCTCAAAAGTGAGCTTGTTGTTGCTCGCGTACAACCTTTGCAGCATCGTCATTCGGACGAGATTCTCGGGGAGCGCCTGAACGAAGTAAGATAAGAATGATATTAAAAACATTTTCAAAATTGTGTACATATTAAAGGATGACTGATATTTCCTTAGAGGCTTTCTGGAGAAATACTACAGCTAAATGCAATGTTTCTGTAGATAGCACGAATGCAACTGAAACTCACCTTGAGGCAATTAGTGGAGATATTGAGCGTTACGAGGCTCTCCCACGAGCCCTCCGGCAGATCGATCTTCGAGATCTGAAGCGGAATTGTTACTTAAGCAAATCACCCATCGTTCTCCCCCCCCCCCTATATTGTTGCCAATTGGCTTGATCTTTGATCCCTACCAGTTACATGTACATTTGCAAAGTAACGGAAATAAATGAATCAATGGATTATTTCATCATTTTAAACACACAAACCTTATTCGCCGACAGATCGAGCTTCCTGAGGCTCTTGAGCTTGTAGAGTGCATCAGGCACCGAGGGCAGATTGTTCTCGGCGAAATCGACGTCCTGCAAGATTTAAGTTATTTCCGCTCAAATTAATTCACGAAATTGAGGACATTCGACAATTGGTCAATTATGTAGAGTATCAATTTAAAAAATCGACTCCTGCAAAATTTGTGTTGCAATCTTTGTACTTATCAACAACAATTGCCAAGGGCCTAATATCTATCTATCAGTCGCGTTAATTAAAAAATGCAAATACTGATGCTTATGCGAAGCGTATGCTAATAAACAAATCAATAATCGCATACCGTAAGATTCTCCAGATCATCCATCGTGGGAGGAATATTGTCGAGTGTCCGGTTCGTGTTGCGCATGTGCAGAACTCGCAGGGCAGTCATACTGTATATAGCTATTAAATAGATCAAATTTACAAATTACTATTTACAAGCAACGAATGAAAAACGAACCTAGGCAACTGCTTGAGTTGGAAGTGATGGAGTGGGTTGTTCGAGAGCCGCAACTCCTGAGGAATTAAATTGTACGTTACAAATCAAATGTGACAAATGCCCACAAATGCGTCCCAATGAAGTTCAAACAAGATAAATTTTGTTAAATACATAAATTTCGAATAAAAACTTCCAACAGTCTCAGATTCTATTATGATGATTTTTACGCTGTTTAGCCTCAAAGCGTAGTGCTTAGACTACTTAGACGTAGTGCCGAGGACTTAGGCTACGCCTCTGGCCTTGGCACGCGGATCTATAGAAGTGCCAAAAATTAACCTGAACGAGTGTGAGTCTTCTGATCTGTGGTGGAAGCATGTCCAGCTTGTTGAAGGAGAGATCCACGTACAGTAAATCGATCAGATTCGAGAATACCTGGCAAGGTTCAATATTTAATCATGCGAATTTCACCGAATCGCTGTTACAGCAGACATCCGAAATATATGGGATTCATGAAACCACACAATCAATTATTTGCCAGTTATTAATCATTTTGTTGTAGAGAGAATACAGCTCTCTCATATTACAGTCAACTTGTGGGATTGAGTAAATAAATTTGATGAAACCGTAACTCACCTGGTTAGGAATGTTCTCAATGTTGTTGTGCGAGAGGTTGAGCACGATTGCGCACTTGGCGTACTCGAGATTGTTAGGTACCTTGAATTTGAAAACACATAGTTAATACCAATATTAAATCGTCAAACAAACTATACCTTGCTTTGTTCACTGTCTATGTGGGGCTTACATAATAGCATAAACGTTAGCACAAACGCAGTACTTCCAGAGAGATCAATCAATTAATCCATAACAATACCTCTCTCAGCTGATTATTGGAGAAATCGATGATCGTCAGATCCTTCATTCGGAAGATGTCCGTCGGAATACCGGACGTTTTGATCTGAAATGATAGAGTGAATTTTACAGCTTTTCTATTGACACATTTCGATTTAGATCTCATCTCATTAAATAGAACACTATGGAAAAGCCTTGTAAATCTACCATATCTCGTTTTTGATACTGTATTTAGATTGTGAATCTCAGCAGTATTAACAAGGGAAGTTCGTCAAATATCCGTAGAGATTTCGAACGCGCTCTCTACCGTGGATAACGTGGAATGCCCAAAAATTATGTAATCAAGAAAATAGAAGAAATAACTCACATTATTATGCCTCACAATGACGGATCTCAATCGGGGCAGGTCGGAAAGTTCTCCGTGCACACTCGTGAGCGAGTTGCGTGACATCTGAAGGTGCTCCAGATTCGCGCATCGTGAGAGCTCATCCGGAACCTGCGATAATAGACTTGAAAACTTCCTTTTTGGCCCTTTCTTTTTTTATGGAATCAAACCAGAATCAACTCGTTAATTTCCTGTACATGGGAAGTTAGAACGGGGATGTTAAGGCTTTTTTCACTGTTATAGTGTTATGAATCTCTGACATTTCATAAGCGGAAGGCACTAATGATAAGAAAACAATGATTCACCTTTTCGAGGCTGGATCGATTCAGCTTGAGCCATGTCATCTGGGTCATTTGCTCGACATCGTGAGGAAAACGATCGCCCTGCAATCGGAATTTTGATCGATTCCCTTGGAATTTCTCGAAGTCAATCAAAGGCCTTTTTAGCAATTAGCGGACAATACCGTAACTCCAATAGCATTCATAATGTTTTTTTAAAGAATTGAATATAAATTACTCACGGAGAAGTCATTCCTCGAAAAGTCCACACCTCGTACGAACGATAGAACGCCGGCGGCCATCGCGATTAGTTGGGGTTAGGCAGTTAGTAGTCGGGATCAGTTCATCGCCCGAAACGACAACCTGAGGAGCATGATAATGAGCCCGTGAAACAAATAAAAGACGCAAAACGCAATCAAAACAAGAAAAACACGCTGACAAAGTAGAAACAAGGTAGGTTTGCGTTTCACGAAGCAACTGGCCAATGCACGACGAGATTTGGTGAGATTGTGAAATCTCGACTGCCTTCACACAGTCGGTGCACAAATACACCGTGAAGTGATTTTATTTTCTACCGTATCCAAAATCAATAACATTTTTTCGGAAAAATTGTTTCATAAATAACTGAATTATGAAATTCGTTTCGAGTACAAATATAAAAACAGATAGACTCTACACGCTCTGTTTTGATCTGCCTCGTATTCTTTCCTCATCCGAATGTATCATCAAGTCAAAATATTTTATGATCAGAGCAATAAAAAAACTGTACCCTCTGACGAGATAAATTGCAATGTCTGATCAGCTAGGGAAAACAAACGTTCAATGACCAGTGAGTGAGAAATCTAAATGAATAGGAGGTCGATCTTCCGATCCACGATCCACTCTGCAAACACTCGAGTATTATTGTCTAATTTCTCCTTCTTTGCTCCTTCTTTCATCAACTGCTTCCATTCACGTCTCCTTAATCCCTCACTTCGTGTCAACAGGACTTGGTCAGGGGAAAAACGGGTGTATTATGGGGGAACAAGGGAGGGGTGAGATGGATGAATGTGGATGGATGGGCTCGGACTTTACACTGGAGATCCTTCGCCTTCTCTCAGTTGTGTACACCTCTCTCCCCTCCATCCGATCGACAGCGAGGGATCCCACTCACTCCTCTCTTTCCAACCACCAGAGATAACTCAACTAGAAGAGATCAACTTTTTGTTCCTGCTCTCATCTCCCTCCTCCTATTTCCCCCACGAGCTACTGCTCACTAACTGAGAGTATCTCTTCCCCCTATCCTTGCTCACACTTGCCCATGATATCGTAACCCGAGCTCTTGATCTTTGATCTCTACGACCCTTGCAGCCGCTGCAGCAACCATGGGCCATGATCACGAGTCGGAAGCTCAGCAGCAGCAGCACAAACTGACCGAAAATGGGAAGGATCACCCTAAAGAGTGAGAACTTAGATACTACGCATGTGGCATACTGATTTTAGCGACAATTGGAGTTATTTTGAATGCTGCTATTTAGGGACTCGCCTAAGAAGGAGGAGGAAAACTGCTCGGCGAGTGATCACTTCACCAAGGTTTGTGTATCTAAGACGGATATCTAAGAATATCCACAGGAAATCACGTGGATGGACAACAGAAATGATCAAGTGATCGAGCTGACCATCAACAATCAAATTTCGTAACGCCAGGATTGTCTGGGGATCTGATGGGATTCAAACGCTTTGATACATGAAATGATATTAGAGAATTGAGGTAAGAGGATTGAAATCGAATTAACTTTCAGTTCAACCCCGACCAGTACCTCCAAAGCTTCTACAAGTCTGCAGGAGAGGATCTCGCTATGCAGGTAGATAATAAGACTGAATCGATTAATTTTGACCAGCCGGAAATTGACTGACTGACGAGATAATCCGATCTGGAATTCCAACATTTCTAGGTCGTCCTCTTCTTCCTGCCCGGTATCCTCTACCGTCTGCCGAAGCGCATCGAGTCCATGCTCGACCTGGGTGCAGGTGAGTCGACGTTTCCAAAACGTCGCCGCGTCGAAACTTGAACTAAACTTCGTCTTGTGTCCAGGCCCCACGGTCTATCTCCCGATCGCGTGCCGTGATCGAGTGGTGACCATCTACACCTCGGACTACGCACCCGCCAACCGGCAGTCACTGCAGCAGTGGTGCGAGCAGCGGTGAGTTGTGAGGCGATGATTAGGAAAAGTCGCAGCGTCGAATATTCGATTAGAAACCGAAATACGCACCGAATTAGACCGCGATAGGACGAATGGAATGAGTTTCATTCCAGTTAGATCAGCTAATGAAAGACAATAAAACCAATGCTGCCGTAGCATGAGTGATAGAAAAATATATCAAATCAGAATCCCTTCGTTCTTCTAGAAAAACGATGCGGAAATAGCGCGAAAGCTATTTTGTGAATCACGAACGATGAGAAGTTGTCAATTTCCAGCTCCTAATCTGTTTCTTTAGTTTCTGTATTTATTCAGATGAAACAAAGATGTGAAAAATAAATTGAAAACAATTTTAACATCATTTCGGACAGATAAACAGATTAGATGGTCCAATTTGATGATTCGTCGTCACTTTCCGCAGTCATTCCTTCGACTGGACGAAAGTGTGCACATGGATCTCCAACATTGAGGCCACTCACGAAACGGCCGAAGTCATGCAGCAGAAGGCCAGGGATAAGGTAAGGAACAGGAGTTGGCATGATGTGTGATAGCGGTGATGTTGGGGAAAATGATGGTGATATTCAGTCATGATCAAGTCAAGAGCATGCCATGGACAGTAGAAGAAATAGGACCAATCTAATTTATTTTGTGTCCTGTACCTATCTTTTACTCGAGTGATGAACTGGGCATAATTTCCAAAATAATCAGAGGGATAATAAATTCAGGTCCGTGCGATTCTCGACGTCAACGTCCACGCGTGCCCCGTGGTGAGGAACGTCGACTGGAAGAAGGACGAGAGTGTCGAGGTTCCGGAGCAGTTTGATGTGAGACTTGAATATGTGGCAGATGAACAATTGAGATAATGATACCATCGAGTTATTGATTTTAACGGGTTCTTTAGGGTTCATGGAAGAGTATGTTATTGACTACGCCGAAATCGTTCAGCTTTTTTTGAAATGCTGAAACTCAACATGAATTGGCTCCTCAAACGTTGAAACTTTTTTGTTTGATTCCGTACTATCACGAAACCGACGTTAGGTCCCTCGCTTCTCGTTTCATTTTCAATCGAACGCGCTCAGTTCTTGCTCTTTTTTTTGCTGCTTCCGCTCATTTGTCAGCTTAGGATACTTTTTGCCTCCTATTTCTCACTGATCTCTGAGCAGTAAGAGAAAGCGATAGACTACGTAAACCGAAGAGACGCCTCCCTACTCAGCCAAATTACCCACTCGCACACTTGACACTGATGAGTGACACTCATATCCGTCGCCTGCATAGATGCTGCGTCTCTCCATGCGCCCTGATCACTCGTCTTCTCTGACCGACGAGAGATCACGGATAATACAGAGACGGGAGAAGCAATGCGGTGCTTGCGTCATCTCTGTTTGCACGTCATCTCTCCGGGAGTGATCCTGAGTCAGACTAGAGAAAGAGGATGCAACGGAAATCAGGGGACGAAGAATAGCGAAAGAACGACATCAATACTCGAGTTATGAGCTAGGGCTGATGTTTGAAAGATGCAGTAGTGTAAACTGAAGTGTGGAAAAGATATCTTCACACATGCCACTTGATAATAATAAAAAAAATTACAAAAATATGGTTCTGATCAGCCACAGTAGTCCTACAATTTCTTTCGACGTGTGACAGCATTGAGAAAGTCATTTTTTGTTACACCTAAACCGAGTCCATTTATCAGTGTCGCATTACTGGATCGGAAAACATGTGGGGCGAAAGATCTGGTTGTTAGATCGATAACACACGTCATTAGAAATTATGGATGACGAATTCGTCTTTGATTTAGTTCAAAGACCAAAGATCAAAAATCAAAGACCAATTGCAGCTCGTCACCACCGTCTTCTGTCTCGAGTACTCGGGCGAGACCCTACAGGAGTATCTCCGTGCGGTGAAGGGCGCCTGCACTCTGGTGAAACCGGGCGGATACCTGGTAGGGTTGTTGGCTTGTCAATGGGGCACTGAACATTTGCGAACAAATAAGTAATTTTATTAGCTGACTCGACCGGAAACCATCAGAGCAAAAATTTTCATTTTTCATTTTTTTTCATTTAAACAACTTTATCAGCTGGTTATTGGTGGGATCTCAGCTGGGTTGCCATAAGAGTTCTCCACTGAGTACGGTCGCGTGCGAGTTGAAGAAATTGTGGACCGGCGGCATTGACAAAGTCGTCTCTCCAACGTTTCAGTGGCCTCCCGCGATTTCTTCTTCCTTGCGGAGTCCATTCGAGAATCCTTAGACTCCACCTTACGTGGGAGAAGTTCGAGAGTCTTTCAGCCCACATCCATTTACGCTTTTCCGCCTCTCGCACAACATCCTTCAGTTTTGTAATACTACGCAGGTGCTCATTCCGAATGTGATCAAGTACAGTAATGCCGAGCATTTTTCGTTCAAGTTTACGCTGGGCAACGGAAAGAATTTGTTTGTCTCGTTTACAAAGATACCATGTTTCGGCTCCGTATAGGAATGCAGGGAGAACTACACCATCGAATAGGCGCTTTTTTAATACCATGGGACAACCTCTTTTCCTAAAGAATTCAGAGTACTTGGAAAAAGCACAATTTGCGCTTCTTACTCGGCGGTGAATTTCCCCCTTGAATCGATTTGAATCCATTGTGACCTCTTGCCCGAGATAAACCACTTTGTCTTTTACTACTACTGTTTCCCCTGCCACGATGACCGGTCTGCTGTTAGGAATAGTTGAAAGAGCGATAGTTTTTGCTCCGTTGAGACAGAGTCCCACCGCTAGTAGGTCCCGTTCCAGCTCCCGAACCATGGATTGAATTTGGCGCGGGTCGTGTGAAATAAGGACGCAATCATCTGCATAAAGGAGATGTGATAAATATTCTCCATTAATGCAAATTCCCTTTTTTCCCCAGTTGAGTCCCCTGAATACTGTATCTAAGACGGCAACGAATAGACGCGGACTTAGACCATCCCCCTGTCTGACCCCTCTCCCGATGTCTACTTCTACTCCTTTCCCATTGACGACCACAGAGCTTTTACTCTGAACTGTGAGTGATTGGAGGAAACGAATGAAAGTAGAATGAACTCCATCCCGTTCCATGGCAGTAAGGACAGAATCGCATAGAACAGAGTCAAAAGCCTTGCTTACGTCGAGAAAGAGTAGGTAGAGGGGGCGTTTGAATTCCCGACAGTTTGCGATGAGATTGTTTAGGATGAAAATACCGTCTACTGTTGAGTGACCACCACGGAATCCCTGTTGCTCCCTTGCCCGAAGATTGTCGAGTGAACAACCAATCCTATTGTTGATAACGGCGGTAAGGGTTTTTTGGATGACTGGGAGAAGGGAAATGGGGCGGTAGTTCTTAGGAAGTGTTTTGTCCCCGCCCTTGAACAGGAGGATTGTTCTACTGTCCCCAAAACCCTGTGGAATAAAACCTTCGATGAGGATTTTATTGAAGATTGCAGTGAGGTATGGTGATAGTATTTCAGCCCCTGCCTTAAGCATTTCCCCGGATACCCTGTCCTCCCCTGGCGATTTCCCGGATGTGAATCCCCTTAGAACACTCTCCACTTCGTCTCTCCCAATGGGAATGAATTCCTCTTCTGTTTCTCTCACTGTGTAGTTTCGTCCGCCATCCCCTTTGTAGAGTTTGTTGTAGTATTCTCTAAAGACTCCTTCTAGGTCAGCTTGGGTAGTGACTATGCCCTTTCCACCTTGCATTTTGACAATTCTTTCTCTCCCGACACTCTGACTTCCTATCGCTTTACTGTAGTTACTTCCCTCTTCTACTGCCTTTTCCACCATTCTAGTCAAGAGCAAAAATACGCACGAAATATTTAGTGAATGTGTGAAACGCAACGTAACCACCAACGGCTGAGATTACGAAATGAACTCTGCAGTTGAGATCTTAGATTCGAAGAGCATTGCCCCACCTCCCCCACCCCCCAAACTGAATCGCCACCAAGACGACGGACCTCCACCGAACAATGTCGATGAATATACGTCATTCTCTCTCTCTACTCACCCTGGTGGATAAACAAATTGAAATTGAAATTGCGGCTTTCAGAATGAAGAATTTGTCGCTTCTGCTTGAACTTTCGGTACTCTGAATAGAGATTCTTTTCTTGATATTAGATCAATGATTCGTATGCCTATTAGCTAATCTCCAGATGCAAGGCGGCGTGCTCGACGCTGACAGCTACAACTTCGACGGCAAGCGCTTCCGCTCCCATCGTCTGATGAGAGAGCACGTCACCCTCGGGCTCAAGGTACAGTATTCCCTGATTACGGTATTTCGGGTTACGGTAGCCTTTTCCACACCTCTCTTCGCACCTCTTCGCACGTACTAATCCTCCTTTCTCGTTCCGTTTTTGCACCCTCTCTTTCTGCTTTCTCTCTATTGCCTAGGTTCTGCAATAGGGACCTTCGATGAGCCTCTCGATCACACAGCAAGTGCGATACGGTAGCCTCTACGATGGGACACCACAAGTGCGTCAAGACGGTAGCGCATTACAGGAGAACGATTTCTTCACGGAGGAGGACGCGAGCGGCGAGCACGAGTTCAAGTTCATCGTCCATGAGGAAGTGTACATTATGATCGCCAAGAGGAAGAATTGATTGACGCGCCCCGAGTGCCCTGACGCACCTCCTTCTCTTCATAGCTGCCCAAGCCCTTTGTTAGAACCCACCCCGAAACTTGCTTTTTTGTTCTTATTATTCAGTAATGTCTATTCTACCGATTCGCCAGGTTCTAACACAGGACATTTTCCCTATATTTGTCGAGTGCCGTGCCCTTGCTTGTACACATCTCCCACACGCTTTATACTTTTTGCACACAGCTCATCTTATTTGTCGCTATTGCTTATTTTGCACTAACTCAGTACCGTAGATAGCTCGAGACAGGGTAGTCGTCTTTGTGGATCCAGGAGCCTCCAATCAAATACAAATACGAAGTTAGCTGTAGAGGTTCATGCATCCCTTGAAGACCATACCTTCCGTAGCAAGCCCCTCAGTAGTGCGAGGTTAACCCCCAATCAGTACTCCCTCACACAGGAGGCTGGAATGTGCACTGACGTCACTCGGGGAGAGAATGACTTCCGATACATCGGCCACGATGACATCTTCATTCTCATCTCGAAGAAACCAGAAACTACCGTACCCGATCTCACCACTCTACGATTACAGTAATCATCTACCGTAGATACTCATACCTGTCCAGGTTTTCTTTATTTCACCATGTCTACAAGGTCAAAGAAAGTCGCCGGCGGCGTGGACATCTATGACCGTACTTGATTGAGTATCTGAGTACTGTAATCGGGCATGGTGAGTGGGTACGGTATGCCAGACGTCCGCCACACTCACCCCATGCATATTTGTTGCCCGTAGTAGTCTAGTCGTGATGTGCCTATCGCGGATGATTTTCTCATCGTAAGTATACTCAATCTCATGCTCCTATCTCTCTCAATACCCACAACGGACGGTTCCTTTCATACTTGCATTGAGATCGCCGTTCTGTCCAATTTTGAGGTGAAAATAGGGGAATCGACTCGTCGTGACCCGCATTTCCCCCTCCTTTCTCAGTTCGACCATTTTTCTGTTAACAACCCGATTACGAGTTCTCTCCATCCAATTTCATCCGCCAATGTTTCTTGTGTAGCGTTACTATGTATAAATTGCTTAGGAAAGCCCGGCTTTCATCCATGGATGTATCCACACTGTACTTGCCCTATAAAATACGTTGAACGGACAATACGGAATCGTGTGAGTCTGTGAACGATTCCTCAGAGATGGAACTGACCAGTTATCTTGCTCCTGAATAAATAGACATTTTACACCGTCACTGCCGTCTCTTCGGCTAGAGAGGGCGAGAGAGCACAGAGAAGTGAGAGAGTCAGACGAAATCGCATCGATCAATACATCGCTCAGGGATGTCCACAGTACGAGGGCCTTGCGTCAGACGACGCCCAAGGAACAGAAGGTACAAAAAAGAATGGGTAAACAAACCTGGATAACTCCTAATCTCAACCGAGCAGAACAGTGCAACCCTTTCCCAATATCCCTGCGTCGAGAGTGCAAAGCCGTTTCCATTCTGCACTTCTCTTTTACTATTGGTTACGGGATAATAAAACTCTCTGAATGCAGTAGAATAGTTCCTGGTTGACCCTATTATTGCGTCTGGCGAGCTAGTGCATTAGTAGTGGAAACAAAAAGTACATTATCCTTAGGAATCATATCTGAAGCACGAAGAAGATATTCATTTGAAGATGATTGATAATGTAGAGTTCCCCCTTACCATATCCGCTTGAATGATGGTGAAAGAGGATGCTTAGGTAATTCGCCTTCGCTCATTCTGAAATTTAGACCATCGAACATAGGCAATCAACTATTCTCTAGAATGCGAAGTCTTTCAAAGATGCTGGAACATGTGGAATCCAACTCCACATCTTGGCTTCATTTCCCAATGTGTTCGCTGTGTTTCAGCAATGAGTTATCTCCCCTACGTACTCCGCATCTGCTAGTAATATTGGAAACCCCCATTTCCCATTCTTCCTTCACTTTACACTCCCGTTTCTCGAATGGGAAATAGGCTATTTCGAATAGCCCCTCTACGTCAGCGATGATTTTATGTGAGCAGATCCGAGTTTATGCACTGGCTTCATTAAATTCGTTCAATCTCTGAGGGGTGTTCCGATTTGCTTCATAATCGATTGTTGTTTGATCGATACAGTATCCTTTCTCATTTCGAGTTAGATAGTAACCGGAGATTTGTTTCACTTCTCAATCCCGGCAGTTCTTCTTTCCACTCTACATTGCACTCTCTTCTTCTCTTCGTCTCTTCTCCTCATCTTTCCCTTCCCTCATCTCCCCCCTTCTTCCTTCCCTCCTTCCCCACATCGTTACTTGACCCTTCTCACTTTACCCCAAGATGAGGTACACAGAGATATGCCTTATCTTCTCGAACTTTGGTGTTTATCACAGTGAGTGATATGGGGGTAGTCGGGTAGTCGAGTGGCTGGCAAGTAACAAACAGTGTTCTTCCTGGTTCGTTCGGTTTGTAGATAACTGTGCCACCAATGAAACATATCCGTTGCCCTAGTCTATAAAGGTTTCTCAGAGCCTCACTTTAGTCAGTATTCATAGATATTTAGTCTAGTTGTGTGCCTAGTCTTACGAAACTTTGATCTCATTGCTCTCATAACTGACATTAGTTGGGCAATTCATTCAATGCCAAGGATTGATTCGTCTGAATACAGTGAATGCAACGAATATTCAAGGCTTTGGAAGCGTTGCCCATAGATGTATTCACTAATCTCCGGTTTCCCTAGTCGTTTGTTTCCGTAGTCGCTTCCGTAGTCAATTGTCTACGTAGCGGGTCTCTGATCGATAACGGAAATGGTACGGTATAATCAATTCTTTCAGCGAGCTAATGCACAATCCCGAAGACTACGAAGAATCATTCGATCCTGACGCATACTTCGACCATTATTTCAGCAAGTGAGTACAAGAAGATCAGAGTAAACCGATCTTGAGAAGTCGATGAGATAGTTGACTACAGTTGCACAAAGAGTTCTGAATGAATCACTATCAATCTAACAGATAAGCTCGATAGTAAATATTTCTTGCCTGGTTCTTTACACGAACAAAAAGACAAAGTCACAACAAGATCTCACACTTTGTACGTGATCTTTCGAAAGGATTTGATCACAACTGACTATCAGCTCTTGATTGGGAAATTCGTCTGTCAGAGATTCAAGAGACTGCGGTACTTTACTTTCATACAGCCTACAAGATGAAATAATGTGTTCTGACTGAGGATTCACCTTGGGAGTGGGCTAGGGTATCTATTAGATACTATCTAAGTAACCCGTCCATTCAGAAATCAGATCGAGGACGGTACTCGTGTGTCTCTATTCTGTCTGCCAGTATTCGCACAGATCGTCAAGCAGACCGTCCCCAAGGAGAAGAGACTCAGTCTGCTGGATGTTGGTAAGTGAGCATTCGAGTCTTTATTCGGCATCGTCTAAATTTCCGATGAAAGAGCAGTTACCTATATTTATAAATTGAGAGACAACACACACAGAGGAACACAATTAGATTGGGGGGAAAGTTGATACGACAATTTTCTAAAAATTTCTTGTTTCGATGATCCGGGATTGTCACAGGTGTTTATGATCAAGGAAATGCCTCTCGGCGGTTCCTCAATCTCATTTGAAAACAACCGCAACGATCTTTGACACCGCATTCCTTGATGTTCAAATTTCAGATGGTTATTGAATCCTAACTAACTGAAGCAAACATGAACAATAGGTTATCATTCGTTGTTCTGTAAATCAGAGCACATAGAGCCATATCGAATAAATCGTCAATTATCGATTCCAGGTGCGGGTCCTACCGTATACTCGGCGATGTGCTTCCGCGAGTGCATCGACCGCGCCTACATGACGGACTTCGTGCAGAAGAACCTCAGCTCGCTCAGGGTACGGTAGAGTTCAAAGGTCAAAGATAAAGGGTGACGATGACGTCATCAGAATCTAATTATCTCCATTTGAGGATTGGACGAACGGTGTGTCGTCTCACGACTGGCAACCAACGATCAAGGTCATTCTCAGGTACGGTAGAAGTGATCTTTGATCTTTCTTTAATCAAATTATATGCATACTGCGAACAAATCGTGAACAACCCGATGTATTCTGAATTGAAGAACTCGTGAAACTCATCTGAATCCGCATAAGAATTATTCTATTCAGAACCGAGGGCATCGCCGGTTCAACTGAAAACGTCCTGGAGAAGGTACTTTTAATTTTTAAGTGATTAATTAAAGATTGATTCAAAAATTGATTGCAGGTCGAAAAGCGAACTCAGGAGCTGGTGCACGCCGGTGGCGTACTCTTCTCCAACGTGCACGAATCACCATGCGTGCCTGATCTACCTGAGGATGGGGTTAGTGTCGTGTTGAGGTGTTGAGGTGTGATGGGTTTAGTGTGGGTTAGTGGTTAGAGTTAGTGCAAAAAAATTAAAAGTCTCGCAGTATTTGGCCAGGGCGCTCTATACACCGCAAACGGTAGACAAATGTTGTCGGGCTTCATCCAGACCGTTCTTCTGTAGCTTCCAAGATAGGGAGAATTGGAGCCTTCAGTATGAGAAGGCCTTCAAAAAATGTTTATTTTAATTATTACAATTCCGTTTGAATTTGACCCTAGAAGTACGCAAACTCTACTCTAGCGCGAAGATGCAAGTCAATTTTTTTTGTCCCGTATCGGATTTCGCCTGCACTCTAGTTCACAGGGGTAAAGCAGAGGGGCGTGGGAGTCATTTTGCAACTTTTCGCATTTTCCTCCCCCGCACCTGTCACGTTAATGCTACAGTATCGGCAAAGCCTCGGACTAGCGGCGGTGTTCTTAAAGTCATTTGCTGCCTCAAGCCGGGTCAGTTGTCAATTCTGTCTCTCTCATTTCACCATGCTCTCTCACCTGTCAGAGAAGCGAGAGATCATGGAAAAGTGAGAGAGTGGGATAAATTGCCTCTGATCCCCCGCGCGGGACGTCATCGATGTCAGTTGTCCTCTCTCGCTCTCTCGCACTCTCTCACTTTCGCCCACTCTCCCGTCCCTCTTCCGTCTCCCGTCTCTCGCAAGTGCCTGCTCTCTAGTGAGGAGGAAGTGAAGGGGGAGAGGTTGTCTCACCTTGAAGCATGCTCCCTAAGGGGTCAGAGAAAAGTAGAGAGAAGAAAAAAAGAAGACGGAGGGAGATCATTGTTAGGTGTTTGGGAAACGAGCTGGAACGAAGAGAAGTCAGAGAGGGTTTCGAAAGGGTGTAATGAGTCTGAGGGAGAGGGAGGGAAGGGTTGAAGTGATGTCTGATTAGGCAATACAATTATTTTTATTTTAGCGGAACCCTTTGATTGAACTCATGTTAAATATCCAAAAATAGAAAGTACATGAAACTTATTTCACAATTGCTCAACAAAATTTTACTAGGCATTTGAAATGAGTTTCATAGATTCGTGAAAAAAAACTGGAGCAAGGGTTTGGTTTTTTTTTCTGCACCGGTTTCTCAAATACAAAATTAATCAAAATAATAAAAAAATGGGGTCTAAATTTTGTAAAATAAAACCCTGTATAATGTATTTTTTTCTCGTCAGGTGGACATTCTCGTATCGGTCTTCTGTCTCGAGAGCGCCTGCAAGAGTCTCGAGGAATACAACAAATGCCTCAAGAACATGGTAAGGACATCCTGAAGTGCGAAAATTCGCCAAAATTAAGGATTGCTTGTTTGACATTTCGAATAAAACACCCGAAATCAATGAATAATAATAGTAGTTTTTATTTTGCGGCAAAGTACCCTTCATCGGCGTGATAAATGGTCGCAGCTGCGCATTGAAATCGTATGCTTTCAGATCGCGCAACTCCGCTCTGGCGGCAAATTCATCATCGGATCCGTGATCGATGACAACATTTACAATGCAGGCAATCAGGTATGCACTTCAGGTGGAGTTTCCAAGTTTCTCGTACATTCACGCATTTGAATGCTGTGTAGACAGTTAGTCGAATACAGCATATGTACTGTTTTCGATAAGAGCAACCAACAGACATTCCTATTTTCAAAATATTCTTACAGCCGACAGCTGGCCTTACCAGTGGGTCCCATCTAGCGTTGAGTTACGAATGCAAAATAGCTTGAAGTTTATACACCTTTACCTTTATTTCTTTCAGCGTATGTTCTGGTTGCTTCGTTTGACCGAGCAAGACGTTGTCTCGGCTCTTGCTCATGCCGGGCTAGATGTTGAAAATAGGCAAGTTCATTTTCGATTCAGTATCTTCAGGACGCTAAATTTTGATGAATTTGTGTACACGTTCTATCAGAAAAGAATGCAATAAGGCAATGTTCATGATCTAAGATCTACTAGCTTTCTCGATTCTTTTCAGGTCTATGACTTATTGGAACTTCTCTGTTTTTTGGCTCACGGTATTTTGCACGAGTTTCTGCAAATTGCAGAACCCCATCCTGCAAAAGGAAGATTTCAATCTCCCTTTTGGGAGATCCCAGTTCAAGGGAGCCAAGGCTTCCCGCACCCTCCTCCAAAGTGGAGAGCGCTGAACTGTGAGGAAAAATTGAAAAGCTAGGCCTTTTATAGGGGGGTGTGTAATTGAATTAAATCACACTATTCAATCAGATAATTGAATGGCAGAATAATAAAAACCATTCATTTCGACAATCACGTTTCGTATGGCGGGGCTGGCTCACTCCCCGAAAAAGTTGAGTGTGCCTCAATCACCGAAACTTTCGCTGCCGCCGCATTCAACGGCACTTTCAGTCTAACATCTCGCACCTCCTATTTCACGACGCTAAATCAAAACTGACTTTCCAATGGATGCAAACTCGATTGTTGTGCGTCTACTCACCCATTCTACAACGTGTGACCGCGCGATTGAGTGTGAGGGAAGAGAAATGATGGAGGGGGAGAGGGAGAGGGAGAGTAATTGATTTCGCATATTGCAGAAACTCGTGCAAAATACCCTGGGCCAAAAAACAGAGAAGTGCCGACTTATTTCCCTGTGAGTTCATTCAATTATCGCACTATTCCAGGAAGGCGTACGTTCTCGAGGAGGAGGGCGTCATGTTCGCCATGCTTACCAAGTTCTAATTTTGTATTTCGTCATCGGGTCGCAGCCGGAAGTTACTCTACGGATGCAGTTTCCGGCCCTGGAAACGGCTCGCATCCGTAGATCGTCCACTGTGACCCGGCGTGTTCCTAGGCTGTGTTAGTCAGTCAATTACAAAGACCGTAGCAAGATCATGTTCATATAGGATGATGACCCTTTTTCATTGTTAGCCCACAAATATACCCAGTGTTTTGCCGTTTTCGGTACTTTCCGCCGAAATGCGCGTGATTACGGACGTTTTCACTCCACACCATCATCGGTACCCTTCTTCGCCCTTCCCGACGAGCAACTATCGTGTAACAGCCCCCAGAGTTCCGCGACCGGAACCATTTCCCGGCCCCAGTTAAACAGCATTTCCATGTAATTCCATGAGTACCAACCCTACTTTCATGTGTGCCCTATGAATGAATAAATGTCGTTGTGACATCCGACGCTTGTTGAGGACAAATCTGCAATCTGCAATATCTGTGTACCAAGAAATTACGAATGTGTGAGATCGTCCTAATATGAGGAAGGGAATTGAAAGAGGATTAAGCGGTGCTTGGTTTCCGTGATTTCGTCCTGATACATCTATTTATTTCGTATTTTTCTTAGTAGTTCGCATTAATATGAGAAAGGCGCGTATCCAATTCTCATTATGATCTGACAGTATGAACGGTCCCAGTGGATTATAGTGCAGCTGAGACTGACCTGAATATCTATCATTAGCCGAATTCCCTAGTTGCTCTGTCCGTTCGACCTCGCTGCGTGATTAGACCCTTTCTTCGTATGAACCCAGTGGCTCGCGAACTTTGCGGACTTCTGTCACTGTAATCACGAGTCTACACCTTTTCACGGATTAACACCCGTTCCATGTCACAATCTGTTTTCTCTATTGTAGAATAGATATCAAGAAATGAGGAAATTTGCACATGTTCATCAAGCGCAACATTTCCGATTATTGTTACCCCGATTATATTCTTTATTTTTATCGTACGAAAAAAGTTGCAATGATGAAATTCCTATCGTTCAATTCAGCAGTCATAACGAGGCTATCCAATTGATTATCGACAGCAGAAATGAACTCTTTCTCCGAGTGCTCTTACGAGTCTACTCATGCAATGTGCATGCTCTATCTGGGGATCGGTGCGCAATTTTAACTGTCGAGTACTTATTGCAAATACCAGCTGATATCAGACTTTAGATCACTTCATTTAGACTTGCAACCAAACGAATCTAATTTTAAAAAAAATCATTTACAACGTAAAACTGAATTTCAGGCACTTTAGCACTTCTCGCTAACTTTATTAACCTCGGAATGTACACGCTTTCGAAAGATTCGAGAAAAAGGTAAAAGATTAAAATAAATAAAACTAAAATTGAATTTCAGGTACATGAGTTTTATTCCTTTAGAATTCGGTGAGCTCATCAACAGTGTATCGTTTATACACACCGGTATGTTTGAGACCTAGCTATTAGCACTGCTAACTGAGTAGTTTATAGTTTAAAATGAATGCTTGCTTAGAAGTCAAACCGATCATGTCTGTTGAAAGGGCCTACTTTTGCAGGTATGGGCCGATTGAATGAGCTGTATAGTGGACACATGTACTCTCCAGTCACAGTGCACACGTGCTTCTATGAAGTGAGTTCCTTCTCGATTAGAGGGAAAATAATGATTAAGAAAGTAAAAAAAATACAATTCAGAGGTACTGGCCGCACGCGATGATACTCGGCACTGAGATTCCGGCACTGTTTCTCATTCTTACAGCAGTTGAACGGTTTGTAATAACTGAGAAACTGAGGCGCAGAATAAAAATCCTGCATCAATTTCAGAATCTGTGCTGTTTGTTTTCCGACGTTTTTCGGCGAACTTGTCTTCGTCCGACATGGTTCCGACTCGATGATATCTGGATTGCGCTAGCGTATTCGGCTACTGCGTATGTTATTGTTATAACTGATGATTATGCAAAGGTTTTTTTCTTTCCAGGCTGGTCTCAATAGCGAACATGCTCATTAACTTCATCTTTCGCGATGACTTTCGAGCACTGTTCGTTTCAAAACTCTTTCGAACAAGATCCAGCCACCGTCGTTACCCAGTTGATTTTACACCGCACTATTGATAAATCACAACGAGATTATAAGAGTCTTTTGAGAGCAGTTACAGCCCATTTGAGATAAAAATGCTCTCGCACACATTTTATAGGAGAAGTTCATCGACATCCGACACCGTCATTGGAGTATTCTTTTCCAGCCTCTTCTCAGAGAATATTCCCATTTTCGTTCCCTACCATCACTCCACGTTCTGCATTTCTCTGGTCAAAAACGTCTCATCTATTGATCTCGAGGGGCCTAATAATTTGTTCTTCACCATTTTAGAATTTGCAATGCCTGCAAACCGAGAAAAGATGGAAATGCGTAATTGAGATTAACTGAAACAATGAAGGAGAAAGGGATAGAATGAGGATTAGGCCCACCCTCGCATTAAGCCCCGTTGTCATAATGCTTTTGTTCCGATTCATTCCTAAATGACGGCATGAACCGCGTCCATGCTCCTCCGCATGTAAGAAAAAACAAAAAGTACACGGCCTCTGAGTCCTCCCCTTTTCATCTGATTTTTTTGTCTTCGTCTCTTTTCACGGATTCGCATCCTTTCTGTAACTGTCAGTTTTCTCTCGTGTTTTGTATCGTGAGGAATGCGATTACTTAGCGAGAGCTCGAGAGACTCATCCGATAAACACTAGGCAGGAACGACACAGTTAACCGTCTTCAGTGTTAGCTCTAAAAACCCCCTGGGTAAAATTGCAAAATATATATCTAAATTCGGGCAACAACGCACATGCTTTTCTGTTTTGAGTGGAGCTCATGCGTAGTGTATTTATCTGTTCTACGTATGTTGAGTGCTTTGAACAGCTGTTGGTCAGTGAGAGAGTCGAGGTGAAAAGTTACAATGAATTTAGTAGTACGTTCATATCAGCCGCAATATTCTAGTCGGAAATTCATATAATCGAATGTGCTCATAGAAACGAGACTCGTTCAACATACGAAGGCAATTTAGAACCCGTCACTTTCTCTTTTTTTTCTTGTTTTTCTGCGTCGAAAGTCGCGTTTTCTCCATTACTTCTATTCTGAGGCGCCTCGGGAATTAAAAATTAATGACATTATTAGCGTACATTTCTTGTTAGGCAAGGCAGACGAGAGTAGACGGGAGCTTTGAAATCGTTTTGATTTCACCGTAATTATCCATAATATTTGTGGTTGCACGTTTTTCATAATTTCCTGATGTGTCCAGAATAGATATGTTATTCCATCTTCCGGAAAAGCACGATGGAAGAACGACCAAGAGGAGTAGAGATTCTGTTCCTTCGTCGTAATCATACATAAAATAGCTGCTGAATTTGGTTTTCTATGCTTCAGTTGACCTCTCTTGTCATTTCTAGATTCTCGTTTTGTCGTTTAACAGTCTGGAGGAAAAACACGATATTAGAAAGGCTATCCATTCGAGTTATAATAGGGTGGGGTGCAATGGTCCTAGTATGCCCCTGAGTCTTAGTAGTTGTATTCTAAGCATCTGCGTTTGTGGTCATTGTTTTTCGTGCCATATAGTCTATATATATTGCGTTTTCCCGAAGTTCAAGTGCAGACAGTCACTGAACTGTCTCATACTCGCTTACTTTCTTTCTTTCTGTCTCTGGTTATTTTACTATCCTTATATAAATATAGAACCCTGTGCATAATGCACGCGTGCACACCGATCAAAAGAAACAAGCGCATGTTCCGCGCGTTGAAAAATACACTGAAGACGGAACTACCTTTACCATTTTTTTTACATAATCCTCTTCACAGTTTAAGGAATGATCGCCTCCAATAACTCGTACGAGTCAACACACGCAATGTGCATGTTCTATTTAGGAATAGGTATGCAATTTCATATCTCCAATTCCATGAAAATTACATAGCGTCACTTCAAACAGCCCTGTAAGGAAACGAATCAAATTTTCTTACACGTAGTATAATAGGCTAGAAATGCATTTCCTGTCTGAATGAAAAAGTTGATTATCTACTACAGAATCAAATTTCAGGAACTTTAGCGCTACTAGCCAATTTTATCAATCTTGGAATGTACACGAGATCGAGGGAATCGAGAAAAATGTAAATCCTTAATTCATGATCTGATAAAGAAGCTTTTCTTTCAGGTACATGTGCTTTATTCCGTTAGAATTTGGTGAACTGGTCAATAGCCTCTCATTCATTCTCACGGGTACGTTTTCTTTATATGGATGGTAGAACGGTATGAGCTAGTGAACAAGTTTACTGAGTACGAATATCCCGATCCTTTATAACGGATACAACGGCCTATCAAAAACTCTAAAAAAATCCTAATCTTACAGGAATAGGCAGACTGGAGGAACTTCACAGTGGAGAGATGTCCTCTCAATTTTCTGTTCATAGGTGCTTTTACGGGGTGAGATTGAGAATAAAATTAAAATAAGTGCACCACAAAATATTTCGGTTACATCGTTAGACAAGTAATCTTACAATTCAGAAATACTGGGCGCATGCACAGATACTTGGAACGGAGATTCCCACGCTGTTTCTCATTCTTACTTCAATAGAACGGTTTGTAGATATCGATACATTTTTTTGAAACTAAAGTGAAATTTTTAGAGATCAGAGATCAAT
Organism: Pristionchus pacificus; assembly: GCA_000180635.4. Classification (NCBI taxonomy): domain Eukaryota; kingdom Metazoa; phylum Nematoda; class Chromadorea; order Rhabditida; family Neodiplogasteridae; genus Pristionchus; species Pristionchus pacificus. Next base: position 625,077 of record CM026577.1, read on the forward strand.
TTCAGAATCTGTGCTGTCTGTTGGCCGGCACTCTTCAGCACACTCTTCTCCGAACGAAGGAGGAAGATGATGATCTCGGTTTGCTTCGCTCTCACTGCTGTGAGTTACCAAATACATTCCATCTTCTCTTGAGCTGCCAAAATGAGTCGAGTCCAGACTTTCCAATTTTTCGGCCCACCTTTTGTTCGTCACTTCATAAAAACGCAAAATTCTCTGCTTTTTCCGACGTTGATAATTACTCAAAAATTCAACGTTCCGTACCGCAGGCGTCGTTCGGCACAGCAGCCGCGTCAGCCTACCACAACCAGGCAAAGAATGAGGATGGCCACTGCGGCATCATACACTCAACTGCGAAATGGTACGAATTGCGTTGAATTTTATTTTTTTTCCCGATATTGCTCCTGGTTTATTGACCACAATATGAATGCGTGGATAACAATTTATTTTAGGTACTCCACATTCCACTTCATCTTCATTATCGTTGGCTATGGCGTGTCTCTGATATCTCTTGTGATAATGAAGATTTACAGTCGGGTGAGTAAGAGCTACCAAACCGGAAGCCTGGATCATTGGATCATTGGATCATTGGATCAGCTTGGATCATTCAGAAATTCCGACCCAACGGGAAGCTTACGCTTCGCCGTGATTCGAAAACAAACATCCTCATTGCCTTCACGGGTAATTTTAATTTCATAGTTCACCATAAAAAAATCGTAAACGCATTTGATGATGATATTTAGGAGCATCAATGCTGCTCGTGGCATCTCCCTCTATCGTTATGATTGGTCTGAAATGGGCTTGGTTTACCATGGATGATATCTGGATTGCGCTAGCCTATTCGGCGACAGCGTAAGTTGAGATCAACTGCCGTTGTAAAAATGCCACCTTTATAATAAAGGCTTTATTCCGCCGAACTGATAGGCAAGACACATCCTCAGTAATGCAAAAAATCGTGTTCATGATTCTCGAGAATAGATGGATGATAGGGTCGTAAATACTTCGATGCCTTTCTTTTCAGGCTGGTCTCAATCGCGAACATGATCATCAACTTCATCTTTCGCGATGATTTTCGAACGACGCTCCTCCAGCTCTATCGGGATGTACATTACACTTACTTTCCGAAAAAAATCCATTTCAGAACCGACCACAAAGACGAGACTCACAATCATATCCGGCACTCTCCATCACCAACCCACATTTGACCTTGAAATATGTATTTTTTTCAAATAAAGTATTAAAATTTCGTTCAATGCACTGGGTCATACAGATGTGTTCCCATGGCTGTCCATCGGGCATCGCGTCACATTTATCATTTTTCTTCTTCTCATGATCGCGCGGAAAGAGCGTCCAGAAGTTGACACTTGAAATGGCAAATGACTAATGTTCCCCCTTGTCTAATTTTATCTGCCAGAAGAGCACTCTAATTATAAGACACTTCCCAGTATTGACATTCCTCGTATAGCTCTGGCTGTAGTAGAGATCCCCACCTACTAGCCTCTCCCCTTCATCAAGGACCATTCATGTGCACGAGGGGTGTGATGCGTAGCTCATTTTCACTAGTGGTCATGCCTTCGTCTACTTTCAATCGTATCTTGCGGCTGTTGGGTTCATTCTCAATGAGCATCAATCTAGATTATATGACTCGATATTAGTAAGTGAAATCATGCATTTGCTTGCGAAAATTTGTACTATACATTGCACGTACGAGCAGTGAATGACATTATGCTGACTTGTGGTAGTTCATTTACCGCACATGCTATGTCTCATAGTTTCCGCCGCCTGATGTGAGTACTCGCACATTTCTCTGGCACTCTCTCCATTTCCCTTGATCCCTTATCTTTCAAGGAAATGAGAACATTGCTCGATTCCGAGGCGTCGTATAAATACCTTCCTTTCCCTAATTACTTTTGGTTCTTTGTTAAACAGGAAAATCACAACGTCAAAATATGTGAACGTCAAAATAATGCCAAATATTGTGCGTGATCATTCTTGCCGCTTTACGTGACTTTGAAGAGGCACTCAAAATTTTCTCCCACATTCCTGTATTGTGAGTAATGATGCGATTGAACTCTGTAAGCCGTCAATGCCCTCAGTTCGAAACGGATTTTGAAGAGGCAGTGTAAGGCGCACTCGACAATTTGAATCACGTGGTAGCTATTCTCGATTTGATCTTGTTGTGGAACCGTGTAGTATCCGCTTGAAGCCACTCTAATCAATGAATTCCGATTTTCGAACAACGATGAATTCGGACGAGAGCTCCTACAACTCCACGCTCGCAATGTGCATCTACTATCTGACTATCGGTATGGATATGAGTAGGGCTGTTAGTAGAGTTCGAAATACGGGTAATCGTCTCATCATTTCACGCAGTCAGAGAGTCGAGAGAGAGGGTGAAATGGAGAAACGATTACTCGTATTTCGAACTCAAGCTGTTAGGACGAGGAATCCGTATCTTGACAGCCGTCGTTGTGAGGTTTCTCTTACATGACTGTACATTTTCAAGAACCTGTTTTTATTTCTCTCATTACAGGAACACTGGCAATCCTCGCGAACATTCTCAATCTCGCCATGTACATGCACTCAAGGGACGCCAGAAGAACGTATGAATTGAGCGTATTGTCAAGTCATTTTTGAGTTCAGCCGTTTGAGTGCATTTTTGAGTTCAGTTACAGCTGTCCTTATCAGCGGGTCCCACCTAGCGTTGCCTCTCGACGTAAAATCGCTTGTCGTGGAATGTCGTGACTCGTGGATACACCTTTATCCTTTTTATCCTTTTGAGTTCAGATACATGTGCTTCATCGCGTTCGAATTCGGCGAACTCATCAACAGCATCTCTTTCATTCTTACAGGTTAGTCTGATTGTAAAATTATTTTTTACGAATAAGACAACTTTATCCTGACATTTATTGTTACAGGTGCTGGCAGGCTCCAGACACTCCTAGGCGGTCAAATGTACCAACAAATCACGGCGCATACTTGTTTCTACGAGGTAAATGCTGTTTCAGAGGTACACAGTTATTCATGTTTCTCAGAGATACTGGCCGCACGCGCTAATCCTTGGAACTGAGATACCAACGCTCTTTCTAATTCTGACTTCGATTGAAAGGTTAGTTTTGGATTAGATTCTGGAAGGAATTCTTGAATGCTACCATAGATCATTTTGAGGATCTTCGCAGTGTGTTGCCCTGCAATGTTCAACGGAATCTTTTCTGAACGTCGGAAATGTGGCATGATCGTAATCTGCGTAGCGCTAGCTGGAGTGAGTATTCAAATTGTTTTCGCGTCATATCACCATCACGTTTTGGGGTAAAGAGGTTATGAGTAGAGTTCGAAATACGGGTCGCCGTCTCTTCATTTCACACACTCTCTCACCGGTCAGAGAGGCGAGAGAGTGCGTGAAATTAAGAGACGGCGACCCGTATTTCGAAGTCTAGTTATGAGCATTCCAAATAATTTTAAAAAAACGTTTCAGGGCTCAATTGGCGCAGCAGCCGCTTCCGCTTACAATAACCAAATGATGTCCGGCTCCGGCCATTGCGGAATCATCCACTCAACTGCCAAGTGGTGTGGTTTTCGCTTTTAGAGGCAACCGAAAATGAACGATTACGTAGCAGACATCGTATTTTAAGTGATGCAAATTGAGAGATGTTTCATTGAAGGTATTCAACATTCCACTTTATCTTTATTATCATTGGTTATGGCGTCTCGTTACTATCGCTTATTGTCATGAAACTCTACAGTTTGGTGAGTATTATGTTTACTAATTTCTGTCCCATCATCCAGAATCAAATTGAAGAGATATTGAAATTCGCAGAAATTCCGAGACGTCGGCAAACAAGCGCTCCGTCGTGACACGAAGACCAACATTCTCATCGCTTTTACTGGTGATTTACACTATTCTTTCAAGATTCTTTCGTGGCAAGTGGCAATGGGAATTTGCAGGTATACATTACTGAGAATAGCATACGATTTTTTTTATTGTCTTAGAGATTTGAGATAAGCTAGATACGCGTTTCCGAAATCATCTAAGATGCCAAGTCGCATAGGAGAGTAATTCACATGAATTATGTCACATGCTTCCAAACATTTGGGATCCAGACGTGCCTTCCCACTCCTTTGCTATTACCTTTGCCCTGAATTAGCAGCTGATTGAATTACGAGATGAAAAGATCGCTCAAGATTTTTCCAGAAATCAGACCTTCTCTTGGTCAGATGTCTAAACGTTTCAACGATGAAGTAAATCTCGATGTGTATGCATGTAGATTATCAGTGAAAAGCATAAGAGAACTGCAAATGAAATGCAGTATGACCAGTGGTGCACATACAATAGATAATTGTCTTCAGCCACATCGCTGCTTCTCGTTGCCTCCCCTTCGATAGTGATGATTGGTCTACGATGGGAGTGGTTCACGATGGATGATATATGGGTGGCACTAGCGTACTCGGCTACGGTGTAAGCATTTATTCGTTCAATAAAATCTAAAAAAAAGTAACCCTGAAAACACAGTTGAAGAATCAAGAAATGACTAATCCGTTTTTAAGACAATATCAATTGAAAAATCGTGATTAAATGAATGCATAATTTCAGGATGGTTTCAATTGCAAACATGATCATCAACTTCATCTTTCGTGACGATTTCCGCCAAACACTCTTCCGGTGGACAAACTCTATTGGAATGTTTGTTTTCCATTTTTGTCTTGTTGAAAAGCCCAAATAATCGCTGTTCTAGCAAGAATGATTGGGCAAATGTGCAAAATTGCTCTGATACATTCCGTTCTAGCATGCATCATAACGATGAGGTCTTCTCGCACATTCACCACACTACCTCCTCATCTCATCACTGATCTTTGATCTTCACAAGTTTAATAAACGATTCTTGCGACATTGATGCATGCAACTCAAGTATAATTAAAAAAATATTAAGAGCTCGATTCCCAATATATTTATCCGAAGTTTAATATGACAAGTATGCGCAAGTGTGGGGGTGAGGGGCGCAACTCTCTTCGTCTACTACTACTTAGCCGGGCCGGGTGCCGGGGGGTTGGAGCCGGGACCGGGCTCTTGCTTGGAAATCGATGCCGTGTCCGGTTTGGGGGCGGAAGAATTGGACGCAGTGCCCTGCTTGGATTTGGTGTCCGACCTCTGATTGGACTTGGTCGTAGAGCCGAAGGGGCCGGGACCATTATCCGACGAGCCGGGACCGGAAGATTGGTACGGCTCCAGGTCGTCCGAGCGAAGCGCCGACTCGGTGCCCGCCTTCGGGTCGGCATGGAGAGACATTGGACGAGCGGGAGAGAGAGCACGCTGAATGGAAATTATCATGAATCCAGTGATTCGAAAAGGACGAAATGATTTTCCATAGAATTCCACAATTTTCTTGATATTTCAGGTCAGACTGAGTGACGCATCATGACAATCCATGTGTGCCATGTAGACGCGCAGCAGGGATTCAATTGTTTGTAGTTGCGTAAAAAATAAGGTTGTCTGGATGAAGAATCCGTCCTTTTTGGAGTGCTATCTATCTCTCTGGTCGGAGAGAGGAGAGAGCACGTGAAATGAAGAGACGGATTCTTCATTCTTACAGCCCTAAAGTTTCAGCTCACAGGTGTCTCATCGTCCTTCTGATACTCTCCTCTCCTCAGTACGTGCTTGATCTTGTATTGCTCAAGCATCATCATGAACTTGCGCCCGTATTCAGCCTGTTCCGACATCTACAAAACGTCATTTTGTTTATTATTTATTCAATTCAATTCAATTCAATTATTTTATCCACCAAGGTATGAAGGAGATTAGATTTATTTTTTTTATTATTTAAAAATATTTTTTGATTATACTTATACTTTATCTACTACTATTACTACTATCTACTTTATCTACTTTTTACTTTTACTTATACATATATTTTATTGATATATTATTCGATACAAAGATCAAATATCATCAAAATCGTACCCTGGTAATGGGCAGAAACTCCTTGTCTTGTGGATCGAAATTGCCCGGATTACCAACGTACTTCTGCAAAAGATGCGGTTTTTTGATAGAGCCTGTTTGCATTACCCCGATTTTCTGACCAGAAATCAGTATATTTTGCAGCATCCCTATATAGATGCATCCGTGTTCTCAAAAGTATCGTTCTGGATGCCTTTTTTTCTCGGCATAAATTGAGGTACGAAAGAAGAAGACTTACCATGAGCCAGGTCTCGTCAGTCTCATTGTATTCGAGGTGCGAGAATCGCATGAACATCTGAAAGTTGTTGCGTCAAAACAAAAACATAAAAACAACAATAAAATATCAAAACAAAAACAACCTCGAATATCTCCATGTACTCGGCCGAGCCGATGGGGCACTTCTCCTTCACATTTTTGTGATTTTTCTGAATTTGTTCGTATAACGCGTAATATTTTTCTCCGCAATTCGCGAATCTGCGTCTGTATACCATATATTCTCTTCTAATCCTTCTAACCCTTAATTCAATCAAAAACATCTATGAGACCTACAGGGTGCGCCAAAATTACCCGCACTCAGTTTTTCGATCACATCTCATTCGGGAAACGTGCCACTGTCCTGGTGCGGTAATTACTACTAGCCCTAGTCCATGTCTCCCTAAAACTCACAAAAGTTACGATCTCCATTCAATACCTAATTTGTAGTAGCGAGTCAAAGTTGACTGGTGACTGTGCGCAATTCCCGCGAGTGCAACACAACTTCTAATAAATGCCACTCCTACACCAGCATAGCGTGGGCTTTCAAACTCAGAACATTTAGAGTATATCCTTAGACCAACTCGAAATTTATATCAGAATTGCACTGGGTATCCTCAATGTGGAAAGCTAGCTGAATTCCTCAAGCATATAAAATCACTAAAATCACCCGAATTCTGACTTTTGGTTATGTTTTTCGCCCTACTTCTTACCTGTAAGGTTCAATTCATATTTTTATATTTCATGAGTAATGGTGAAGCATGTACTTCTGCTTTTTGCTAACTAGAGGCATGCATGGTGTGTAGCTTTCAAGCGGACGTTGAAAGTGTTCACTTCGGGCAGTCAGATACATTTTGAGGCCTACCGTATTTAGGTGAAGGGCTATTGCTTGTCTAAAGTGTAGGTAGTTGCACAATCTATTGAGGTAACTATCAAGACCATAAAATTAGATCTAGGAGCTCTTTCCTTGAGACTACGATTTTTTGAGCGACAACATATCGAACTCGCGGCCCTGGCGTACCATAGTCAGTCAACTTTGGCTCGCCACAAGAAATCAGGTAGTGAATGGAGATCGGAACTTTTGTGAGTTTTAGGGAGATATGGACTAGGGCTAGTAGTAATTACCGCACCAGGACAGTGGCACGTTTTCCGAAAGAGATATGATCGAAAAACTGAGTGCGGGTAATTTTGGCGCACCCTGTAATAATCACTAAAAAAAGTTTGAAAAATGAAGACAGAGTGACTCGTATTTCAAAAAAAAAAAGGTAGAAATACGAGTCACTCTGTCTATATTTCACACTTTTTTCGTCCGTTAGCTGTGATTTGAAGAGACGATCAACTTATGTGTCGCTCTGACCGGTGAGAGAGCACGCAAAATGAAGATACGGACCCTTCATCCAGTGAACCCTATACTCACAATGAATGCTTCTCTCGCTGCGTATCGCATGTCGAAGCAGTCTTCGATGGCCGCACGGAAGCAATTAACGAGCTCACGAGCGAGGAATGGCTGAATTCCAGCAAAGATCAAAGGTCAATCATCAAAGATCAAAGGTTAAATCATGTAAAGCACAAGGCGACTCGTCAGAAGCATTTAATTTCTTTTTAATGCGAAAACTATTTCTTCAGTTCAGAAAAGGTTCACAAATTATCGATTTGGAATAGGAGGAAGGGGTTCGTTCTCCAGAACTTGAGAATCAATTTTTAAAATGAGCCGAGACTCACTCCTTTCGAGACTTCGGCAATGACGACCTGTACAAGATCCGGATCGGGACCGGCGCATCTGCAATGATCTTTGATCTTTGGTCTTAAGACTTACAGTATATTCTAGTGGTCATATTGTACCCCCCCCCCAAAAAAAAAGTTTCTTTCAATGATCTTTGATCTCTAGAGTTTTTGTCGAAAAAATGCTCACAATCCGTAGAGGACATGCTCCCTGTACGATCCGTATAGTTCCACCAGTTCGTCATACTTCTTCTTGTCTTGACGCTCCGCAATGATCGTCCAGTACTTATCCTTCTGCAATTTTTAAAATATTTGTTGAGTATTCCGCCCTGAGGAAGATTATCCAACATAGTATGGGCACTATTAGGCTGACCGCGCAATGCAAAAAATATCTCCAGTCAGCCCATCAACAAACAGGAAACGCTCACTTGTGTCATATCCGCAAATAATCCCCGACTTTCAAACTTCCTCGCCGCTATAACGCGCTCGTCGTCAGGCTTAATTTAATTATTATTTGTGCATTTTTAAATCAATAACTCAATAAATGTTTTTTTTAAAAGATTGCAGATATACATCTCCATCAAATCTACTCTGCCGTCGGCTAGAAAACTAATTGGAGAGCCTCGTGATGATGGTTTGCCTCAGCAGAGAATTTACTCTGCCAGGGCGAAAAATCGGAAATGTCTTTTTGTGACCTCACCATTGGAATACCGTGCATAATCTTTGTATAGGTCGAACTTGGTGGAGGTTGTAATTGGTGAAGACTATTCAAGTCCCGGAAGTACTCTACTCCCTGCAAAAAAAAATGAAGACGATCTCTGGTTTCTCGTGACCAGTTGCTAACCAGTATCCTGACCAGTTGCTCGCGTACCCGCCAGAAACTGGTCACCAACTGGTTAGCAACTGATCACGAGAAACCAGAGATAGCACCACTTACACCTGGCTCAAGTCTGCATCGATATGCAAATATCTGCCTCCTCTTCCGAATATCCTCGCACCCATCACGAACCATGCCCTCCTCGTACAAGTGCTCAAGAGAATTGTCATAATGAATTGTAGAGGTGTATCCACGTCAAGCGATTGTACGTCGTAAGACAACACTAGGTGGGACCGCTGATAAAGCCAGCTGTTATGACAGTGAATTTCTGTCTCTTCAATCCGCATGATCTCTGTTACTCAAAATGAAGAGATTCGGCGTTTGAAGAGTCGAAAAAAATAGCAAGTTAATTTCCGGTTATCTTTTTTATGGACAAGTGGAAAATGAAGAGACGACTAAAAGTATGCATCTTACTAGGGTCGCTGATTTATCGTGATTCCCGACTCGGTTTCGTGTCAGATAAGAAATAGCGCAAAAACCTGGTGACGATACCGAATGGCAACCAAATGCAGCTCATTAGAGTTCGAAAAACGGGTAATGGTCTCTTCATTTCACTCACACTCTCGCCTGTCTGACCGGTGAGAGAGTGTGTGAAATGAAGAGACGGCTCACCGAAATTCCAATCTGGTCGTTGCACACGAGGAATGTGTTGTAGCACATGTCGCGGACAAAATTGAGATACTCATCTGGAAATTTAAAAAGTGCGGTAACTTCCTCATCGAAGCCTATCCTCAAAGTACTGCAGAACTATTTGCTAAAATGCCACCTTGTTCTCCCTATACAATCGATCAAAAATTCCATCCTACAGTAGGTCAAGCTACCAGAAGCACTCTCTCCATCCTACCGTACCCCCGTCTCCGTCTGCCTACCGTACCCGCTCCATCCACGTGGTCGTAACCGAGACGATTCAGCAGTCGGTTCATGCACAGCAGCAGATCCGCTTGGAATTTCATCGCCACACGGGATCTATTCACTGTAATTGATAATTTAAAATGCAGAATGATAACGGGTTCAGTGACAGTGACAGTGGCATGAGCAGTTCAGTGGCATGAATGAGCATCCAAGAAAATTGTGTTCCATTCACCACTCACCTGAATTGAATCCAACGAGGATCATTTTGTAGCCCAGGATCAGCTTTCCTGCAAGGAATCACCATATTTCGGCAGTTCTCTAAATTTTGGCTAAAATATTTCTCGCAGAGTATTCCATCCCTATCATTCTCATTCTCAACCCATTCACATTCAGAGCAGTTGCTCGGGCCAAAAAAACAGAGAAGTTCCCATACTTCTACTGTCTTACCCTAACCCAGCACTATTCTTGGCACTACTTTAGAAGACCAGAATGGCTAAAATGGGGGGTTTTCATTTCCCGATCCCCAGTCCCTTGTGAGCTGTGGAGAAGAGAATAAGCACTCGTCGCGCCACTCCTCGTGCGCAGGGTGGAGGAAAATGAGATTTCCTTCGACTCAGATCGATCGATTATAGGAATAGTCTCTCTCCGTTTTCACACTCTTTCTACATTTTTACATTTTTCATTAGCATATTCCCCTGGCCTATAAAAGAGTTCGATTCCTTCTCTCCTGTTCAGTTGAGGCGCTCTCTCATCTGAGGAGAGTGCGGGGAGCCTTGTCCCCCGTCGACTGACCCCTCCCGATGGGACGGGGAGAGGGGGAGGGGGAAACCCACATAGGCCATTCTGGTCTTCTAAAGTAGTGCCTATTCTATTCTTCAATTCTTCAATGCAACAACAGTCAGAATTTAATCCGATTACACGGAGTAGCTTCGCCCATTTTGTCATTGGCCTTCACCAAATACAACGAGTGCATTCTTACAGAAATCAAAACTCACTCCACACTCGATAGTCCGATTCCATCTGAACACAATGGCCGAAGAGGGAGAGGTAGTGATCAATCTTCACGGTAAGGCCTAGCTGCAAAAAGTGAACCGGTAAACTTTGCAGCATTCGGATCTCTTCATTTCACATGCTCTCTCGGCTCACCCATGAACCCAAGAGCATTCAAAATTTTTAAGAAAATGCGATCATTCGTATCTTTTCTCTCTGACAGCTAGAGAATGCGCAAACACATTTCAGAAAGGTTTTTTTAGTTCATTTCAAAAAACATGGTGAAAGGTTTAGAAAAAACTACCTCGTCTAGCAAATTGGTAACAAACTTGACGCGTTCGACAACTGAGTACATTGACCACTCCTGAAGTTAATATTTTTGTACTTATTACAATTTTTTTAAATTTTAATCAAACAACAACCATACCACGATAATTCCATAGAAATCCGCATTGGGTGTTGCCATTATGTCTACGACTTCGGTAAGCTGAAAAGGTAACGAATACAGCAAAGAGATGAAGGAGCACTCCACTGGCATTACACATGCCAGAGAGACAAAAAAAACTACTATGAAAAAATTACCTATGCTGGAACCTCTACTAATAATTGGATAATAATAAGTAATAATTAATTAATTAATTAAAAAGTGAACTCACATCCGTGTATGCGGGTGGCCATTGTGTCACGGCTCGTTTGAACGGATTGGTCGGACGCTTGCGATATTGCAAGTGCGACTTGCGTAATTCCTGCACGAATCTACTCTATACTTTGAAAAAAAATCTATTTTTCGATCACATTTACAACATTATTACTCTAGCAAATCAATGATGATTGCAAAGAATATTCGTTAGACATCGCGAACAGGGCTGTCAGAATGGGAAGAGTCTCTTCATTCCTAGCACTCTCACGGGGATCATACGGAATGAAGGGACCCATTCTTCTTGTCAGCAGTGAGCAGGTTACCAATTCTCGAGTCCAATTAGCCTAATTGATTTAATTGACTAATTAATAATTGAACTAATTGAATTATGGGTAGAAATGAATGGCCCACCTTGCAGCAGTATACGATCGAGATGAAGATTGGTGTGAGAATGAGAATGGCGACTGAGACGCCGATACACGACCCCACAGTGACAGGATCCATCCAGTTTTCTCCCGATTCAGTCCAATTCGTCCCATCCGATCTATCTGAAAATTATAGAGGGCTCGATAAACAGGGTCGCCATCTCTCCATTCACCACAATATCATCTATAAAATTGTATTCCTACTAGGCCACCTAGTGAATGACCATTTGAGTCGATTTCTACTAGATAGGTCATCTAGTGCAAGTTTTCATCCCTCGCTGAAAATTATAGAGGGGTCGCCATCTCTTCGTACTGCACGCTCTCTAAATCACTGGTGATGTGTCGTTCCACAAGTTGGAATCAAGCTCATTTCAAAGTTGCCACCATTCTCGATGCCAACTTGAACGAGCCCCAAACGAGCTTGATTCCAGCACGTGAGAATACATCAGAGAGAGCTTTTCAGTGAGACTCACCCTCGCATTTCAGTTGAAACGTAGTGTTAAACTCGTCGGTCGCATTCCGTCCGTAGTACCATATGCCTGAATCAGAAATGAACTTAATCTGAGTCGACAAGTAAGAAATTAGTAGGGCAGTCAGGATGCATAATCCGTCTCTTCATTCCTCGTCACTCTGACCGGTGAGATAGTAGGCCGAATGAAGAGACGGATTCTTCGCCCTGATAGCCCTGTCCAATCCTTACCAGTGAAGAAGTCGCACTGTAGAGATGATTCCATTAGCTTGAACGATTCCCCGCCGAGTTCCCGATATCTGCAAATTGTTATTTTTTTCAATTTTAGAATTCCATCTCAAATTTCGCTCTCGCAAAAAATGTCGCAAGGGTGCTCGTCGGATATGTTCCTAGTAGTTTCAAAGTTCCTAGTTGTTCCTAGTAGTCTAGCAAGAAATAGGCTCCTCATATCTCACGTCTTTTAACCGGTCAGTGAAACGAAAGATCGCGCATTCATATATCAGACAGGATCGGCTCAGTCATCGCACAAACATACACGAGATTCTTTTCTGCTGGACATGTTACGTTGTCGTCCGAGATGATCACCTGTAGATAATTGCGATCTTTATTAGAGAGGTCGTTTCCAGTATCGCGACAGTATCGATGCCTATTGTGAATCGAGTGCATTGATCATTGACTAATAAAAATATAAGTGAGTTTCAGTATCTGCAACATCCATGTACTAAAGTATAACAGTATCTAGAGTATCCCTGTCCAAAAATCTGGAGCATTTTCACATACACAGTCATTCGTTGTATTGACGCACTTTGTGGCGTTCAGTGGCGAGAGGAGGGCGCAGTTTCCTGCAAAGTGAAGAGATAGGGGTGATCTTTGATCTTTGATTCCCTCAATTAGGGGATTTCATAGGCGTGAAAGTAAAGGCGAGAAACCCATCCATCGTTGTCGGAAACATTTTTTAGAATAAATAGGCATCATTCTTACTTTCTAGAATTCATTCAATGAAACGGAAACGGAATACACTACGTGCCAAAATTCTCCCACAGGGATCGGATAAAAAGATGACAAGAAAAGCTAAGGAAAACGAACTGATCGGTGCGCAAGCCGCTCCCTCCACTGCGTGGCCGTTCGAGCGGAACCATCCCGGCTGTTGATCTGCAAATATACGTTGTGTCGAGACTACACTCTAGTCCCGAATTATTCCCTGAAGACTATGGTCAATTGAAAAATCGTCACTTGAACTCGTTATAAGCCTACAAAAGAAGAGTGTTATTTTCATGAACGAATGATCTTGATATTTTCATGAAAGAATGATGCATGAATCAGGTAACACTAATAGTGTGACACTAATAGTTCGAATTGCGAATTCAGAAGATGTTATCGCTCATAGTTTTCATTTAAATTCACCGTCGCTCTTCCTGCACTCGATTCCACTCTCGTCGCGACTGGACACCATACCAAGCACCGTGTCGTTCAATAGCCATTGATTGCTGCAAAATGTTGATCTTTGATCTTTTATCAATCACTCAAATATCATGTCCATTGACTTTTGATCTTTGATCTCTAATAGTCGGTCAGTGAGTGGAATATGTGTGCACTGTACCCACACTACCAAAACTGTCGTGAGAATTCGAGCACGGGTTAGATTTTTTTTTGGAAAGAAACGAAGAGAACGGACAACCCTCTCTCTCATTCTCTTGGATGATAGAAACAATAAATCGTGAAAAAGCGAGAAGCTACGACCCCCTTGACATCAAGTGTGCTCTCGCCTATAGTTCGATGTACGGGTAATCGCCTCTTCATTACGCGCACTCTCTCACCGGTCCGAGAGGCGAGAGAGTGTGTGAAATGAAGAGACGATTACCCTGTTTTGAACCCCACTCTCACCTCTCGCACTGGAGGATCGGGCAGTCCCTGCGGTTCACTGGGAGCTTGACGAGAGGAGGAGTGCAACCATCGCAGCCGTTGAGAAGAGGAGGGAGAGGATCGCACTCGAAACAGGCTGAAGAAGAGGACTGGTGAGTGGATTAGAGTTCGAAATACGGGTAATCGTCTCCTCATTCTGCACACTTCGCCTCTCTGACCGATGAGAGAGAGAGAGTGTGTGTGAAATGAAGAGAGGATACAGTGTCAGTATCGGTCTTTCGACCACTTCGAATGATGTAGGCAAAATAGTAAGTGATTTCATAGGAAAGATATGCATCAATATGAATCGGGTGTGTCACATGCATAAAGAAATGCCTGTGCGACCTACATTTTGTGATGCAGGCGACATGGAGATCCGTAGTTGCTACATCCTGAACCGAGCCTGTTATTCAAAACAACAACAACAACAACATCTTCAGTAAAAACCACAACAGCTCACCCGTGTCCACGCAAAAAAGCCCGCAGATCTCTGGGGTTCGACGTACAAGATGGAATGTTTGAACTTCTCAAATGTAGCGATTATTCTATTCATGTTTATCACAAATTATGCTCAATATTGAAAGTCCTATGAGAGGGAGTGGGAGTGAATGTATCTAAATGGAAAGTTACCAACCTCTTTACCAACCTCACTACCATCACGTTGGATAGAGTGTTCCGTGACCTCGCGTAGACCGTTTTGTTGATGCACACTGAGTAGGGAGTGAATTAGTTACTGGAATTAGATACGTACTTTTCGATCGTAACCCACTAAAACAATTTTTCGAAACGTTTCGTCGGTCAATCTACCGTACCCGTCGAACAAAAGTATTGCTTACACTAGTCTAGCCGATATATCGCTGCAGCCCATGGAATTGTAATCAGTGTTCACCTCAAAAGGCATGTTTCTATATTTTTAAAATATCCGATGTGTCCGAGTCTAGGTAACAACCTCCTCATAGGTGAAGTTCCGCAAGAATTCCACGTCCTTCATGCCAACTTCAATAAGCTGCACTTTCTCCTTCTTCAAACCGCGGTTGACTGTAAAAAAAAGAGAAGTGATCGGAAGCTCCTCTCCAATTCTCACTGTCCAGTAGAGTTCGAAATACGGGTAATCGTCTCTTCATTTCTCGTACTCTCTCACCGGTCAGAGTGGCAAGAGAGTATGATGTGAAATGAAGAGACGATTACCGGTATTTCGAACTCTAATGTCCAGAACTCCTCAACATTCCGGAGGAATGCGATTCAATCAGCAGAAACACTCACCTCGTTTAGAGAGATCCGTTATATATTTATGGATTGAATCGGGGCTCTTAATCTGCTCCACGAATCCATTGTCGTAATTATGAGGATTGTCGTTGGGCTCAGCGGGCGTAAGTCGCTTGATTTCCGTGATCAGCTTCGAGTTCATGAAATTAATGGGGCGATCCGTTGGACGTGAAAATTGGCCATTGGAGTCCACATTGTTGGGGTCCTTTTCTAACTTGACTTTTATTTTGCCAAATTCGTACAACTTCTTCAGTTGATGAAAGATCTGCAAAAGATCTGTTTTTTTGGCCCGAGCTACAACCGCTCTGAATGTGAATGGGTAGGGAGTGAGAATGATAGGGATGGAAAAAAATTCATTACAAGTCAAATCGATAGTGGACTCTCCTCATCCCAAGCGGAACAGTCCATTTGACTAGTAAGGAACTAGTTCCCTACTTCTTTTTCAAAGTCTAATCATCCCAGTACCGTTGATGGCTTCTTATCCTTCTCCTTCTCCTTCTGTGCTTCGATGGAAAATACGCACGACATCTCGTATTCGTCGACGAAGCCGTGAAGTAATGCTAAACAACGTCACTGGTCTTTCGCAGTATCACTACGGATGATTTGACATAGAATACAACTCTAAGAATCTCTTGCGACAGTGAAGCAGGATCCTAACAGAGTGCGGGGGGGGGGGGGGGGGGGGGGGGTCGCGGTCTCGTCATTTTGCACACTCTCTCACCGGTCAGAGAAGCGAGTGAATGTGTGAAATGAAGAGACGGCGGCCCGTATTGCGCACTCTAGATCCTAACATAAGTTGCTGAACGAACGGGGAGGGCGGTCAAGAGGAGAGATTCTTCACACAGTTTTAGCAGGTAAGTATCGTTTAAAGGAGGAGTAACAGGAAAGAATGCAAGAGACTCTCACACGGAAAACCCGGGACTTGCAAGACACCGTAGTCAAATGAGGGAAGGGAGGGAGGGGAGGGAGGGAAGGGAGACAGGCGTATGTAAATCAAAAGCGCACGCTTAATCAAATCCTCTGTTCAAATTCCCCGCCCTTGCCTGGACTCAGGGGAATTCTGGAACTATGCCAAATCGCTATAACTCGGTTCATTGATGTCGTAGAGACATGGGAGTTTCAGATCTCTGATATGGTTATGGATTGCTATAATCTGACGTTGACAGATTGGTCACGGAAATATTCATGTTACTCCTCCTTTAAAGTGGGGGATTCAAAATGGTAGAATATCTGCATTGCCGCCATGTTATGGTCGACTTTTGAGTATAGATAAAAATGAAATATACCCCACACCTGTTTTGATTTTGATAGCGTCAGAAGTGGCCGGGCCGAATTTTCTCGTATATCTGTTAGCTGTGTCCGAGAACTCAATCTTCGTCGTACTTGGTACGAACACAACCTCCGTTGCATTCTCGTCGTATGCACACTTTCCGAAGTTGTACACAAAATCACGATCGCCGCCGTTCTGAAACGAAAAAAAATTTAACTCGGGCTTTAATTTAAGTGAACGATTTCAAGTAAATTTTAAGTCTGCCTCAGGAGTATTGAAACCACGGATCACTCAATTTATTGAAGATTTACGGTACCTGAATGTAGAGCTTGATGCCTGCTTTTGGGTCGAGACCGGGAGCGGCAAATTGAAAGTACACCAGCCAATATGAATCATTGATTGGTCTGAAATCGAAATCTTATTATTTTGTTTGTTTTAAATAAAAATCTTGGCGCTTCTGCAGTTGAGGGGGCCCCTCCTTATTTCTCTTTCCCTTCACTCTCATTTCGCTCTCCTCTCTGGTGTCCGGAATCAACTTGGAATCAAGTAGAAATGGGTTTTCCAGTTGGAATCAAATACAGTACCCCTGACCCATTCCCACAAGTTGGAATCAAGCAGGCTTACGTACCCGCAGTGTCCAGCACGCACCTCGCCTATAAGGTCCCTTTTCACAGTCCTGTTCTGACTGCCTTCGGGCACGAGCGCGCTTGACTATTTGCGGACCCCAGTTGGACCGCCTTTTGAATGTGACCGTCCCCACATGGTCGTACCATGTGAGGCCTTTGGTCACGGTATGGGGAAACCCATGCTCTCCATCAATCAATAATGGAGGAAGCTACCGTAATTCTCACCGATTTCTAACGATCCCACAAGTTGGAATCAAGCACTTCCCACAAGTTGCCATCAAGCTTGATTCCAACTTGTGGGAATTGCTTGATTCCAAGTTGATTCCGGACACCAGAGCTCCGATGAGGAGAACGCGGTCTCCTCCTCAGAGGAGACCAAGTCCGTGGAGGCGAATGCTCCCCTCCCTCTCCTCAAATGGGGGAGCGAGCGACTGAACCAGAGAAGTAGAATTCACCCCTTAAATAGGGTGAGATGCAATGTAAATGCAAAATGTAAAATGCCAGCGAGAGACAAGAGACATAATCTCATTCTGGACTAATTGATTTGTTGACGAATTGTCTTCATTCTCATTCTTCGATTTTTTGAGCTAGATGACCGTGCGGAATGTGACGAATGAGGCGAAATGAGAAGGAGGGGAAAGTGAACTAGGGAGGCCCCCCCCCCAACTGCAGAAGCCTATTTTTAAAAAACCTAAAAATTTTAATAAAAAATCTTCCATTAGATGCAAAAGTGCATTTATCGATCAGTTAAAGTGAAATTGCAATCTATTATTTTTATCATACAGTCCTGGCGATTCCCCCAGTGAAAACGGAGCACTCGGGGTGACCCCGGGTGACCCCCAGTGACCCCACGCTTCGTACTCTTTCAATTGTTTTTAAAAAGTCGCAATTTGATTCCATTGTTTTCAGCGTTCGATTCTGCATCGATTCATATACAAACATATAAAAATAATTAAATTTTAATTAATTAAATTAATTTTCAAAAAAAGTTAAGATTAAAACGATTCGTGCATCGAACAGTACACCTACGCTATTTAGCAAATACTTTTTGCAGCGGCTGCGCATAAATATCGGAAGTGTACTCTTTGATGCACGAATCGTTTTATTCTTCACTTTTTTTGAAAATTAATTTAATTAATTAAAATTTAATTATTTTTATCTATATGTTTGTATATGAATCGATGCAGAATCGAACGCTGAACAAGATGGAATCAAATTGGCGACTTTTTAAAAACTATTGAATGAGGACGAAGCGTGGGGTCACTGGGAGTCACCCGGGGTCACCCCGAGTGCTCCGTTTTCACTGGGGGAATCGCCAGGACTGTATACATATATGTCTCACTGCACATATATTCCCAGCATGCTGAAGCTCCATTGTCTAAGTATACCTGATCATTTGTCCACTACTACAGGCATAGCTTTTGTCTTCTCGAATTTTTATGAGTTTGTCTTTTTCGAATTTCTGAAATGAGCTGCTTTACTCTTCTACGCTTAGGTACTGCCCGTAAGGCAACGATATACACTAGTACCATAATGCATACAGTACTCACTGCCCATTCAGTAGTGATATAATTCGGGTCCTCGCATTGCATTTCCGTAGATTGAAAACATAACTGAAAAAATGAAGTTGAAAATGAGGGACCAAAAGCTAGGGTTTCAGGTTCATTGTCCAAAAGGTAGAGATTCTAAAAGCACTGAACTTGCAATCCGTTTTTTGTTGTAACCCGGATCACAATATCAGCATCGAAACCCAGACTTCAATTTCCCAACCGTATCTAACATCGTAAGAATGTATCCCAGTGTGTGAGATTGGGAAATCGTTTCTAGATGCAATCGTAGCCCATTATCGCTGTTGATTACGATAACAATAGAGTTCGAAATACGGTTCTCTTCATTTCCCACACTCTCTCGCTTCTCTTTCTGATGAGATAGCGTGAAGAATGACGAGACGAGTACCCTTATTTCAAACTATAGGTAGAATACGACTCGGAGACTATCGTATTCGATTATTTACCGTTTTTCCATGATCTGCGCATTCTGTCCAACGAATGCGCGTGTCGTCGCCTGTAGGAAATGTGTTTATTAGTGTTGTTCGCTCTTTTAGCGAGCGCTCGTTGCCCGAGCGGTCTCTCTCTCTCTTATTCGTCGGAGCCGGCGCTCGAGCTCAACACGGCGTTTTGGCGCCAAAAATGATTTAAATCGTTCCCTTCAATACCAGACAAAACTGAATGATCATTTCACGAATTGCACACTAGCGTTTAACAACTTTGCCAATCCGATTGTGAACATGATACATTGAGAATAATTTATCCAGATAGATAATAACAACTTATTCATGACAGGCAATAATGCTCAGATGAGGGTTGATCGGTACTCTTCATAGGTTGCATTCCTGGAACGACCGCCGATAGCTTGCGTTATATCGCCCCGTCAGATTGTCCGAGGAAGGCCAGTTGGGCGTTTACTGATGTTTAGGTCTCCAGACAATGGTGGCGCCGCTTCATTGTTCCATGTTCACTTCTATGATTGATCTATGATTCTATGATGCATGATGATGCATGATCTATGATGCATGATTGCGTCATCTGCATGATGCATGATCTTTTATTTTACATCCTTCCTGGATCCAATCCCGCATCATCGTACAGTCCCTCACGCGGGTGTGTCAATCGGACTTGTGAAGTCAACTTATTGTTAGCATCTTGCATTGTGTCACGCAAAGTCGCGCCTTGTCGCTAGATCCCATTGCCTTGACCTCCGACCTGTAGACTCTTCAGTGTATCTACAGGACGATTGCAGTGATACAACACTCACACAGCCGTAACTTGGTCTTCAGAGTGAGAAGGCGGGACGCGAGGAAGAAAGAGAAACGGGACCATCCCAGACGAATACGGAGACCTCAGAGAAGGGGACAAATGATTGAGTTTAAACTATTCTCCATTGGTGCTCGATTCCGTCCGTGTGATCCAGTGGTAGGGAAATCCTTCCGAGGGGACGAAATCGAACAGACTTTCATCGATTAGGATAGGGCAACGGGTGGTGGTGTACGAGGAGATTGTCTTTGATGCATCGATCTAACTCGTTCAACTCGTCCAAGTCCAACTCGGGTGCAGGCTACTATCAATTTTCTCACCTGTTCCTATATATTCTTGGCGATTTGGAGATTAGATGTCATCAGTGCACTCCTGACGGCAGATATTCCTCCCATCGATGCGGATTCCATCCGCGCACTAATCGCACTCGTCCATTCCCGCACGCACGACTACGTTGGAGAAGCGAGGGGAAGAGTGCCCATTTTCTTGACCGTAATGTGAACGGATAGAGTACGAAGCATGGGCCACTGGGGTCACCCGGAGCACTCCGTTTTCACAGGGGGGGGGGATCGCTAGGACTCTACTTAGATCTTCGTTGACTCTGATGACCGGAGAAGGGCGACGAGAGTGAGATGGGCGTCATAGTTGCCACAATGCGTTACATTCAAAGGAATGCCAAGCGACAATTCACGAGAGCGAGGTAGACAGGGATGCCTTATTCCATGGCGCTTTCAGACCTGCTTGACGGAATGTAGGTTGTAGAGTTGTTCGCTGCCTCGCCGAGCGCTCGCCACTCCGTCTCGAGATGGAAGAGCATCTCGGGGAAAATGCTATCTTGTCCAGGAGAGTGACTGCACTTAAGGAGTGCATGTCTGGTCTCATCGGGAAGAAGGGGACACTCGTGTAGGCTCGGAGGTAGAGTTAGAAATACCGGCAATAGTCTCTTCATTTCACGTTCTCTCTCACCGGTCAGAGAGGCGAGAGAGTGTGAGAAATGAAGAGAACGTTACCCGTAATTCGAAGGGACAGCTACACTACGGGGATATAGAGTTCCTCGTAGAATCGATGAACCGCCGCATTAGTGACTTCCTGCGACAGTTAACCGGCAACAGGGTTGGGAATGAGAAAGAGCTTCTTTGAAGAACTGAGCATTACCCTCGCTACGCTTCTTCCCATCGTTGCAGCATGTCGCACTTGCTTTTCCTTTCGATTCCTGATGTCGTTGATGAGGCTCAATCGGGCAGCTTTGCAGACAATGGAGTACTGAACGGCTGCTTGAGGGTTTGGATTGCAGTTTTTCGGGCTTGCAGGAGATTCTGAGTGACCGGTGATATGCAGGGTGGGCTTCGGCGCGCTCTCCAGCAGTCTGTAGCCGTGGTCTCGATGAAGGCCCGGATGGTACGGTACTAGGCGTCCGCGGCAGTGTTGGGGCGAGCAAGGGGCACTGACGCAAGGAGATTAGCGGTTGCAATAGAAGCTGCTCGATCTAGAAATGTCCACTCCCCGCATTTTTGTGCTTCACCTTGCCAGGGAGAGAGGGAGGCATAATTGAACGAGGCGATGGTCAGAAAATGGACGTGCATCTTGAATTAATGCTGCGGAAAAAGTCAAGAGGAGATTTTCTCCTCGTGTGGAAAAAGTCAAAAGGAAGAATTCAAAATTTTGAATTCGCGCTCTTTTCAGTATCTCGCTGAAAAACGATAAAAACGATAATATGAAAAAAACGATAAAACGTTAATTTCAACATCATGGGTATGATACATATAATTATAGAATTCTGGGGGGGGCATAAAAAATGGTTCTGTGAAAATTTAAAGTCGTCTGGTAAAACGCCAAGCAGCTGGAGACGTATTTGAAAATATGGTCTTGCGACGAAAATCGCATTGGTTACTCCATGCTTCTTACCAGGATAGAAAGGCGATGAATGAATTGTGGGAGAGCTGTCCAAGTAGAGGGGAGGTACGGTAGCAGAGACTGCTGTGAGAAGGAAGAACAGCAACATCTGAAGAGGATACGGTAGAATGGATGAGTACGGTAGGAGTGATGGAACACGGTAAGCATGATCAATCGAATCCTAGTATCCATGTAAGACCACAAAGGAAAGGATAGGGGGGGGGGGATCATGAAAGAATGCGAGAATGAAGGGATAGTGCAGGCTCTGGAGGGGCAATGATGGGTAGATCGCAGGTCCTTGAGAGTACGGTAGATTGAAAAAGGGTTGGTGATACGTACTACTATGTAGGATACGCTATTGAATAAGGTGTATCGAATTAGTATATGGTAAGTTATTGAGTATTGAGTAGATTTTGGTTTGGAAAGTATGGTAGATCAAAAGAAGATACGTTGGGGATGGAGGGCAAACAAGTGACACGAAAGACTGTCGAGCATAGTATCAGCATACGGTAGACCGAAAGGTGGATACGGTAACTGATTGTGGCAATTAACACGAAAACGGTGAATCAATGATCTGTGGAGTACTGTAGATACCAAGGGCTACCAGTGAGGCACAATGGAGTATCACTTATACCACGACTAGAAGACTGAGGGCCCTAGGGTATCAACGGGATCCTGAAACAGGGGGTCGAAGGGACACTGACCATAGCGAGAGCATTCGTCAACCGGATCCGATGAGAGGAAAGGGAGAGAGTGAGGGGAGAATCGAGTGTTGGATCGATCACACCTTTGTATGAATTTAATTGAGAATGCAAATTGATCGAGTGTCCATGTAAATTTAACTTTGAAATTATTATAATTTATGAGGACACTGAGTACACTACAATTTATGAGTACACTCACAATCAGTACACATTATTTTTAATATTTAAAAAAATTAGTTCATGTTAATAGAGCCGTGAAAAAGCGCCGTGGAACTACCGTACTTTCTAAATGGCGTTAGGTCTTTCTTTTGCAAAAATTTTCGAATTCCTTTCGCAACTTATGTTATCCCGCCTCTTATATCGATTTTTTCATTGCTTTTCCTTGTCTACTATCACCTCAACTTACCCATTGATCGTTCTTCTACATCCTCACGAAATATATTCCAGGGTTTCTGCCGCAATGTTCGGCGGTAAGCCCGCGTTCGGTGCCTCTAACACTTCTTTCGGAACCGGAACGTCCCTCTTCGGGCAGAATAAGGTAAACTTTATATTTTAATAATATTTATGCTATTTCGCTGAATTTCATGTACTACTACTACTTTTTACCTAATTCATTGTCTGTAATTTTGCTTTTAAAGTAATTTAATCTCCTTAATTTTCTAGCCAGCAACCTCACTATTCGGACAACCACAGCAGCAGACACAGCAAACGTCACTGTTCGGAGCGAAGCCCGCGGGAACAGGGTTGTTCGGCCAATCCACGACTAACAATGCCACCACCGGAACATCACTCTTCGGTCAGTGTTACTTGTTTTACAAAACTATCGGAAAACAAAATATTTAAAATTGTAACTTATTCGGTTATTTTCAGGTGCATCGACGGCAAACACCTCTGGTGGTTTGTTCGGGCAGTCGAAGCCGTCCCTCTTCGGTGCCTCGACCGGCAGCACGACCTTCGGTCAGACCAGCACATCGCTCTTCGGCGGAACCACCGGCGCCGCTGCCGGAGGCACTTCCATGTTCGGCTCAACTGGTTCGTATTTTTCTATTTGATTGGATGCGTTTCTTCCTCAAGCCTCTATTTCTATTTTTCTATATATTGAGTAAACACGAAAATTTAGCCGTGGCAGCTCCCAACGGAACAACGGTCAAATTCGAGCCGGTGATCGGGCAGGATACGATGCAGAAGAACGGCACGAATTCACAGGTAACTTTCAAATTTATAAATATTAATTTGATAATGTGTTTTCAGATCAGCACAAAGCACATGTGCATCACTGCCATGAAGCAGTACGAGTCCAAGTGCATAGAGGTGACCAAAATTTTAAATTACTTAAAATTTATGAATTTATTAGGTTGGTGCAAAAGTTTCTTTCTTTTTCTAATCTCAAATAACTTCGGTCTTGCTTAACTTTAGCCGAATTCTTCTATAGTAGTTTTTGGGGGTAGGGTGTGGGGTCAAAGTCGTATATTGGAAATGGATCGGGTTTGCATTAAAGGAGAGATAAAAAATTTCTAAAGAGCAAAGAGTGAAATTTTCCAAAATTTCTGCACTCTGGATGGTCCCAGTTGATAATCTATCCTATCAATGCCGATCAATTTGGATTATGCCCTTTCAGGTAGTGATAGGGGAAGGGTTTATTGTTCATTTAATCACAAAATAGCCGGGTCTCAATCTATATGTGAGACAGAGTATTCGAAAAATGACAGTTTTCGATCACTAGATTTTGAGGTCACTATTAAAAAAAATACAGCTCATGAAAGAAAAGTTGAATCCAATCCTAAATAAAAGTCAATGCTTGGCATGAAAGGTGCTTTAATTTTATGCACTTTGAATATCGGTAGCTAAGCCATGACTATCACAGTCTTACCATAAACAATTTCTATTTTTTTCTGATATTATCAATTATGGATTAGGGGCTGGCCTAAAATAGGGAAAACATGTCAGACCATTTCAACTACTTATAAATGTCACATTAGTATGATAGCCTTCAACACTTGTTTTTATTTGGCCATAATTCGTTCATCCAGGAAATTCCAATGCGTTGAAATACAGGTGTATTTTTCGATAACATTGACTTTGATCGTCTACTGTATCCGTCATAATGAGCTGACTGAATTGTGCTAACGGGCGCTGTATAGAGTATCCAAGCACTCGTCGATGAAAAAATACAAGACCTGTTTGGACTATTATGAAGAAAGTTATGGGCAAAACTTCCGTGTCCAAAAAAAGAAAGAAACTTTTGCACCAGCCTGATAAGTAAATTTTTTTCAGGAGCTTCGAGTGGAGGACTACTTGGCGGGCCGTAAGGCGCCTGCTGCGGGCACGACCACGGGAGGAGGCCTGTTCGGATCCACTGCGACACCAGCCACTGGTTAGATTGGTGTTTTGATGGTATTGCTCGAAATTGACTTGAAAAGTATCGATAGCTCTGTTTCAAATTGCTCAGCATGCAAGATTGATCGTATTTGGCACTTTTTTTAGATTAAAAGTTGATTTAACTGGCAACAAATAAAATAAAATTTCAGGCGGCCTCTTCGGCTCGAGCACGCCGCAGCAGAAGAGCATCTTCGGATCGACCACCGCTGCAGGTAAGATCACAGTTGAATAGGGTAAGATCACAGTTGAATAGGGTAAGATCACAGTTGAATAGGGTAAGATCACAGTTGAATAGGGTAATTTCGACCCCCAAATATTCCCATGGTATGAGCCATTTCTGTGTCAAAAATTCTCATGGTATGAGTTCCATATCATCAAAAAATCCCACCCATTTCGTCTGTGGGTAAGTTGTAATTTTTAATAAATAAATACAACATTACTAATTTACAGCTCCGGCTTTCGGCGCAACGGCCGGCAGCACCTCCATCTTCGGCTCGCCCTCCACAGCAGCGACCACGGGCACGAGTCTCTTCGGAAAGCCAGCTGGTGAGATTTGGGTTTCTCAAATTGTTTGGGTCGCGCTAGCTTAACCTTACTGGTATGGTACTAGTGAGATCAGTGTTACTGGTGTTTTCATGTTTGCTGTCCTTGCATTTTCGATGGCTCTAGCGTTAAAAATGTCTAAAACCCTTTACTTTTGTTCCTTTACCTTTCCCATTCACGCGATTCATCCCCTCACTCCAGGCACGAGTCTGTTCGGCGCAACGACGGGCACGACGACGGGCGGTCTCTTCGGCTCGCCAGCGGCTGCGCCCGCTGCAACCGGAAGCATCTTCGGCCAGCCAGCTGCCACCTCGGTGACAATATATATATATATATTTAAACGCCCTGCGCACAATAGAACTCTAAATAAATTTCTCCAAACTATACCGAATTTAAGGCTGGCTCTATTGAAATGCCAAAATATTTGTACATGAGGATGGCGAGGTCTAGGCGAGTCAGGTCTAGGTGTAACCAGAATGACTGGTTCATGTATCTATTTGCAGACATTCGGCCAGCCCGCTCAGACGACGTCGCTGTTCGGCGCGTCGGCAGCCTCTGCAGCGCCATCTGCGTTCTCATTCGGAGCACCCGCCGTGAGTTACTCTTGAATAGTAGCTTTTTATGTTTGAATTCGAGTCTTGTCCTCTACAAATTGATCAGTTCCCGATCTGTAGATATTGTACCCAGGCTGAAACACGAACAAACTAGCCATTTCCATGTTCTATATTTACTCCAATCATTACAGACCGCCACGGCGACCTCTGGCTTCGGCACGACGTCCGTGTTCGGGCAGCCCGCGGCCTCTGCAGCCGGCACGACCTCGCTGTTCGGCGCGAAGCCCGCCACGACGTCGGCTTTCTCGTTCGGCGGCGGCACGACGACAACGGCATCGCCGTTCGGCGCAACGGCCACGCAGCCAGCCGGCACCGGCCTCTTTGGTGCCAAGCCCGCGACCCTGGGCGCATTTGGCGCGCCAGCCGCCACCACTGGCACAGGACTGTTCGGCGCGCAACCGGCCGCCCAAACGGGCACCGGTCTGTTCGGCACGACCGCCGCGGCGCAGCCGACGCTGGGCGCCTTCGGTGCGCAGCCCCTGCAGCAGCAGCAGCCCATCGTGCAGCAGGTGGCCGCGGCGCCCATCGAGCTGGTCACGAATCTGAACCAGGCACAGGTGAGAGTTTTTTTTTATTCTTTAATCGAATGGATGTACAACAACATAGTTCGCACAGCGATAGTGATTTGTATGAGAGCCGAAACACGAGTGAACCTGGTGAAACCGTGATTTGTTTCATCCGTTTTCGAAATGATTGCAAGCGATTGTGAAATCGCTTCTTGATAGTGAGATGAGTAATCGATTATCCGTTGTGTCTAGATTAGCTATTTTACAAAATTAATTTAATGTTACTTTATATAATTTTACAATAATCAAATTCAGATGGAGATGGCGCTGATCAACGCGCAGTTGGGCGCGTCGCCGTACGGAGATTCGCCCCTGTTCAAGATGAGAGAGGGACAGAGCAAGGACTCGGACGACAAACCCAATCCCACAAGGTACGGTAGGCATTGATCGATCAATCGAGAACTGATTTTATTTTGAACCTGTCAATTCTTCAGATATTACACTCGATAAAAAAGGCTAGTAATTGAAGATGCAGTGAAATACGAACGATAATCTAGAAATGATTTTAGAAAGAGGTAGTGCCCAATGGATGTAATATTTCTATTTTGTGAACTGTAGGGGATAGGATGAAACACCAATCTAACGTTTTCTCTCTTGCAGTGTGCAGCGTCAGCTCAAGTTCCTTGCGTCGAAGAAGGATTCACCGTTGGCGAATGGTGGAGCATCTGGAGGACTGGGAGGAGGAGCAGGAGGAGCTGCGGCATCTGCAGCAGCCAAGTCGCACCTCGTGTCGAAGGTGCTGGACGTGTCGGTCGGAGCGACCCCGGGAGGCTGCCGCAGCCCCCTCACCACCAAGGACCTCGTGTGAGTTACCAGTTACTGTATTGGGCTTGTCTTTTTGTTAACACACGTGTTTTGCTGACTTTGGAGCTCAAAGGTCTGAGATCATTGGACTAATTGCACTGGGTTGATATTGTTAACCAATTTGATTCTCTCTCATTGAATTAGTCAAAACATTGGGAAGGTATAAATTTGGAGAAACGCGAATGTTGTGTTTAAACGAAGCATAGCGTCATTGGCAAAATTTTACTTACTTCGTCAGGAAATCACTACTATATTATCTTGAACCGATGTCTGGGCACGTATGCGTAACCTGAAGCATGGATCCTAATGCTCGAAAATATATTTCCCGTTGCAGGTACTCTCCCTCGGTGCTGCCTCCCACTCTCGGACGCGGCCTTCGATCGGGCACGCCTGCTGCCGCCATGCACAACTCGTCCATGCTCAATCACTCAAGAACCGAGAGGTGGGGAGTTGAATAGAAATAGAAGCGTTTAGTACTGTTATAGGACGTATAGTATTTCAACTGCTGGTTATACTGTATGGGTGACTATGAATGCAATGAACCTGCCCGCCGGCATTGGATAAAACAATTTTTTTTGTGACCTGGGATAGTGGTGTTACGCATTCTGGTTATGTTTCGCTAGAACTCCTCGACGCGATACTGCGCCGAAATGCGTTCCGAACATACAATGAGTCAAGAAGGAACACTTATGTTTCACAGAACAGATATCTTTCCGTGGTTAGGAATCCTGTCGATTGCATGTTGGGATATGTGTTTCTAAACAATTGATTCATTTTGATAATTCGAATTGTTGTAGATCGATGATGAAGGACGGTGTGGATGCGTCGATCGAGGCGTCCCTTCGTGGCAACGGCGCCAATCGCCTCCTCGCGCCCCAGAGCGCCAGGACCAATCTCAAGGTGGGCTAAACCCGGTGGATTCAGGTTTCACGATGTCTCTACAAGTTGGTAAATACTGCATGTCAGTTGTGTTCTTGTATTTTTGTTGATTTTTGCACTCTAAGTCGGACACAACAATATCATAGCTTTTGGGTCAACCTTCATTTCTTTCATTTATCCTGGTTCAAGGCATAGTGCCTGCAGGGGGAAACATCATTATGGAGGGGATTGGGTTCTTCGTACTCAGTGACAGTGGGTCAAGCGATGGTTTCATCTTAGCGTTTAGTTGTCGATGGTCCGTCGTGTTTAGTCGATGGCTCTTGTGTATCGAAGTAGTCCATCCAGCCGCCGAAGTCCTGACTTGCGTGGTAAAGAGTAAACTCACGAAGCAGTCTTCTTGAGTGGGGCCTTTCTTCATCGTAGATCACTTGAGCCTATGAGAATCCGTCCTGGGTCCTCCTCTTGATGATCCATATGGGCGATACTCGTATGGTTGCCCAAGCTGACTTACAAGCTGTGTCAAACTTACAAGGTATCTTTGAAACTGTAATGATCCTCGTCCTATTGCAGCACCTGGACGCGTCTGCCCTCAACGAGGTCTATTCGCACGCCGGGTCCGCGAATCGATCCGCACTGGGCGGAGCCACGTCCGCGGCCGCGACCACGCGTGACCCCGACGAGCTGCCGCGTCGCGAAGGTTTGTTGCCTTTATTAATTAGTTGTATGGCAAAGGCCTTCCTTCGATTCATTGCCCTTTTTTTTGAATATCACTTGCCCCATCTGTCCATTGGATTTGTGAGGTTCCAGAACACTTGGCTTGTTGATGAAACTCAAACATATCACAACAAGAAAAAATAGACCTAATTGCCAGGGAGCGGCAACGTGCTGAGCCCGCTGCAGACGGGGCCGGCGGACGGGCTGCACGCGCGCAACGCGACCCTCCACGCGCGTCACCCGCCCACCCTCAATCTGGACGTGACCAGCGAGACCGTGCAGGTGAATTTACAGTTTCAGTTTCAGTTTTAACGCATTATCAAGAGTAGGCTCTGCGGTGCAGGTGATTAACGTACCCTTTTTATGTTTAAAACTGTAAGTCCCTATGTACATGGTCATTTTGACTAATGTCGGCAACTAAATTGTGAAAGCGGGTTGATGTTTCAACATTATGTCAATTGCAAGGATTCGATTTTTCTCTGGACTATGGGGAGCACGCTATTTAAATTTCCATATGTCCATTTTTTGGCAACCAAAGGATGCAAGAAAGTTAATGTTTCAGCATTGGATGAAGTAGATTGGTTGCGCAAGGGCTTTGATTCTTTGTCGATGTATTCCGGGTAACAAAAATAAATAATTGTTGCAGAGCTCTCCCGCGCGCTCTCCCTCTGGTCAGAAGGAGAACGCCGTCTCGCCCCTGGCTGCATCCACTACGACGACGACGTCAATGACGTCATCTTCTGCCCGCTCTCCTCGTCTGTCCATCGGGGCGGTCCGCGAGGTGCCCGGCACGGGCGTCCGAATCGCCCAGCCCGACTACTACACGATACCGAGCATCAAGGCCATGAGGGACATGGTCAGTAAGGGTTTCAGGTTTTGATTGTGATGAACTAGAATTATGGATTTAGACAATGAATATTGATTGTCTAGATAACTTTAGATAAGGAGCATGTTGAGTACGTGTTTCTGAGATTGTTGTTATGGACTTTAGCAGAGGGATTTGCAATTGAATCGATTGTGGTAACTGGAACATTTTAGAAAGTGCTAATCAAGTACATGGTGAGTGAGGGTTTCGCATTGCTGTCTTCACAATTCTATGCTGTGCTAGGACAGTAAATTTTCCATCTATCTGGTAAAAAACACTCTTGTCAATGTGATTTCTCGCCGAATGCTGATTTGGGTTTCAACGTTGCCTCTTACTATCTGCTAGGAAAGGAAGGGCAGTGCGAGAGCAAGGTGTTTTCTTATAACCAAAAATAAATATACAAATGCTAATGTGCATTACCAATCACTAATTTCCAATTGCAGGTTCGCGACGGTCAGGTGGTGCTTCCGGACGGTCTCACCGTCGGTCGTCACACGTTCGGCACCGTCTTCTGGGCGGGACGACTCGAGCTGACCAACGTGACGCTCGACGAGATCATCGTATTCCGCAGCAAGGAGGTACGGTAGTTGGACCGGGGTTAGAAGTGTGACCTACTTTCTTAGTTCTTAGTGTGTACGGTAATTTGTTGGGGAGGACGGTATCCAAGTTCAAGGTGGGTACGGTAGTTCGAGGGGGTTACGGTATCTAAGTTCATGGTTGGTACGGTAGTTGGATATGCTGGGTTACGATACAGTCGATCTATGGATCAGCAAACAGCTACAGACGAGATCAGCATGCTCTTTAACCCAAACCTCCTGGTGTGGTGGATTTAGTGGGTTACATTAAAGCTAACAATACAATTACGGTAGCGCCCATTGCAGGTTACGGTGTACCCGGACGAGACGATCAAGCCGCCGCTCGGGCAGGGCTTCAATCGACCCGCCGAGATCACGCTCGAGCGAGTGTGGCCCGTGGACAGACAGACGAAGGAGGAGGTCAAGGTACGGTAGTTGATTATTGATTATTTATTATTGGCTAAAATGCTTGACAATAAAGTTGACATTAATTGGAAAGAATCTGAACTGTCGGGATTTGATGGAAGGGTGTAGCGAGAAATCGCTGGGTTGATAGGGGATGAAATTTAGAGATAGACAGACGAAGGAGGAGGTCAAGATACGGTAGTGGATTATTGTATATTGGTATGTCCAGCGCAATCATTGAAAAGGGACTAAACTGTCGTGATATGATAGACGGCTGTGACAAGGAATGGCTGGGTTTGATTATATGACTAAATCAAAATTCACAGGACGCGGTGGCGCTGGTGAACATGGGCTGGCGCGAGAAGCTGGAGAAGACCACGCTCAGAATGGACGCCGATTTCAAGGTGGGTTGATGTTTCAGCAGATCTAGAGTTGAAAAAAATAAATTTATATACAA
The DNA here is from genome assembly GCA_000180635.4 of Pristionchus pacificus. Taxonomy (NCBI): domain Eukaryota; kingdom Metazoa; phylum Nematoda; class Chromadorea; order Rhabditida; family Neodiplogasteridae; genus Pristionchus; species Pristionchus pacificus. Next base: position 656,529 of record CM026577.1, read on the forward strand.
TTTTTTTTTGGTTTATCTAATCAAAAAATCTTTTTGTTTATTTTTGTGTGACAATTGTAATCTACTTATCGTGTCCTCTTCTGATCTACGAGTTATGACAAGCTCCTGAAACCCGAATCGTCTTGTTTTTTTAAATTTATCTTTTCCATCGCAGGACTTCCGCCCGGTCACGGGCTCGTGGGTGTTCCGCGTCAAACACTTCTCCAAGTACGGACTGCCGGTGAGTTGAATGGGGGGGGGGAATAAGAAAAAGAATATCAGAAAAATAAGAATGACTGATATACCCAATATACCAGAAATTCGTCTTCGTTAGACTGCATTAGATCTAGCTAAAAATTGAACTTTTTTGTTTTGGAAAGTTTGAAGAAGTGAGTTTCGTGTTGTAGTGGTTACTGGAATACGGATGACTGTCCCGAATTTTAATACTAGTGAGGCAATACGGAAAATAATGAATTCTGTTCAGGACGACGAGAGCGAGGATGAGGCCGAGGGCGGTCAGTCGATGAAGGAGAACCTGCTGCACGACCGCGTCCAGCGGGCCAAGGTGCAGCTGGCTGCTGCTGCTGCAGGCGACGGAGCGGATGCTGCGACCGGCGCAGCACCTGCAGCACTGCCCCAGGTGTGCATTATTGAGTGAAGGGGGCGCAAGAGAAACAACACACTGCAGTCAGGGACGAAAAACGTTGAAGCCATGTTATTTTAGAAATGATTTTTGACTAAACCATCCACTTTTTGAAAAATTCTCGATTACATTTTCAACTCTGACTGCACTAATGGCACATTATCCACATATATTCTTTTGTACTCGTCGTGAATTGTCCTAAAATGTTAATGTTGTTCCCGTTTTAGCCATTACTGACACTAGGGCCCATCCTAGGACTAGGCCACATTCTTTCCTGCCCTAGAAACCCACTGAATTGTACGCTGTTCGATTCACGCTACGCTACGCTGGGTGTTTTGATGATTTCCGGGAATGTCACTCCCATAGTCGTATCTGATCTTTGATTTTTAGCTCTTTCCTAAGCCACTACCGTTCCATTCCCGTCCCGTTTTCGCTCTATTCGCATTGTCGGTTGAAGTTGACACTAGTCTGATAAAGCATATTTCGCAAATGTCAGTTGTTATTGTCTGTGATTTGACATAATGGGGATAGTCTGGGGATGGCTTTTCTGAGAAATGGTCTCTTCATTCAATTCTTTTTTGTATAATTTGCATTTCTGAGGGAAACCGTGGAATGAAGAGCAAAGTTATCGCTAGGCCACTCCTGAAATGGTGAGACAGTTTGATGATGGTTGTTCGCTTCAGCGCACATCGCTGACGGCGGCTCCATCTGAAGACGAAGTGATGGTCGATGAGGACACCGCCGCCATCAGAAGAGCACAGCAGGGAATTGTGCGTTGTTTACAGTAGCGGAGGGGTTACGGTATCTCTGGATCAATTGCCGATATGAAGAAACGGATCAAAGTTTCGATTCTAGTAGCAAGAAAGACGAGACAATGTTGTTCAGAAAGTCAGCTAGCTTTAGTATCACTTGTTTCCTATATATTGAAATAGAAACCGGGTTTCGAAAGGCAAGAAACGAATGAGTGCTCCTTGCAGCAGGCGCTTGCGGGTCGGTTCGCAGCCACTGCAGCAGCCGGTCTGGGCGGAGACTCGTCCTATCTGGCGTCGCCCGAAGCGAGGGAGCGAGCTGCAAGGTGAGGAAGGGCGAATGCGACCAGTGATTTTAGTGGAGTAAAAAATTGATTTATTTCAACGTTTTTCTCAGTGTCAGCCCAACAACCATTCTTTTTATTATTTTTCGGTATGTTTCTTCGATAAATCAGTGATAATAAGTGTAGGCGGTATATCTTCAATTGCTGATACATCGAAGTCACTGGTTGAAGTTTTTGTGCACTTGCGGTCGAGTGAAACATTTGTATGCGTTCTCTAGACATAATTTTTATAAATTCAATTAATGCAGAGGGAGCAGAGTGACGCTCGGTCTCGACGACATTCTCATCTCACTGGAGGGAGAAGGCGGCGAGGACGGGAGGTGATTAATGTTGTAAATTTATTGTTTTATTCGAAATGAGCTGGCGAAATTAGCCATCAACTTTCGCGCAGCACTATGCAATGAAAGCGCTGTATGCTTTTCTTTGAGCGATTTGACTCAACGTGCTATGAGATTCACCTAATTTATTGTCAGTATTCAAAAATAAGCTGCGAGTTTTGTGCTGCACTGAATCTTTAAATCCTGGTTTCTTGCGTTGTAGTAATCGGGATCAATTGTCGTTTTCCACAAAATTATTTAGTCTTATTTTCATTATTAATTGCGGCAGCATAGACTGATAGGTCAGGATGAAGCTAAATAATAAAACATGTCTCTCCAGAATGGACGACGGTGACTGGCGCACGACTGCCGTGCCCGACAAGAAGATCAAGATGGAGACCATCGATATGGAGATGTACGAGGAGAGCCAGTGAGTTATGGATTATTGATTATTGATTATCAGCGCTTGTTATTATTGATTATCAGTACTTGCTATTATTGATTATCAGTGCTTGGTAGACGGTTATCAGCGCTTGTTATTATGGATTATCAGCGCTTGTTATTATTGATTATCAGTACTTGTTATTATTGAATATCAGTGCAGCGGTTACCGATTAGTATAGTCCGATAAGGATAACACTCTTTGGGTGGTGTGCGAAGTCTGTTAGAAAGTTAGGTGCGAAATCATGGGGTACAACAGATGGAGAAGATCGATATGGGAATGTACGAGGAGATCCACTTTTTAATTTAATATTCATTTCAAATAAAGATGGGCCTTCTGCCTCTGCTCGAAAGTTATCCGATTTCCTTCTCGCTACTTTGATGTACCACGCAATTCTTAAAACGAGAAGTGCGCATCTGAGCAGACTCTAGCAATTAATAAAAAAACGTTGCAGCCGTCTGCGCACGCAGCTGCTCCCCCGCGTGCATCCGCGCGGCCGCGTCACCGGCACGATGACGCTGACGAAGCGGGAGCCGGTACGCGCGTTCGAGGCGCACGCGCCCGCCGCTCAGAGCTTCCGCGTGCCCCTGAAGACGCGCTTGATCGGTCAGTGGGCATTTGATATACCATCCATTTAACTCCTTTTTGCCATACTCGCTTCTATAATAATAACTATAAATTATCTACGCCCATTAATGATAAGATGTGATGTGGATGTACCTGTAGGTAGTGAATTCTCTGATTACTTTTATAAATATTAGATGATGGGCCGTTCTGTTTAGTGATGAATCAGTGAATTCCCCATGACGGTTCCTGGTTTTACGCTACTCGTATAATTGAAGGGATGGGACGATTGTAATGAGTCGGCGCGACAAAAAAAGATCATCGATATACTGATTGATTGACAGATGTCCGCTCACGAAAACTTTGTTCGATTCAATGACCATTCAGTAAATTGACCCTGACGGTTCCTAGTTGCACACTATTCATGTAATTGGAGGGAATGGGTCGAGAGTAATGTCGCTCCCTCAAGGCTTAGAAGACATACAATATTAATCCCCTCCTTCAGACGAGACATCCGCTCACGGTGCAACGTCACGCGTCGGATGGGCTGCGGGCGGTCTGTCCGTGCAGTCCCTTCTGCCCGGCATGAACGCCGTCGCCGTCGGCATGAGAATGTTCGGCCACGAGTACAACCAGGTGAGCAGGGGTTTCAGATGTTGTTTATATCATCAATATTTGCTTGATTTCTTCGGTAGTTCTCAAATTCGGGAGAAAACAGGCGGCAATAGGTGTGGGTGCAACCAGGTGTTTATGTGGTTCAAATATTGGTTAAATATATGCTGTCTTATCCTGTTCGCTAGTTGTTTAATATGATAAGAGGTCTGATAAGAGGTCTGTTTTCTTCTGAAACATTATTCCAATTATATATACGATTTACAAATTTCTATATAATTCTATTTAAGGAGTACATCGCGGACATGTTCGAGCACAACCAGGCGCTGTCTGCCGTGATCACGCGCCATCGCAGCAGCTCCAATCGCGCCAAGCACTGCGAATTGGAGGAGGTGCGGTAGTGGGCCACTGTTGGCAGGGACGGAGGGAATACGGTAGTCACAGAGGTTATGTTCGGTAGATTATGTTTCAAGCGTCTAAATCTATGTGAGTACGATAAGAGACGGCTGTTGAATGGGATACGGTATTGATTATCAGGAAGCGCCATCGGCCCCTCGCATCAAGCCGACGTCGAACTACGCGCAGCTCATTCACTCGTTCGCAGCGACGGCCAGTCAGAGCGGACGGGCCAAGGAGGTACTGATATTTGGTTTGTTGGTGCGCCCTAGAAGCGCCGGGTTAGAAACAGTGAGTTGCAGTATCGTAACATTCAAATGCTCAGCGGAGATGCTACGGTGTTTAGCGCATAATACGGAACATTTTATTCGCCGGCTCCTTATTTATTAACGCTAAAATTCTCATTTTCTCAGTAAGTGCTACTTGTGCCGCTAGGAAACGATTAGGAAACGATTAGAAACAAGAGCTAGGGTCGGAGACCCTCCAGTCAAAAGTTGAAATGAACGATAGGAATCGTAATACGCGGAACGGTTTAATATTTCGCGATAATTTCTCAGCCTTTGAATTTGCGAACACACCTGCGTATTCTGGTTACACAAGTATCCTATAGGTGAGAGGTGTTGGGTAGACTCATTGAATTGTCGGTTCTAAGCATACATGAAAAAGCTAGTGGAAAACTACCTGGAATTTGAAAACATATGCCGCATTTAAGGGTTTCTGTGACAAGGCATGTTATCTACGATTCGCAAACATACGCCGCATTCATAGAATTTGTCGGTTTCCAAGGTCTTTTTCATGTATGGTTCTAAGTGAAAAATAATATATTTATCAGAAGTTCTTGGTCACCTGTTCGCACTCCTCTTATTTTCTACCGTATTATCAATGTTTTGTTTGTCATTTTGTTTAAATGAATAATGTTACATTTGCAGGCGCTCGTATGGGAGCTGTGCGCGGCGCTCTTCCCCGGCGATCGCCCGGAGACGGTGTGGGAGTGGGACAGACGGGAGGCAGTGGGCGCGTGGGCGAGAAAGGTACGGCAGGGGAGGAGACGGGTATCATCGAAAGCTGATTTATAATATTTTTAAAGCACCAAGGGTTGACTTCATCGTTTTGAGCGCATAAAATGTAGTGATGTTGATTAGGTGAAACGTAGATCTCGTGGGAATTGTTTGGGAGTGGGACAGACGAGAGGCCGTTGGCGCGTGGGCGAGAAAGGTACGGCAGGGGAGGGAGAGGTTAGCGAGGAGTGTGATTCTTAGTGGTGTCTCGGAGCCTCTCAGTGCTGCGAATAACGTATTGAGTGCGTGCATTGATGTAATGTGGAATGGCTGAAACATAGTTCTCGCGGGAAGTGATTGAGTTGAGCGTGGGATAGAAGGTACTGGATCTGTGGACTAGAAAGGTGCGTTCGAATAGGACGAGAAGTGATCATGCGTTTAGATTTTATGTGTCACTATTTTTAAATCCGAGATGGCCGAAGATAATTATGCTTGGCGAATCGACGAACGTTATACAATCAGATGAGGCGTAAATCTCGCAGGAACTTAATTTTCGTGTTTCTTTGTATGCGAAACAACCTTCGAGCAATGTGAATCTGTCAATGGAGAAATATGCACATGTTTAAACTCAACTTTGGCAGGCGCTCGCAGCTGAGCCATCGTCCGCCTTCAAGTCGATCACGGGTAGAGGAGCAACCGTGTGGAAGCAGCTGGCCAGAGGAGATCTCGAGGGTATGATATTGTTGTGTTAGGTGTTCACTGAAACGACAATCATCCATGTTGGGCATGATGATCTCGAGGGTATTCTATTATTTGTATTATAACACACGCATCAATCATCCACACTGGCCCTTTGCTCGATATAGAGGGTGTTCGAAGCAAAAATCAACTTGGTCAATTTGGTATCTGAAATCACCAATCCTAGCTCTGGGATGGTTGAAGGAATACGGTTAGTGTGTGCCTCCAAGCGTGGTTACGTCATATTCGAAAATATTTCAAGGGTTTGATCTTTGATCTTTGATTCTTGTCCACAGGCGCGATCACCGCTGCCATCGGGGAGAATCTGAACGTGCTCGCGTCGCTGCTGTCCGTGTTCACGCTCGACCCCGAGGAGACCATGCACGACTTCAAGAGACAGGTGAGAAGCACCGATCTGCCTGGTTGTCTAGAAATTATGAAGCGGTTTAAATAGGTTTCCTGCTTGTATTGTTAATACCATTAATAGATGACGATCGTTTGATTTTTATTTTCTATTGTTTCCTCGTAGAACTATCACTTCCTATGTTCAGCAGGTTTTATGAAACAGACGACACGCGAATCTGCCTGCCTGCATGATTTTGGGAATTGATTCACCAGGCTAATTTCCCCCTCCCCCCTCTTGCTCTTGCTTGCTGGGGGTGGCTAGCCCGCCCTTGCGAGAATAATGCCGCCTTTACCTTTACTTTACTTTTGCAGCTGGACGAGTGGCAGCGGTCGGGCATGCTGGGCAAGATGCCGCTCCCGCTGGCCAAGTGCTACGTGACCATGGCCGGACTGACGCAGCTCGGACAGGTACGGTAGTGGGATACGGTAGTCTAAAGTTAGGGAGAATTGCCTGTTTGTAATTATGGATCTTGGTGTGCGCGCAAGGTGTGACTGTGATAGAGCTCTATACAGCACGTCGAAATTCAAATGTGGGAAAATAATTCCAATTCTCCTTGTTTAGATTAATATATTAAAGGATGAAGCCGCATGTGTGGCAACCAATTCGAGTGGAACTTTAGTTACAAGGTGAAACCGCACTACTACAGGTGAACTGCCTGGAGAATCTGCCGTGGCAGGCGGCGCTCGGGCTGTGCGGGCTGTGGTACTCGAGGTAAGCAACGGGCTTCTATGACGTCATCGTGGTTACGGTAGCGTGAGGTTACAGTACGGCAATGTATGCTGGATACTGTAACAGTGTCAATGATTATGGTGGTTACGGTAGCGTTAGGCTACAGTACGGAAATGGATACTGTAGCTGTGTCAATGATTACGGTCACTTCAGACGCGCTGAGACGCTGGACGCGTGCGTGTCGCGCGTGGTTGCGGAGGCGGCGGCGGGTCGCGCTCGTCTGCCCTCGCTCGACGTGCACTTGGAGCTGATGAGAGTGGCTGTGGATAGAACGAGGTGAGTTGGCGAACGAAGGGAACGGATATCAATGGGTTTGGGAAAATGTTGAAACGGGACTGGACCAGGTTAGTTCGAGCTGTTGATAATGGCAATGTATGCAACGAAATGCGGTGCATTTTTTTTTGTTGTACGAACTACGTCATGAATATCATTGATTAAATGCGCGAGCTATGGCATATGTGTAACTGGTGAAACAGCGTTTGGGTTGTCTCATTTGGGCTGGCATTGCTTGGTTGTTAGCTCGGCCAGAGCTCTGAAATTGAAGTGACTGGTCAGAGAATGGTTCCTGTGAAAGTGCTGGAACGTAAAGCTCAATTTTTTTATAAATAAATTTTTCTTCTTTGATCAACGAATATGTTACGATTTTTGAACCGGCCGCTTCTCGGAAATTGATGTAGTGGCGCCGTGAGTAGTTCATAGTAGATGGATGATACGCAAAATGGCATCGCTTTTTTATCAAAACTCCGATCTAAATGTGAAATTCATTGATGACGTCATTGCAGGAGCATTGAGCGCGTGCTGGACGCTGCCATCGAGGCGTCCTCCGCGCCCAACGACTTCCATCTGGCGTGAGTTGATTTGTATTCAATTGATGGATTAGTCAACTTTGTAAATTTCCCTCTTATTCACACCTGGTGATCGAAAGTTTCGAAGTTGTTCTATATTCGGGTACTCGGCTCGAACACTGATCCGGCGTTCTCCCCTCATGCTCAACATTCATTTTCAAATTTGAACTCTATGTTCGTTTCGTCATGGTGATTTTCTGTTGTTAAGGTGGCACGTGTGGGCGGTGACGCGCGCTGTCGGCCTGCCAGCGATGGACGAGTGCGCCGAACAGGTGGGGGTCTATTGGCATGGCTTGATCTCTTGCGAGTCAGAGAAGATGAGAGAGTATGGGAAATGAAGAGAGTGTCAGACTAGGCTACTCTTGCCAATTCAATCGCTTTTCTGTTGCATATTCTATCTTCTCGGCTGTCTCATTGCTTGATTGTAGCTAGGAGACTTTACAAGAAGTGCCTGAAACATAAACCTGTCCAGCTTGCGATTGTTGGTGAATAGGAATTGCTTAATTTAGAGATCTTGCTAAGCGAGATGAATAGTGTCGAACCAATTAAAACAATTAAAGAAAACAATGAATTGTTTGACAGTACGAGGTCACATTTTAATTGTGGAGAGACAGGCGAATAATTGATCTGCTGCAGGCGCTGCACGTGCAGTACGCGGAGCAGCTGGTCACTGCCGCAGCCCTGCCGCACGCAGCCCTCTTTGTCCTCGCCCATATCAAGAATGCACAGTGGTACGTTAGATTTGTGGGTTACGGTAGTGGTACGGTAGTTACTGTGGGACTCTAGAATTGAACAGCACACAGTGGTTGGATACGGTAAATTTGAACTATTGATTGTTTACTCAGGTGTGAGATAGTCATTGGCGTATCATAGGAAACAGATATCTAGTACAGAATATGGAACCCGAATCAAGCGGGATGATTAGCTGATCGTATTAAATTTGTGTGGTACAGTAATAACACTGGTACTATTGGACCATATATTTCATTCCTGAAATCTTGATTGTCTTTTCTAAAGAAGGGGATACGCTCCTATTGGTACATCAGAGAATTCAGTTGTCTAGTACTGACATTGAAACACGAACGAAACTGGATGATAAACGATGGATCAGCTAATCAAAATGAATTGGTGCTTGCATAGCTGAAATTGTGTAGTTGTAATAGTTTTAGAAGACCTAATGAAGATAGAACTGATGTTGTCTCAATCTTGCTTCATTAGTGAGTTCACTGAAACATGAATGCAGCGGGGTCGTGGAAAATGGTAATCAAATTTTAACCAGGTAATCAAATTCGACTTGTTCACTTGCAGCCGCAATTTGGCGATGCGTGAGATGATTGATCGGTGCGCGCTCACGCGTCAGCCGCTCGACCACGGCCGCGCCCTCGAGTGGTGCCGCGTGCCCGCGGAGTGGATCGAGTGGGCAAAGTATCTGGAAGCCAAGGTACGGTAGCGGGGTTACATTAGAAGGATTTTTCCCTTTGCTATTGGAGAAAAATTGTAACATAACTTGCCCTGTGATTTCGTGTTTCCATAGTGTGATAAGGTTAGGTGGTCGAGTAGAGAGCAATCACTGGAATCATCGTAGTTGATCACATAACATATTTCGAAAATCAATTTATCAAAAAAAAAATTTATCACTTTAAATTTATCACTGAATTTATCGCTGCAGATGGAGGGCGACGTGCACGCGCAGTGCGAGCGTGCCCTTCGAGCGGGCGAACTGGCCCTCGCCCATCGATTGTACGTCGACGAGGTGGCCCCCGAGCTGCTCGTGACGGGTGAGTGAAACACTAGACTTACTGGGTGTATAAATGATGTGGTTTGCTTGATTATAATAGAGGAGCCATTAGTGCTCGTAAAGGATGTGTGAGCATATTAAATGTCTGTGAAACACAGTTGTTGCCGGGATTTGTAATGGGGGTCGCACTCGCACATCGACTGTTCGCCGATGAGGTGGCCCCCGAGGTGCCCGTGACGGGTGAGTGGATATCAGGATAGTGTGAAACACAGGTATTACTGGATTTACCATGGTTGCGGATCGCTTGTTTCTTGAATAAAGCTGCTGGGCTTTTTGTGCACGACAGGTAGACTGTGAGGGTATAGTTCCAATATTACAAGTATAAATTAGATAGTGGTCTGATGAATGTGCTTCCTATTGTAGTTCATGAGCGCACTGAATGACTAAGTGTCGGTGAAACCGAGGAGCTGCAGGGTTTCTTGAAACAATACTTTTAGTGGTAATAGTGTTGTAAGATACACGGGGAAGATCGAATTGACTTCGATGATTGTCAGGGCATTAGAGGTAATCGTGAAACCTGAATCCCAAGGGTGTTATTTGCAGACCAACTGGAGGCCCTGGACGACCTGGCGCAACAATTCGAGGAGTCTGTCGACCGAATGCCTGCGTGGGGCACTGGAGGACAGCTGTACACCCACTACATCGAACTGAAGGGACTCATGGTGAGAGTAGGAAAAGGTTACGGGAAGAAATGGAGGAGCATCATTGCTATGTTGGGAGAGGCCGAATCAATTCAAATTATGCGTTCGATTTAGATGGTGTGCGTGAAACGGAAAATTTGCAGGACCAAACAATTACTTTGATCGAGTCTTGTAAAAACCAAGTTATCCACCGGAGATCCGGAGATCTCTCGTTCAGAACAGCGAGGAGGAGAGTCTGGACGAGCTGCTGCGACTGCGCGATGAGATCTGCTTCCGACTGAAGACGGACGAGCGATGCACGCCCATCCAACAGTGAGTACGGTAGCTGGGGGGAGGAGAGACGGTAGTGTGCAATTGATCATGACACATGTTCTCGAAATATTGAGAATATGCCCATTCAGCAGTGAGTGCGGTAGGGGGATACGGTATGATGGAATGAAGGTGAATGAGCCTAATGTACAACCTGGTGATATGTGGTTGCACGGACGGTACATGTTCTCAAAAGATGGAGGCTGTCGATGGATCGTCGGATGGGAAACTATATAATTATAAAAATGCTTTGGAAAAGTAAAGAAACCTTTGGTTCGGACTGTAGACGGACGAGAGGTGCACGCCCATACAGCAGTGAGTACGGTTGAGGGAGGGGGATACGGTACCTGGTGATATGAGGTTGCACGGGTGGTACTTGTTCTGGAAGTATTGAGATTTTCGATGGGCCGTCGGATCTTAAACTATATCATTAAACAATACATTGGAAAAGTAAAGAAACCTTTGGTTCCGACTGAAGACGAACGAGAGGTGCACACCCATCCAACAGTGAGTACTAGTGACGATAAATCGGCACTCGCCTCTCCTCATTTTGCACGCTCTCTCGTCTGTCTGACCTGCGAGATAACCAAATGAGGAGAGGATTGAGCGTCAGCACTAGTGAGTACGGTAGCAGAAGGGGGATACGGTATGCTATTTTGGAAAGAATAAGATTCCCTACGCTCATCAATATCGAACGATGCTGTGGGAAGGTGATGCGGGGACGAAACGGGAAGATGACTAGTGGTTGAAAATAATTTCCCGATTGCAGGATCGCCATGGAGACAATTGGCCGCGAGATGACCGAGCTGGGACAGAAGGTGAGTAGGGGGGGGGGGACAAACTACAAAGATCAAACTACAAACTGCAGTTGCGACCGGAGACGATGGACGCGGTGCCGCTGAACACGAAGTCGGCGCCGGAGATCGTGGACGCCGACATATCGATGATGTTCGAGTGAGGGGCAAGTCCCACACGGATCGCCCCATGAGGAGTACGGTAGCCGCCGATTATCGATTTTGTTCCACATTTCCCCCTTTCTAGCACCGACTCCACCGAAATCTTGCTCTGTTTCTCAATTTCGCTTCGATTCTATTTCATTTCAATCTCGCCTGTTCACATGCTCTTTCGTTCGTCTTTAAATTTATTTTATTTAAATTTTTTACGTTGTTGTGCCCCCCGTCTATCCCCCGTTGACTCCCCCCTATTATTACACGTTGATTTTGTTACATCTCAATGCTATTTTGTACCCACACACACACAGACTAGTTTTATCATAATTATTTAGGGAAAGTTATTGTTCACCCGTTGCCCGGCGCTCACGCGTTTCATCTCTTTTTTTTTGTATTATTCTTTACCTTTTCATTTTCCTAATTCTAATTTGAGAACCGTATTTTCGAAGCACATTGTTTTGCTCCCCTGTAAACCCTTTCCATGTTCAATTGACATCGATAAAGCCGTTTGAGAAAGGACTTTGACCTCCCTAAGATGGGAGTCAGCGAGGAGAGTTGTGCGCAGCTCACACTGGAAAGTGCTATCTGTCCAAAGAGCCCACGAGGCTCCGAGATCTCATCACTAGTCGCCTCTCTCCCCTTCCCCCCCCCTCCGCCCTCTCGTCGTCTGCAGTCTCTCTGATCACTGCGCTCTCTCGCTCCCGTCCCTTCCCCTCCCTCGCCCCCTCCCTCTCTCCGCCACAGCCGTCCAAAGTACAAAGTATGCACCGATGTGCATTCCACTTTCCCTCGTTTTTGTGCGCGCGAGAAGACCGTCGTACTTTGACTGATGAAGTCACAAAGTTGATTTGCGATTTGACTAGAACCCTTGCTCTTTCTGTTTCATTATTTTCCCCATTCTGCTCGTTTACTGACAAAGTGACTGGTTGCGTCCTCGTTTTCTCCCTATTTTCAACTCAATTTTCCTGTTTTTCATCCGTTAGGTGAGCGAGTTTTTGGCGTACACTTTCTTGCGACTAATTCATAATGTGCACTTATCGAATTGCAGCTTCATAGGTCACTTTAGTTGATTGTGATTTCGAATTGACGATTTTCTCTTATCGATCAATTCTTCAATATCTGCGTGTTGTCCGAGTTTCCAATCACATTGTCATCTGTGCAGGCTGTTGATTGCTTTGAACGGCCCTCGTTCATTGACCTCATTCTTCCTTTCTCCGTTTGAGGTACTACCCCGAAATGTAAATTTTTTTTCTTAAATACATATTTGAAAAATATTTTTATAGAAAATAAATTTGGGAAAAAATAAAGTAAAAAGAAAATTACGTAAATCTTACTGTGGAAATTCGTATACTGTAAAAGTACTATTGATAAATTTCTTTTCGGAAATCCCATCTCGGAAATTTTTTTCGGAAATGCAAAACGCGACGCGGCCGCAACGCAGCTGGAGCGCGCACATCGGTTTGAAGCCGATTTTCTCCTTTTTCCTTTCACTTATTTTTTTTATTTTTTTATTCTAATAATAATAATAAATTCAGGAGAATTCGATTACAATAATAAAAATTGAAATAATGCTTTATAACAAGCGCACAATTTTTTACATGAAAAAATTTCCGAGATGGGATTTCCCAAAAATGATTTCCCATTGTGAATTTCTAAATTAAAATTTACAATTGGTGTTTTCCCAAATGCGGTTTTCCACAAATATTTTTCTCAAATTATTTTTATACAAAATTAATTTCTGAAATGAAATTTACGAAAAAAAAATTATATCTCGGGGTAGTACCCCGTTTGAAAGTTCCCATCTAAGGCCATCTAATCAATCCATTACATAGAACTTCCACCATTTCAATATTCCGCACGTTGACCCCTTGTAACGTGTGCCCCCATCTTACAGAATGCTCCATTCCTTTCCTGATTGTTCCTTCTCTTCCGATGTCGCGAGATGAATTCACTGTGTTTCAGAATGCTCCGTTCCATCTCCTCTCGTGCTGTCTCGCAGTGTGCGGCGCGTGCCGCCTCCACCACGACCACCACCCAGAAGGGACCGAACATCGTACTCGTCGACTCGGTAAGTGAATTGGATGGCTGAACGGATCACGATTAGATAAAAAAGGCAAACTCGGATGGTGTTCTGGGTGTAAATGCAATAGGTAGAAGGGAAAGAACAGTCGGTTCGCGGTCACTACTGCAGAAGCCCAGAACGTCCCCAAAACCCCAGAGCAGACTAAGCACTGAGCCTAAGCAAAACCATAAGCCTAAGCACTAAGCACTAAGCCTAAGCCTAATGAAAGCCATTCCTAAGCACATTGGGCTAAAACTAATCGTTTTTGGACTATAGGCTATAGCCGATTTCAGACCCATTCTGGGCTTCTGCAGTAGAGCCGGTTTGCGAATAGTGAGTGTGGGAGAACATGTTTCCTTTACTTTCATTTGGTCATTTGTTGTTTGCATTATGTTGGATATTTTAAATGCAAGATTGCTAGAAATGATTGTTTGTTTCATGATCTGACTGTTTATATGGAATCTGTCAGCATTTCCCTGGGGTAATCAAAAGGGAATTGTGTAATTGAGTGATCTTGCAAGGCTATTAAAATAAAATTTTTGTTGTGTTATTATAAAAAAAAATTCTACTGCGTTCAGGTGCGCACGCCGTTCGTGACCTCGGGCACGCTGTTCAAGGACATGATGGCCGTCGACCTGCAGAAGGAGGCACTCAAGGGTGAGGGAGGGAGATTTGTCTGAACTTTGAAACATAGAATCGTACGTTTCTTTCAAGAAGCTATACCCTTTTTTATCCCTTTTCCCCTTAAGAATCCCTTTAAAATTGAATGGTTCACAAATAACGACTCCGGCAGAAGGAGGCACTCAGGGGTAAGGGATGAGGGGAACTCCCCGGTTCCCCGGGAACTCGAAAAATAAGAAAATTCATTGCGTTTTGCTTACCTTGATCGTGCCGAACATAATTCATGATCGATCAGAAATTTATTATAAGCGCTTCTTAGTTTCTCATTTTGCTGAAATACGCTATCTAAATCTTGGCACTTGTGTGCTTCACTGTTTCCATATGATGAATGGAAGCTTCATTAGCTTGTTAATTGCGTGCTTTGTGGATCACACTTTGAAAAACATATTATTGTTGAACTAAAATAAAATTGAGATCTTGATAACGAAGTCCTGTGTAATTGCTGGTTTCATTGTTGCATTACGTTCTCCGATTCTCAATTATTTCTGATTTCTTCCAAAGATCCGTGTGAAAATACATTAATCATAACGTTCACATCTGCAGGCCTCGTGCGCAAGACCGGGATCGACTACAAGCTGATCGATCACGTCATCTGCGGTACCGTAATCCAGGTGAGTTACGGTACTTTTTGGAATTATTGATTGGTTAACGAATACCGTAACCTCGCTTCCCTTTAGGAGTGCAGAACGTCGAACATTGCGCGCGAGGCGGCACTGCTCGCCGGCTTCCCCGACAAGGTATGCGATAATATGAAATACGGTAGCTCATGGGTTTCTGGTCTTTGAGATGGCTTGTCAGTTTTTTTTTTTGAATTTTTTGAATCGGCTATGAGCTCTACACTAAATGATATACGGAACAATTGAGTTAAAGAATGTGTGAAACACGAATGCTGACGTCAAATTTTAGCTCTGATTAAAATAAGTAATTTATAATTTCGCAGATCCCGTGCCACACGGTGACGCTCGCGTGCATCTCGTCCAACGTGGCCATGACGGAGGCCATGGTGAGGAGGGGGGAGGGGGAGTTGGGAAGGGTGCACGATAGAGGACTATCGACGATTGACTTTTATTGTGCTTTGCTTGATTCGCTGACATTTCTATAGATTGAGAGACCAGTAACAAAGGATGTAGCCAGTTGCACAAAATGTATGATGTAAACTATGGAATAGTCTGGATTCTTTGGTGTACAATTTTATCCTCAAGCCCGATTTTTCAATGTATAAAAGTGCCGTGTTAGATGGCCGGCATCGATCGCAAACTGATTCTAATTATTTGCAGGGCATGCTCTCCACGGGGTACGCGAACGCGGTGATCGCCGGCGGCACTGAACTGCTGTCCGATGTGCCCATCAGACACAACAGAAATGTGAGTATGAATGGATAAGTAGAAGCTATGAAACCTCAATATGGCGTTCCCTCTACAAATCAAGAAACAAAAATTCTACAGTGGAGTTGAGAGAAATACCTCTCAACTTGTGTGGCGCATCTTACACAACAGAAATGTAAGAAGGATGATGGGTTTTAAAAAAATGGTAAAAGGTGTTTCCACGTCAAGCGATTTTACAGTCGTACGACAACGCTAGGTGGGACCCACTGGTAAGGCCAGCTGTTTTTGGTTAAAGAGAAGCTGTGAAACCTCAATCTGCTGTGAATGTAGAAGTTCTACGGTAGAAATGAGAGAAATCCGATATTGTAGATGGTGACAGGTATCAGGTCCTCGATTGAGAGTGATCATGATGTTTTTTTTAAAATTATATATTTAAATTCTCAGGCCCGCAAGGCGATGCTGGGCGCGGCGAAGGCCAAGGGCATCCCCGCACAGGCCAATATCGCATGTGAGTTTGTGGCTGAATTGAGCATTTACGTCCTAAAAATGTTTAATTTTACCTGGTGATTTGGTGGTTTTGTAGATTGATGCGTAGAATGGCTTCGAATACAATACTGCATCATGTTCTTCTTTGAAACAATACCTGCATATCTAGGCAATGAAATTGAAATAGTGGTTGCAGTATTATTTTTGATAATTATAATAATGTAACGCGCAGGGACGATCCTGAAGAACCTGGGCAAGCCGGAGCTGCCGGCCGTTGCGGAGTTCACGTCGGGCGAGACGATGGGACACTCGGGAGACAGACTGGCCGCCGCTTTCAACGTCAGCCGACGGTGAGCTTACGGAACTTTTCTTTTAAATAAACCTGAACGCGATTGCGGTTCATCCAGATCAACACTTTTAATGAGCACTGTGAAACGTGAATTCGAAACGTGGTGAATTTTAAAAAAAAATTGAGTTAGTGGAGGGGGCGGCGATGGGTAACTCGGGAGACAGATTGGCTACCGCAATCAACGTCAGTCTACGGTGAGGATACGAAAATCGTCGAAATAATTCCCTGTTTCTCAAGGTTTACTGGTGTTTCGGTGTTCACACATATTTTCCATCGATCTGTGAATTGTATTGAGAGTTCTAGTTCTTCTGAAAAGAATAAGCAATACCAAACACTGATACGGTACTGGGTTACATAAGGTAGATTGTCGCTGCGATACGCTTCTTCTTTTAATAGCATTGCAGTAGGTGAATCCGGGTTTAGATGGGCCTTCATAACATTGGTTAGACGAAGTTTGCAATCGTATCTTTCCTTGAGATTGCAACAATTTTTTTTTTGAATTATTTCTGAATTGTTTTGTCTGTTTTGTAGAGTTGTTATTCCGAGTGACTCGGCACTCGCGAGTGGATTCCTTTGTTCGCACTCGCGAGTCAAATCCACTCGCCGAGTTAATTGAATTTGCCTCATTCCTTCTCCCCTCGCCAATGCAAAGTGACCGGTCTCTCACTTCAAAGGGGAGGGGGGTTCAATGGAGAAATAAAATTCAATCAATTCTCGATTCGAATTCAACAAAAACACTCGCGAGTGAATTTCTCATTTTTCACTCGCGAGTGATCCAACCGGTCCGAGTGAATCGAAAATGAACTCGGCGAGTGCGAGCGCTCGTCGAGTGTCACTCGAGCAAACAACTCTACTGTTATGCTCAACTGGGCAAGTTGGCGTTTCAATTAGTATCCATGGCAGTGGTCATCACGGGTAACTTTAATGTTTTGGCCTCCAACTCTTGCAAATATCCTACATCCTCGGTCGAATTGCCTCCTCCTTTTCTCATTTTTAATATTCAACAATGCGTTATTTACAGTGAGCAGGACGAGTTTGCGATCCGCTCGCACACACTGGCCGAGGCCGCTGCCAGAGGTGGCAAGATGAGCGACATCATCCCCGTCCACGTCGATGGAAAGAAGCCCATCACTGTCAAGGTAGTATGGTTGTCTATGAATCGTGTGGTTTAGGAGAGATGGTCTAGGCACGCTGGGTTAGTGAGAGTGAGGGAGGGGCGCTTAGAAAGGGTACGGTAGGTGTGCAAGAGGATTACGGTAGCGATGCCGGCCTGCAGTGTCTTTGATACGACAGTGGTATAGGAATGAAAGTCACGCGTTGATGTTCGCGTAGACTACGAATTTATTCAAGAATTCTGGTGAACAGTTGCTGAAATAGCTGTTAGATTGCTGTTGCACGTCCTGGTGATATATCGCCTTGGAAGGGAACGTGAGCTGATATTGACGTTGCTCACATAATTAATTATTTTATTTCACCGCCGCAGAAGGGTATAGCTCGCGATTTCATGTTCTGGTCATATTTTGGGTCTGGAAATGAATTTTAATGTGATTTGCCTGATGTAATGAAATTGATTGATTGATCTTTGATCTCTGACCTCTCGTTCACTGCAGGCCGACAACGGCATCCGTGTGTCGACGATGGAGAAGCTGTCGACGCTGAAGCCGGCCTTCGTCAAGCCCCACGGCACCGTCACTGCTGGTGAGAAGGAGGAGATTAGGGGTGTCTAAGCGTGGAAAACTATCAACTGTCTCGTTGGCATTTACGAATAATCTGAAATGAGGAGATAGTTGATAGCGTTCTTGTTGGCTATTTTGGGCAGTTCACTCAAATTTTAATCCACCTATCGGCTGCCTGTTTCTCGGATTCCATATTTTTCTGGAAATTGGAGAAGGGCGATGGATTAACAATTTCCGGTAGTAAAATAAACTAAAACGATCGTCTCTGAAATTAAACGGCAATATTAGGATATACTTGACGGGTATTTTGATCATCTTGCCTCCACATTGTGTTCATGTCGAATCGTAGTTTATCAAGTTCCTTATTTCGCTGAATAATCGTGGAAGGACGATTTGATATCCACATCTATCAATAAAATACAATCTAAATTGACGCGAGTATTATTTAGCAATAAATAACATGGCCTCTTAGCAGCTAACAGCTGGTCTTACCAGTGGGTCCCACCTTTCATAAACCATTACTCATTAACGTGTCGTCTTTCAGCGAACGCGTCGTTCCTGACGGACGGTGCCTCGGCGGCGCTCCTCATGACAGAGGAGTACGCGCTCGCCAACGGATTCAAGCCAAAGGCATACCTCAGAGCCTACCAGGTATGGTAGATCTACCTCAGTCAATGTTTGCTGGTTACTGTAGTCATTAAATATAGCCCATCTTATCCGCAAGTTTGGAATTTTCTTTTGTTTTTTTATTTTTCTATCACAAGTTATGAACCTGGAATCGTTTTTGGAACTCGGATAGGGCTATGACAATAACATGAAACGGGCATTTGCCGTCTTGTTGTTGATATTATTTTTATTTATGTAGAAGACTCAGAAGCAATTGGTACGAACAGTACAGGCAAAATATGATATCTGTGCGAAACTGGTGTGTGTGCTAGGGTTGCCGGATCGAAGTCGGTTTCGATTTATCCCACACTTTGTCCCCTCCTTTCCCTCTCCCTCAATCAAAACCGCGAGAGAGGGACGATATGCAAAGAGGGTGCGGAGTCTCCGCACCCTATCCATCCCTCATTTCCTCTCAAATACAACGACGGTGCGGAGTCTCCGCACCCTCTTTGCATATCGTCTCTCTCGCGCGGTTTTGATTGAAAGAGAGAGAAGGGGGATTGCAGAGTTGCGGTTTTTTTCCTGCAACCCTAGTGTGTGCCCTGTCCCTATGAAAAACTATGATAACAGTGCGAAACAAATGTCATGCCAATCTCACTAATGACGCCATCTCTCCTCATGTCATATCCTCCTATCTTGCAGTACGTGGCCCAAGACCCGAAGGATCAGCTGCTGCTGTCACCCGCCTACGTCATTCCGAAGGTGATCGAGAAGGTGAGATCCATATTTTATATTTATTATATTATTTAAATTGTTAAAACTCGACAAAAATTGAAATAAGACAAAACTAAAATTGATGGGCACACAAAACGATTAATTTGTGGTGCACCAGCTGTAGATAGCGCGTTCGAACTTTTGTATGTGATTTGTCCCTGATCTCAAATTTATTAAAAAAACAAATGTTGTAATCAGATATCAAGAATATTTGATATTTTAAAAAACTTCAATCGTTCAATTTCGCAGGCCGGCCTGAAGCTCTCCGACATTGACGTGTTCGAGATCCACGAGGCGTTCGCCGGCCAGGTGCTGGCCAATCTGAACGCCCTCGACTCGGACCACTTCTGCAAGACTTTCGTGAGTGTTAGAGCTCGAGAAATGATACTGCCGTCTCTTCATTTCACTCACTCTCTCGTCGACTGAGCGGGCGAGAGAGTGTGTAAAATGAAGAGACGACGGCACAGATTTTGAGCTCTAGTAAGTGGAGGATACGGTAGAAGCACGACGAGAGGCGACAGAGCGTTGATTTAGGGTATTTTTGATTGTAACCGGTCACATTTTGGTTGCGCCATTTGTAGATATCGGGGGGTTGTTCGTTAGTTTCAATGGTATGTACAATTTCCTTTAAAAAAATACTAATTCGAAAATTAATCGATAAAGGGGAATGTTATTTCAAAATTGTAATCACCCGTCCCTTTTTGGTTCCGTAATTTGTGGATATCCCGAATTGCTCGTTAGTCTCAATGACATTCCGCGTTCGTCATATTAAAAAAATTAAATAGTTCGGAAATGCTGTAAATTAAAGATCCAGTCACATTTTCGTTCTATCATTTGTAGATATTAGGGGTTGACCACCAGTTTCGATATAACTCCGCCATCCTCAGTAAACAAACAAATATCTTCAGAAGGGCCGACCGGGCAAGTACGGCCGCCCGTAAACTTGTCCAACAATTTAAATCACCAGTCAAATTTCGGTTCCACCCTTTCTAAATATCCGGGGTTGAACGTTAGTCTCAATCCGCCTGTCCTATTCATTTCAAACAAATTATTTCGCAGATGGGCCGGCCGGGCAAGTACTGTAGTAGTTTTTCTTACTTTTATAATATACCCGTAATTTTTTGGTTCCGTTACTTCTGGATATCTGGGGTTGCTTCTTTGTTTTGATTTTGTTTCGCGATTCTCTAAAAAATCCTATTTTGCAGATGGGCCGACCGGGCAAGTACGGCCGTCTGGACATGGAGAAGATCAACCGATGGGGCGGCTCGCTCTCCATCGGACATCCCTTTGGAGCCACCGGAGTGAGACTGGCCACCCATGCTGCCGGAAGACTGAAGGAGGAGAAGGTGAGGGAGTGGTACGGCGGGGCATACTTATGAGTGAAATTAGAAGGAGGTACGGTAGCAGTACGGTGGGGCAGACTGTTGAGTGAAATTGGAAGGAAATTGTGAAATTGAGTGAAATTGGGTACTGTAGTAGTGGTTAGGCGACGCGGACTAGTGGCTTTTACAATGCCGTGTTGCTGAATTGACTAGCGTGGGGAATGTGTGTTTCGGAAGGTGTTCATATCAATAGGGTTCTGCCCTTTTCAATATTGCTTCACAAGTCTCTCGAAGTTAGGAAAACATCTATGTGATTTTGGGTTACTGCAAATCTTGAAGATAGATTGTTCCTGTAGTACTTGCTAGTATTGCCGGTCTGAGTAAATATATAATCAACTCCATTTGCAGGGTCGCTACGCAGTGATCGCTGCTTGCGCCGCCGGAGGCCACGGTGTCGGCATGCTCGTCGAGGCGTACAACAAATAGACTGTGCAGCAGCCCCTACCGTACCCTCCCCTCCGTCCTGTGTAGTAGCCCTCTGACTACCGTACCACCTCGATAGTTGAATAGTTTCGCACCACTGATTGATGATCATTGTACGCTTTTATTTATTGATTTTCTCCCTGTCACGGATAGTCTGAGCCGAGAGTTTGCGAGTTCCTTCCCTCTAAACTAGTTTGTGTATGTGTACCGAAGCCCGGCAGTGTGTGTTTGCTACTGTAGGATACCGTACCACTGACCTCCTACCGTAATCTCTAATCACCTCTCTTTCCTGACAGTCTAGTTCGATGTAAACTGTAAGTATCCCTTTCTATGCTACGGGCAATAAACGAAGTCTATCAACCCCTTGTTGTTCGTTTGGAAAATAATGCAATGTGAAATGGCGTATGGTATCTTCGAAATGGCTGGTCGAAACAGATAACGGGGGGAAATAGCATTGGAACCATAACAGAGTTAATGAGGCGAGGGCAGAGACGCAGAGGGAAATGGAAGAGAGAGGAGCCCTTTAGAAGAAGACCCCGAGGGACAGTGAAAGCGAGAGTGACAGAGATGGCAGAGTAGTCGAGAGTGAGGAGAAGCCTCGACGAGAGTTAGAAGAGAATCGGGTGGAGGAAGGGAGAGAGACGCAGTGGAGGCTAGAGGGGCGTAGCTAGGGAGAGAGGGAGGGAGGAGGCTAGTTCTAACTCTCTAAATACCCCCCTCCTCTTCCCTCTTTCGAATCAACCCCCTCTCGGGCTACTACCTGTATGTATTATTCCGCCCAACTGTCACCTGACACCTAGTCGAGCGTGCGTTAATGTCTCGGTTATATTCGCGATTTGTGGAGCGGGAGATTGGACTGTGATCGTTAGATTAGCGGTTGTGAAGAATTTGTCTCTTCATTGCATGATGTCTCTTTACTCTGACCGATAAGGGTTCGTCATTGAAATTTTGAGGCCTATTCGCGAGATTTATTGTACGTTTATTTGAATAAATTCGTTTCGCGAAGATCGCAGCCGGAGTATCAGGACCGTAAATTACGGGCCGTAATTTAGGCTGCACGGCCATGTCGTGGCTCGCGGCGCTCCTCGAGCGGAATTCCGGCGACCCGCGCGCCAGATTGGACCTCGGCGCGGAGATACTGGAGCGATTGAGGTGGGTTTATGAAGAGAGAAGGCGCAGAATGAAGAATGCGACTCTTCATTCGAAAAATCCGTCTCTTTCTCGCGGATTAGAATGAAGAGAGCTGTACGTAATGGAGAGACGTATTCTTCATTATGGTGTCCGTAATCAGGAAGCTGTTTTTAGTTATCTGATACAATTGATCACTCAATATGTGAGGAACAGTTGATTGTAGGGGTAAATGGATCATGTTTGAGTGCAGATGCATTTGTCAAGGGTATTCGCGAAAGATTGTGAAAGGGGCTGATGTGTGGAAATATGACGAGAGAGTGAAAGGTTGAAGAAAGTAGAAAGAGATCACTAGGCGACGATAAGCTACTCTGTCATTCTCGAAAGAGTAGGGAAGTTTGGGTGAAGAATTAGTCTCTTCAACCCTTTCTCGAATTCTACATCCAGGTAATCTTCCTAGAGAGGCTTTAAATTGTGATAAACTTATCTAAATGGAAGAATTTATCCTAGAATTTGAATGAAAGATACTAAGAAAATTGACGAGAAACTTCTTCACGAAACTTCTCTAATCCCTTTCCAGAACCGTTCGTTTACCATCGGATTCCGGACTACTAAATGACTTCTGTGATCTGTGCGTGCAATGGATTTCGGCGTCGAATTACAAGGTTGGATTTTCATGTTTTCCTGTTTTTCGGGTCTCGTCATTTTGTTGGCTCGCTTTGACCAGCGAGGGAGCATGTGGAATAGGGAGAGTCAGAGATACAGAGAGTTGGGGAGAGTATACATTGAATTACCGAGTGTGACTGACAGCATAAATCGGAGCGGAACTGCAGTTTATTACGTATTCAAATGGGGATTAGGCACTTGAAGAGACCACCCTTGCCTGCCATAATCAACAGAATCTGTAGTTGACTAGGGTTCGTTCTTTCAAATAGCTCACAGTCGATGGGTTTTCCACTGGGAATAGTGTACAAAGCCTTGAAAGTGGAGTACAGGTTCCTAGCGATGAGAAGAATTCTCGCCAGGGTAGGTCAAAATATCCGATTATCTTTTGACGCTAGCCCGTAATCGGCTTTGTAGGCTGATTGGCGGGCAATGCTATGCTCTGTCTTTGTTTCTCTCGTGTCACTGCAAACGAGAATAGCTCGTAAATTGACACCTTTTTGCGGGGAAAAGAGAATGCTATCGTAGGAGTGGGGGGCTCCTCAGGTCAGATGAATTTAGTGAGTGGGGGAAATGAAGGGACGGGACTAGAGGAGAGATGCAGATAAGAGGTTGTGATGAGTTTCAGAAGAAGAAAAAAAGAGGAAAGAAAGTGGCAAGTGAACCGGAATAAAACCTTCCGCTTGAGGGACATATTCGATGTTTCGTTTGCTGAATTTTAGATGAGGTTCCGTTCCGCTAGTGTTTCCGGGTACTTTTCTGATATTCTCACTCTTACATACATTTTGAAGTATCGGAGCTTGCGAGCTTGGCGAAAACGAACCTCGAGAACGTTTTTTTTTTCCTTATTTATAGTTACATTTTGCAGGGTTCATTTGGTTTCAGTTATTCAAGGTTTCCCAGATCCATGCGTCAATAGCTGTAACATAGTGCAGCCTGCGGGAGTAGATGTCAGATGAGGCCGGGAAAAAAAAGAAAGAAGCGGGGAAAAGAGAGGGGAGATGAGCGCTTGATTGATGGCAGCAGCCAGATTTCGAGTAGAGATGGAGAGGGGTGAGGGGTGAACAGCCGGGAGAGACGGATTCAGAAAACGTATTTCCAATCTTTTCTGATATGTTTCTACAACATGTTTTCTTGGAGAGATTCAAGAGAATAGGAGTGAAACGCTTTGTGGTTTTCGAATTTCTAAGATATCTAAAATTGTCAATGGTGAAACGTTTCAAATTCGTGGCAAATGTATTGCACGTGCAGAGAAGACTTTGTAATGGTGAATTCCGGGAAACTTCACTTGAATCAGCTTTGAGTCACTGTTGTCGCTCTTTTTTTGTTGAGAACCCTTCCTTTTTTTCGGCAACATGTACTCGGCCTGGATTTGGCTAAGTCCCCGAAAAGGAAGTATCTAACTCGCACAGGAGGTAGATCAAACAAACACACGCGCGTATAAGCATTTGCCATATCTGGTAGGAGCAGAGAGTTTGCTCAGCTTGGAATGGATTATGAGTGAGGGTCGAGTTGCAACTGGAATGGTGAAGGGGAATCAGTAGAGTTCGAAACACGGGTAATGGTCTCTTCATTTCGCGTGCTCTCTCACCAGAAAGACGAGAGAGTGTGAGAAAAGAAGAGACGATCACACGTATTTCGAAGTCTAGGAATCAGTTAATCAATAAATCGATATTGCAGGTGGCCCTGATGGCCTTTGACCTGCTCGAGGTTGCAGTGCAGGAGTCGGGAGAGGTCGTCGCCACGTTCGTGCTGGATCGATCGCCTGCGATTGTGGAGAGACTGGGTACGGTAGGATGGATACGATATTAGTACGGTAGGAGTACGGTAGTGTGAGGAATGTGGAGCAATGTAGAGGACATTGTAGGATACGATACCGTAATCCCGTTTTCAGGCGACTCAAAATCGTCAGTTCGCGATGCATCTGCGTCATTGCTCACCCGTCTAGCCTACGCGCCCCGGTCGAGTCCCCAGGTGAGGAGTGATCTTTGATCTCCAGTTTTATTTTTTCCTAAGAGGTCCCTCACTTCACTCCCCACAGAGGTGACATCAAAGGCGTCAACGGGGGACCAGTGGGAAACTCTGATCACGGGGGAAAACTACCAGAGTACAATCAGTTCCCGACAAAGCCCTTTCATCTCTTGACATCTGTCAGAACTTAGTTATAGACCTATTCTGTGTTGAAGACAACACATGACATGATTGATTGCTCGTGAAATGATAACGTTCACCGTCACTAATCTTTGATCTTTGCTCAGATTCTGCTCGACAAGCTGGCTCCCGGTTTCACCCACAGACAATGGCTAGTGCGAACAGGAAGTATGGGAGTATTCTGCGGGATACTGGAGGAGTGGTAGGTTTGATTATTTCTAGTTTTACGGAACGATTTGAAGCCGCAAATCACTAGAAATGGTAAAAATAGCCACATTTCGTCATCTGAGTTTATCCCTGAAAAAAGCTCTTCCGTACCCTTTTGTTTCATGTTACTCCAGCTTGACTGTATTTCCGATACAAGTGCAATTCAGATATTTAATGTTAGGCATGGAGAGTCATTGGCGAGCAAAACCCTGATAGTGAGAGAGGGGAGGGAGCGCGCGACACATCGTTCCCTCTCCCTCGCCTCTCCCGCGGTTTCTTACCCGGCGCGATTAGAGCGTGTGCTGGCTACGAGAGCCTTTCTTGTCACCTTTAATTCAACTCTGGATCCTCTGCATTTGCTCGAGAAAATCTTTCGCCTTTTACTAAAGATTTCCGTGCAGAGGATCAAACTATGAGTATCACTCATTTTTTGGAATCCCCTCGAAAGAGCGGGATAATAAGCTTTGATGTCCAAGTCGATGATGAATTTCCCACCGACGCAAATCATTCATAACTTGTGAGGGAGAAACGCCAAAAAAAACAACGAAGAGAATACGCGAAAGATTCAAAAACAGTAAGGCTCCGAAATGATAAAAAGTTGTACTTTTCAGCCGAGATGCGGTCGAGGGTCACACCATGCGACTAGTGCCCACTTTCAGTAAACTTCTGGCGGATCCAAATTCGGAGGTTTGATCTTTCACCTTTTCTAGAATGACGTTTGAGAAGATATCCTGAGATCAAAGATCAAAAACCATTGTTCAGGTCCGAGAGTCGGCCGCGAAGACTCTGGCCCATGTCTTTGCGGTGATTGGACCATGTGCAGAAGCCAGCTGCAGATCGAAAGGATTGATACCGGAGGCGAAGTGAGAGATCAAAGATCAGATTTACATTCGAGAGATCAATGATCAGGACATATGAGATCGTTGAAACAAAGAATTGGCAAAAGTAGTCGACAGCAAAATTGGTAGTCCCGTGCCATTAGTGGCCTAGCAATACTTATATCCGGAGATCCAGGAGATTTCGCATTAGGATGTTGAGCAGCTGTAGCAAGAGGAGCATCTATCCGATTCCTTCTGATTTCCATACTCGCCTATTGCCATCGGATTTCTTGACAAAAATTTACTTTCACCATTGAATTGAGAGATCATGATCGTAGGCTGGGCTTGGCCACATACGCCTATTATCTCCCACCTGCTTTCATTAGTCGTTCACTTTCGATTGAAACTTTCGAGGGTCATAATCAGTGCGGATTTGGGTTAGGCAGGGATCGACAAATCGATTGCAAAGTGATGACGTAATCTCGATCAAGAAGGTTCCCTTCCGTAGCGTCCTTGGCACTTCTCGCCTCATCTGACTTTTTCGATCGCTTTCTTCAAGCAAATCTATGAGTGTCTCTCCATTTCACATGCTCTCTCGCTCTGTCTGACAGCTGATAGATCATGTGTGAACGAGAGGGTTAGATCATTGCACCAAATCGCGCGCAAGGTCAGAACTGTTTTGCTGCGCACAGATTGTCAATGCGTTTCTCGCGTTCCCCCAATAGATTCTTGACCTTTTCAAATACGGAAGATCCTGTTTGTACTCGTTTGAACTCCACTACAATCTTCTTTTGACAGCTTTGCTCTCTTGTTCTGACAACTGGAAGCGAGGAGAGAAATGGACTGCTTTCAGATTGAATTTACTCGCGGCGCGGGCGAGAGAATTGGCCATTCGAAGCATCTCCAATTCGCTAAATAACTATAACGGAGGTATTTTTTATAATAAAAAAAAATAAAAATTTAAAGTTAAAATAATTAGTCCTCGATGTGAGGTCCGACTTACCGTAACGCGGTTTGAACCAAAACGGTGGGCGCCAAAAGCTATGGCGGTTATTCGAAGCATAATTAGCCTATGTTTATTGATTTTTCGCTAATTGGTTGATTTTTACGTTTAAATTTGTGCTTAATAGATTGCCATTCACCCTGCACGCCTGGCGGAAGCAAGCCACCGTCAATCCCGAGTCGAGCAAGTCCATACAGCATGTTCAAGGCTCCCCATCCACCTAACGGCAATGGTTCGTTACTAGTTTGGCTTTTATTGACTCTATAATATGCTTAAGATAGTGCTTATTCTAATAGTTCCTATCCTAAATAAGTTTGAAGCGGTGAATAGGATGCGCAGGTGAATTTACGCAGCACAAAAGTACGCAACACAAGCGCTAACCATCACAGTTTTAGGCCCTAAACACAGTAGCGAGCGCTTTTTTGACAATAGTTCTGTATTATGCTGTCGGATATTTGCTGCAACCAACTATTAAATTCGATAATCTTGAGATCTATCGTTTGCAAATACTCTTTTTAATTAAATAAGCGTATTCGCATACTATTCTCCTCGGATCTTTCCGTGGGCCGTTTTGCTCGGCAGTTTGCGTGATTGTTTCTTATCACTTATCGGACAATAGAGGCGTATTGCTAGCGTCATAAACATCATCATTGGCAATGAAATCGATCATCTCTTATTGTGCGCTCTGAGTCTTGCAATTCTCGTTCGAACACGTTCGCTATTTGCCCATGGCTATCGATATGTATCATGTCAATCAGCTAATCAGCTAATCGTTCATTCGTTCCTTACCACAAGTCGTTCTATCTATTAGTCACACCTGTCAACCGGCTAACCGTTTCTCTCCCCCCTCATCGAACCAGTTACTAGGCTTTCGATTCGCTGCACACTTCCTCACGCAATTTTACGTTAGTTTGGCATTAATTCGGGTCTTAGGAAGTGTGGAAGGCCGTAGTCCCGTCCTCCTCGGAAGGAGTATGCATACAGAACTAGAGTAGAGAAGGACGAAGAGGGTAAGCGGAAGAGGAGAGGAATAGCGACGAGAGAGAGAACAGAGAGAAAACGGGGCGACGCGAAACATCCCATTGATCTCGTCTTCCTTTCTTTCTATGGTCACACTCTCTTCTCTTCTCTTTTTTCCTACCAAATGACCCGAGAATTTGGCGCCGCCTGCTTATCGTCGTTCACCCTTATCGATCCGGCGCCCCCCCCCCCCCTCTCATCCCGTTATCAACGTCGTTTTGTAGTCGACGAAACGTTCGCCTCGCCGCTCTCTTGTTTGACCATGTGGCATTTAGAGCGGAGCGCACAACGGTAATCTCGAGGGTGTGGCCTCTTCGCCTCCCTCCTGTCGTTTTAGTTTAGACTCATTTCGAGCCCAGATGTAAACTAAGCCCCGTTGAATCGACCACACTTTTCCCGTCTTTGTTGGCGCTTTTTCTCGGGGTTCCATGCGTTTGCCCGCTTAAAGGGCAGGCGGCGGGGCGTTAGTCATTGATTTGTCCCCCCCCCCTCCCTTTGTCATCGGCTTGCGCCCTCCCCCATTTTTATGCGCTGCTTTTTTATTTGTTTGTTCCGGTCAGTACGCGCGAGTCATCCGGCCGCGAGACTTACTGCGGTTAGCAACGATATGGCATAATGGTTGGAATTGCAGGTAGATCATCGGCGGGCGCCCAGGACGAGCAGGAGAATCGTCGAGTCGGAGGAATGAGCTCCGTTCCGAGGTTTGCGGGCACCGATGAGCTTCGATGTCATAGCTTTCCGGGATCCGCAAAAGGCCTGGAGCCATTCCGCCGATCCGCAACTCAAAAAGCTTTGATATTGGTAGCTCAGCAGTGTATGTGGGGGTCGTAATCAAGGCTGAAATGCATGACTAGACCTCCCTAATTAAGCTTTCAACGTGGAATCGTTTACCTTTTGATTCAAAAACAAATTCGGATTTATGAAATGCCGATTTTCGAAGGTTTTGCCTCTCAACTGTATGCTATTGTGTGATGAGTCAGTGCAAACATAAGATTCACGCAATGATTGTGTCTTGTTGTTGTTTTTCTCGATGTTTAGAAATGTTAATTAACCTAATTACCAGATCAACGTCGGGAACGATGCGTCGAGTAGGCGTGGTACCCGCCAGTGGTAAACAATTTATAAATTATTATTATTTATACTGTTATTTTTTTTAAAATCATACTATTGTATGATATTAGGACGTGCCTGAAAGTTGTGGTTCTCTTGATATAGAAATGACTGCAGGAAGCATCGGAGCGGTGAATGAGGACGACTTCCGCAAGAACTTCAACGCTGGCGTCAAAATTTCCGTGAGTGATGATCTCGATTTCCATAAAATTCTAATGAATGAAGTTTCAAATACACATTGCTTGTCCACATTATCGAATAATTAGGCCCATGTTCCTTTCATATGAGATTCGTGAGGCATAGAATCAGCTGCTGTCGCACCACTGCTACCCGAATAATTTCTCGCGCAGTTTATTAAATTGGCACTCTTGAACATGCAGTGTATTTTCGTTTTGTTTGTAAACAGCATACGACTGGGTGTAATCGAATGATATGGATATACTGTCTAATCCTTTCCGTGAAACATTGAATCGTCTTTTGCTTCTACTTTTCATTTATGAGGCCGTTTGCGTGAGAGTTGAACAAAGTCCGTAAAGTTAAGAACACCCCCAGCAAAATCATTATTTTTGGATACTGTTCAATTTGCATATGGTTAGTATCTTAGACCATTTCTCGTTGTGTAAATAATAAATTAATGGTGAATTAATTCGTCTTAAGATCTTCGATGCGCGCACGCTGACCATGGAGATGGGCAAGGCGCGCGACTGCATGGCCGACGACAAACAGGACTGGAACAGACGGACCACTGCTGTAGGTTTTTATTTTATTTTATTTTATTTTATTTAATTAATTACTTTGTTTATTAATTAGGTTAATTAGGTTATACAAAACGTTGCGAAAAAAGAAACGAGTGGTAGTAGTGTGCCCCTTGAAAGAGATCATCGACGGGCGCCCAGGAGAATAGAAGAGTCGGCGGAACGAGTAGTACAGTATCCCTTGGAAGAGTATTTGAGATTGAAATAACAACCAAAAATAACAATAACAACAAAACAACAAAATAAAGAGACAATTTATTTTTGTAAAACCTTTCGCGGAGTCCAATTATGCAACCTGCGTGCATCTAGCATTGATGATGTTGTGAAACGCGAAGCAGCAAGGCCCTTCTTTCCAGCTCAAAACGGTGCGTGCCATCCATCAGAATGGAGGACGCGACTTCGAGGACGTCTACCTACAGGTGAGCATACCGTAATCGAACTTCTTCGACTTTTGGTCCCGGCAACAACCTCTCCGAATTTGGAGGGGAATGAGAATATTAGGCAGGGAATAGATAGCGAATTTCATGGAAAGTCGCAATACTGTGCGAGACAAGGCTTGGCCAAAAAATCGAAGAAGTGCTCCGTAATCTTTTTTTTTCGCGGGCATTTCTACTACTTGTACCGGGAAATCATTATCTTATCACCAACCAATCTTGAGCTTCACTGTCTATTCGAGTTCATTACGATTAGGTTTATGCAATGTCACGTTGTCTTCCCGTAAATTTGTATATCTACCTTATTCCGCCACCAACCGTAACCCACCGTATCTGCAGGAGGTGCTCCTCTCGGAGGAGGCTCTCCTCGTGTCCGTGAAGGACCTCCGCTCGCAGGTCTGCCGAGAGGCGTGCGTCACTGTATCGTGAGTCATTATCGATTTATTGTTATCCAATGAGACTTGAGTTACAGTTGTGTATGAATAATCGCGTTAAAATTTTGTTTTGAAAGTCGAATATATTGTGCTTCACGGATGGTTTTTAGTCTGGTGAATTGAACTGATTTAATTGAAACTCCACGTTTTTTTTCTTTTCTAAAATGCCAGTTCTTCTCATCACTCTTCTCCTATTTAATTTTTACTTTTTTATGTCTCAAGCGAAGTCGCGGAATAATTTGACGTCACTGAACTTTCACACCAATTACCACAGTTTGAAACCGCCAACCCCCATGTTTTATCTATAATTTATTGACATTATTCCTTGCAGGTATCTCTCGGAAGAACTGGGAGTGGGCATGCTGCGAATCGCCGAGTCTCTGCTCCCGCCGCTCATCAATCTCATCCAGAACTCCGCCAAGGTACTTATTTAATTTAATTATTATTTTATTTAATTAAATTCTTATTTAATTATTATCATTAATAATTTAAATGTGACTTCAGGTCATGTCCACGTCCGGCATCCTTGCTGCCACGTTCCTCGTGCGGGTGAGTACAGGGGGTACGGTAGGGTACGGTAGGATCGATAGTTCGGAAGGATCGTAGAGGGCAGGGAGTAACTGGGTTTTGGGAAGTTGACTGGATCAAACTTGCTGCGGGTACTTATTAGAGAATTTTTTTATTCCGAGTTACAACCAGGCATTGTGAGGTTATATGGTAGAGATTTACAATTGGAGTTTTTGGGACTGTTGATTCCTTTGACAGAAGCCGTCCAAATACTAAAAAAAAAACACTGAAAGGCATTCCGTCGAATTCGACTCGGGCATTTTGTGGTTGCAGAGATCATACTTGTTCCCGAAGTAATGAGATTGTCGATAGATTCTGATCGTTTCTGATGTTGAAAATAATTATATGCCTAACCCGCGCTCTATTCCAGAACATTCAACACCCGAAGCTCATTCCGATCGTGCTGGCCGGGCTATCGAGCAAATCGAAGGAGATCAGGAGGTGATGAGGATGGGAGGGATATTGAGATGGATGTGAAACACGAGAGACGCGGCATGAATTTGGGAACGCCAACTTTGCTTGTGAAATTTTTGAATGAAGGATTAGTGGGATAGAAGGATATGAGGAAGGGATGAAACACGGAAGGAGTAGGTTGAATTTTTGTTTTGGCTGTTCACACCTGATCGTGATTAGTAAGAGGTCCTAGGTTGGAGCTTTGATACAATGTTGAAACATGAGTCATCTTGTATTTCAATTCAGGGAGACACAGTCGATGGTAGGCATCGTCCTCGAGTGGGATGCGAAGAAGGTGGAGCGGAGTCTGCCGCAGATTGTCGATGCTATCAAGGTCAGGACGCGTCCTAGAAGCGAGGGGTTAGGAAATTGAGAGAGCTCGGGAGTATACTAATTCAATTTGAAGTGTTCTTTTGGTGCGACTTTGTGAGAGTGTGGGAGTCTGACAATGAGCGGGTAATGGAGCCACACGTTAGATTGATGTTTCGAACTTGGCTCGTATTGATGCCCAGCATAAGGATATTAATCATGCTCGCTTACTCTTTGGTAAAGAAATACTATTTGTGATCAAACAGTAGAACTAGTTGATTATATAGCGCAAATCGAATTCATCGTGTACTTTGCGGTTTCAGCCTCTTGTCATAGTTGTGAAGGTTCATTTAAGTCCTGAGTAAGAAAAATCAATATCCCCCTATTGCAGTCCGGACTGGGCGACGCGGATCCGGGCGCGCGGACGAACGCGCGCGTCGCGTACAACAAGCTGGAGGCCGCGTTTCCGCGGTCGGCCGAGATGCTCTACAAGGTACGGTAGCGGGAGTGGGGTTACGGTAGCTGATTGGGAGCCCAGGCAACAGCCGCTCCGAATGTAGAGGGGGTTTTTTTGGATGAGAATTGTAGGGAGGTAGTAATCTGCGAGAAAATCCTGGGCCAAAAATCGAAGAAGTGCCGCTGATTGATTGGCAATTGATTATCGGGGACTCGCAAATCAATTGATTAGCGGGTGGATACGGTACCTGAGCGGGAGAATACGGTAGCTGATTGATTGGCAATTGGTTTTTCTCGCAAATCAATCGATTAATGCGGCCAGGGTCTGGACGAGAAGCGGCAACGCGCTGTCGTGTGATGTTTAGTAGACATATGCATGTTTTTGGCAGCACTTTGACACATCTCCGGACATTGCTAAAATTTCCTTAAACTTTTTATATACATTTGGACCTTGTCTGTATTGTGAGAACAGTCGGGACAAAAACCAAAGTTTCATCAATTCACTAAGTGTCCGGAGATGTGTATTAGGGCCATTTTTTAAATTAATAAATTGGTAATTAATATTAATTAATTAAAGAGTCTGGACCCGTCGAAGCAGCGCGCGCTCGCCGGAGGCACTGCCAGCCAGTCCTCCTCAACGCAGTCGATCGTCAGCGAGAAGGTATTGTTATTATTGTTGTTGTTATTGTTATTGTTATTTGAAATTTTAAAAAATAGAGTAAAATTACCAGCGTGGTTGAAGTTACGCTGGCTTGAGATATTCTGTTGCACGAATTGTGCTTTGATATGTTTCCGTAGTACATGGGAAAAATCTTGGACTAAATTGGAGAAGTTAGATTTCCGTTTCGGTGGTAGAATATGAGTTTGTTCATTCTGCTTACTATGATGGGGCTCGCTTCAATGGGGGAAAAATTATCTAATTTGTATGGAATCACAGATTTATGATTGCAGGACGGAATGGCCTTCAACCACAGGCCCGGCACCTTCGGGCTGCAGAAACAGAAGGTAAGCGGGAGGGGCGCTTCTTCCTTGGTCGGTGGTTGAGTGGTTGTCCTAAAAAAATTACAACAATGCACTGTATCGTATGAGCGTTTCAATGCTGCTATTTCTCTTTGAATATTTTATTGTACAATTTTCTGGAACTGCTTTTACATCAATAGAGCTCGTAATACGTTGTGTAGTTGACGAATGAAGATGGGGAGGTGATTTACAATTATATAATAATACTAATCAGGCGTACTTCGGTGGACGCAGTACGTCCGAGATCGACCCGGCAGCGGCTCGGCGTGCCGGCATGACGCCGCCCCGAAGGATGCTACCCGGAGGAGTGGCCGGAGGTGAGGACGGGGGGGGGGGCATTTGATGATGATATTGGGTAGATGAAACACAACTGCACCTAGAATGGGTAGACATGGAAAAGGAAAGATAGGAATAGCATCGACTGATGGAATATCCGGAGATGGAGGAGAATGAAATTAGGAGTAGGCAATCTATTGTCCACTGTGAGCCTTTCCGTATAAAGTGACCGGCAGCGGCGCAAATGCACCGGGGACCGGTAGACATTATGCTGTTTTTTTTGAAATAGACACGGGATGCCGATTGAAACAACCTTTTACCTTTTTTTTGCAGCGATGCGCAAGATGACGACGCCGGTCTCCTCGCTGCACTCCCGAATGGGCCTACCTCCCTCTGGAGGCAGCAGCACGAGCAGCAACAGTGCAGCAAGCAGTCGCATGATGAGATCCACGACCCCGAGTGGAATGACTGGTGGGTGGTGCTGGGACTTGAGGGGGAACTATTCTCCGGTTCCGACTGGAGTGATAACTAGCATGATGAGTCGCCCATTGGAATGAAGAATATTTCAATAGAGTTTTTGGTTTAATTGTGTAATGAGTATTCTGCATGTTTTAGAATCTTGGTAGATGTCAAAATTACCGGATTTGATATTGAACTGTTTTTGCTGTCAAAAAGTAAGAAGTCTGCACTCTATTGCTTTGTGAAAGTACTGCAAGTTATAGAACCTTGCTGGAGGTCAAAAGAAG
The DNA here is from genome assembly GCA_000180635.4 of Pristionchus pacificus. Taxonomy (NCBI): domain Eukaryota; kingdom Metazoa; phylum Nematoda; class Chromadorea; order Rhabditida; family Neodiplogasteridae; genus Pristionchus; species Pristionchus pacificus. The sequence continues at coordinate 691,303 of CM026577.1, forward strand.
CGGGTTTGAAATTGACCAATCTAGTAGACTGTATTTTCTACATTTTGTCTATTTTTTGCACACTCTGGCAGCAACGGAGAAGAGCCACTATGCAGACATACTTTTAAACAATAAAATAAACAAATATCATTCGAAATCAATTTGCAGGCTCCGGCAGCAACGGCGCCGGGTCGGCCTCGCAGCCCGGCTCGCGCAGCACATCGCCCTCTGCACTGCACTCGCGCATTCCCAATCCAGCCCGAGGAGTGGGAGGACGGACGATGGGAATGAGCCCGAGAAAAGTGAGAAAGATCATATGGAATAGTTCAAACCGCATAATGTCTGGCGAGTGGATTCTCAATCCGATATGAGGTTTAACTTGAAAAGTGATGTTTATGCAAAGAATCCGAGGAGGAATTGCAACAACAGGTTATGTGGGTTGATAGGGGCGGAATGAAACCAGAAACAGGCCCAATTCGGGGGGAGTGACCCGAGGAAGGTGTCGATTGTTCACCTGTGCGATTATTTGTGATCATTTTAGAACAAAAAAGAAAGACGAACATCGTAGCAAAATGTGCATGTGAGATGATGACGAATAGGTGAAACCAGAAAGTGGATACTGTTGATATCTTCCATAGATCAAATACCTCTCCCGATAGGACTTATGCATGCCACATTTTTAGTCTAATTTGAACAAAAATTAGAGAAAAGCATACCACCGAACGACAAAACGGAGGAATTGACCCTAAACGTAACCACCGCAAGTGCAGTAGCCTTCACAATTTCCAATAGCATACCACATTTTGGGTTTCGTGACCTGATTATTTGATCCCTGATATCTTCTCTCTTGCCACAGTTGGCGACGGGAGTTAACCCAATAATTGTGGTGATTGGGATACTGATGCGGTTTCTTTGGAAGGATCCACCTTGACATTCTAGCAAGTGAGCGTGTGAGCGGATATGTGGCAATTGAAACCAGAAAGCGCATATTCGATCGGTTATTAGTGTGCGAGGAATAGTGAGTCCGCAAAAGCTTACAATTATGTTTCATATTTTTAGTAAAAATGTTCCAAGTTGTTATTATACCTAGTGGACATGCACTCATAGAAAGTGATTGGAACCGCAATTTTTTTTGCGGTTCCAAACACTTTCTATTATAAACATTTCTGCGCAGGCGAACGGTACGACGAGCAGGGACGCGAGCCCGCTGCGGAGAGGCTTCGATCTGATGGATGGCGCGGTGAGCGAACCGGGGGTTGATATGTAGTGATTGGAACCTAAAACTTCCAAGTTGGAGCTAATGAGAACAATGAGGAAATAATGGGAAAATAGTTTCAAGTAGTAATTGAAACCTAATGCAGCCAAGTGGAGGCGTGAGAATACGAAGGATCAGGAAAAAAGTTGCTTCCATGGGAAAGCTGTTCCCCAATTGTGAATTTTTTCCAATTGTGTCCAATTGTGTTTATGGACAGTAGTAGTTGAGGAAATACTAGCTCCCGGGAAATTGTTTCGATTGTATAAAACTAGTGCAGCGGGAAACTCGCAAGTTTGATTTCCAAGTGTAAGATATATGTGTGTGTGTGTGAATGAAACGCAACTGGATTCGTATTTTGCTTCATTTCAAACATTTTTCAGCGCAAGTTCTCGCTGGACTTTGACGACGCGGTGCCCACGCCGACCCGAAGTGTGAGCCTCGGCGCGGCCGCCAACTCGGCCTCCCCGCGGTGAGTGAGGGGAATGTGCGCGGTAGCGTGGGGAGAAGTGCGCGCCTCACTAATTCGATCGTTTTCATTCATTTCATGCAGAAATTATTGTCTCTGAATAGCGTGAGTCAGTCGTTTGGTTTATATAGAGTGCATGATGTGAACGCGGAGTGTGAAAAAGCGCGCGGCAGCGTGGCAGCAATCGCGCGCGTAACGGCTTGTAGCAAGCTTCTTTGTTGCAGCAGTGTCGAGTCTGCGGCGGTGACGGACGCACTGCGCGCCGCCTCCTCGTCCGCCCCCAACGAGCGAAAGGAGGGACTCGCCTCGCTCAAGACGTGCATCCAGGGGTCAGTTTATGAAAGATGAGTGAAGCATAGAATAACCAGGTAGTGCCAAGTTCTTGAGTGAATATACCAAGAAATTGAAAGGTAGGGTCCAGTTTATGAGAGTTGAGTGAAGCATTGTGTATCGATCAGTTCGCTAAACTCATGTATTGGTAAGACTGATACGGAGAAGCGAGAAACAACCAAGATCTTAAAATTATTTACAAAACTTCATACGTGAAAAAGCTAGTGGAAAACTACCTGGAATTTGAAAACATAGGCCGCATTTAAGGTTTTCGTTGGCAAGGGATGTTACTTACGATTCGCAAACATGCCTCGCATTCATAGAATTAGTCGGTTTCCAAGGTCTTTTTCATAAACATACGCCGCTTTCGTAGGATTTTGCCACATAACTTTTCCAAGTATGCAGAACTTAATATGTTCGAAAAATGGTCATTTAGTATTAATTGCTTTTAATTATCGTAATTGATCTCCAGTCCGACGCCGCTCGACGCGCACAACATCGTGAAGATTCGGGAGATGCTCACGAAGATGCTCTCCGACGGCAACACTAAGGTTTGTTAATACAGAGACTAAAAATCAAACGCGCAAGGAAGAAAACGGGAAAAGAAAAGTTAGTAAGGGGGAGTAAGGATGGATAGAGGGATTCGTGAATTGGTGAGAGAGTGTGAGTTAGAGGGAGGGGGGACTAAGGTTACTTTTGTAATATTTAAGTATTTATTTAATCTGAATGTTAGGTTTTCTTTCTTTGCGACCATCTACCAATGACAATGTGACATTGGGTTTCAAATGGATTAGTAAAGAGGCTATAAAGGAGTCTTGTAATGCATCGTTAATTCTTTCTTTCAACTACCAAAATGAAAACCGTTTATGGTTCTGTAACGGACGGATGTATTACTCTCCGTTAGGCTTGATATGCGGACTACTAGATGTTGCTCTGCATAACTTTATCGGAGCTTCCTCCAGTGGGGGAAGGGACTAAAGTGAGACAGTTGTCGATCCTAGGGATCTCGTGGGATCACAGAGATAGAGAAACGAGGTAAACAACTAGGATCGAGGTCTCTCTTCTGGCTCTACGTCACATCACCGATTTTGGCAAGCGAGCGTCCTCGCCGTTACTTTCAAATGGGGGTTGTAAGCAATGAATGAACATACAAGGTGTCGATTGGATCATAATTCAATTTACATCAGTAGCAACAGAGAAAATCTACTGAGAATTGGGTAATCGAACTTACACTATTTACCCAGTATTAAAAGCAATACTTACAACAAATGTGAATTAGTGTCAGAAGATACGCAAGAACAATTGATATCCAATTAATGATGAAAGTCCTGTCCGAATAAGCGTAGTCCGATATCAAATACTCACACGAGCTGTCCCTTTCCGATGGTCCTCACTCCTTACTACTGAAGATTCCTTTGATCTTCTTCTTCCATTCCATCGGGTCTTTGCATTCCCTTGAAGACGTCCATGCGTCGATAAGCGCTCCTTGGCGCGCAGCTTCTCTGGCTGCTGATTGGGTGCTCTCCGTGGTGGATACTACTAATGGGAGTGGGGTGGACTTGGGCTCTTGCTCTCTCTGTTGTGTGATAGAACTGACGTGTAGCGATTGCATTCTTCTTGGGAGGGACTCCAAACTCCTGCGGGGGGTCAATTCCCGGCCTCCATGTAACGGATGGATGTATTACTCTCCGTTAGGCTTGATATGCGGACTACTAGATGTTGCTCTGCATAACTTTATCGGAGCTTCCTCCAGTGGGGGAAGGGACTAAAGTGAGACAGTTGTCGATCCTAGGGATCTCGTGGGATCACAGAGATAGAGAAACGAGGTAAACAACTAGGATCGAGGTCTCTCTTCTGGCTCTACGTCACAGTTCTATGCGAGCGCTTACCAATACCGATTTCACAATAGCCAGGTGACACTCAGTTTCAATAGTGATAGTAAAGAGCTTCTAATCAAGTTCTGTAATATGTACTTCTTGATTATTTTTTCAACTTCCCCAAACAAAGTGAAGCCTTTTTGAGTTGGGAATATGTGCATTATTTGTTACAATATTGTCTCGCTCAGTTCCTCCAAACGGGCCTGGACCTGCTGGAGTGCTTCATACTCGCGTACCACAACGAGCTGACCGACTGGCTGCCCGCCCTCCTCACCAAGCTCATCTCCAAGCAGGCCAACGAGATCCTACCCATGGTCTGCGTGATCTTTGATTTTGTGATGTTTATCAGCTAGAACGTATGCATTTGACCAGGAAACGGGACGACGGGTATGATCTTGTATATAATCTTGTCTTAAATAGACAGACAATTCATTTTTATGAGATTTTGGAACACGGTGAGTTATGGCTATGTGTTGGAATCAAATGAAATTGGAAGAAGCACGGACAATCGTTGGTAGAACCCATCTATGAGACAAACATACTTATTGAGAGCTCGTTGATAAGTTAATGATGATATTGATTGCAGATGCAGTCGCACCTCGCGCGCACACTGGCCGTCGTCCGGTCGTCGTTCCCGGCCCAGAGACAGCTGCAGGCCGTCGCCAAGGCCATCAAGAATCCCGTATCCATATTCAACACCAAGGTGAGTGGTCTGACCCAACGAACTAATATGTGGGGTACGGTAGGAGAGTCAACGCCATGGAAAGATAGCTGATGGGTTGGGGTGCTTTACAAGGTGGCAATCTCTGATATTTTGTGGAATATATTTTATAGCACATATGAGTTGTACTTATTGTGGATTGGTTGACAGATGGATTCCAGAACAAGCACTGTGTCCAGAAAGTTGCGGGATTGTGTTTTTGTGATATTCGTCACCTACTTCTCTTTGCGAAATTGCATGTCTCTAACAAGTCGAGTTTAGATAACGCCGCGAAACACAGACGTTGTTGGGATACAAAATTCATAGGATCATTTCAAATTGGCAGCGTGCCATCTTTCAAATGACCATCTTTGATGTGCAGGTGCGCGGCGCGATCCTCGCCTACGTGCACGAGCTGGTTGCGCACGCTGACGGCCAGTTGGCGATCGGCGGCGATGACATCCGGATGGCCGTGTCCAAGGTACGGTAGAGTTCTTGATTTTTTAAACGTCGCCTGGATAAGTGTACGGTAGCATATTATTTTTGGGGACTACGATGTTGGAATCTATTAAGGCCAGTGGGTCTCAGGGCTGTAGTAGGATGCGTGAAACATGAGGCGAAAATGTGGATTAGATTGATCTGTCCAAAGCGCGATAGGAATGAGTAAGAAGGTCTTGGTTTGATTTTAATAGTGTTCTTATGTTTCGGTCATTTTTTGCGATATTGCTGATGAGGTTGAAGTAGGGGCTGTGAAACTTTAAACATCATGATATCTCTGGGGCACAGCATGAACATCCTCTACGATAGATTAAGGCCTGCAATTATTTTTTTAGTAAAAAGTTGATCGAAAATCCATTGCTGTAAGTGATTGCGGTTGAAGTAGTAGGAAGCGTGAAACCCAGAAGTGGCGTGGTGAACGATTCTGGTAATCAAAAGTTAGAATGAAATTAGTATTTTCATAGGATTACCGACGTCTATAATGTTTTTGGTTTTCACTGGATCTCTAGAAGCAAATGTGAAACTTCAAGCGATATGGTGAACAGTGACGCCCTCCCATTGCAGGTGCTCTCGTGGGCCGCCGACCCCAAGTCTACGTCGATTGTCGGGGTACGTCTTTATTTATTTTAATTAATTAATTTTATTATTTAATTAAATAATTAACTAATTAAGCTAATTCCAGCAATGCGAACAGCTCGTTCTCGATCTCTTCCACGCGAACGAGGCCGACTTCTGCTCGCTCATGGACGGACTGCCGACCGCCGAGAGGGAGTACGCGAGGAGGCTGTGTAGAGCGAGGTATGATCATGATTGAGGAGAAGATGCGATCTAGGAGCGACGGGTTGGAGAGAGGGAGGGGAGGGGGGGGGAGGGAGGCTGTGCGTACGTACGTATTAATCATGGAAGGAAGCTGGGCTGGTTTGTGTTGACAGTGAAACGGCGAAGCAGAGGGGCTGGGAAATAGTTCACACCCTGAGAATTGTTTACCTTCCGATATCCCGCATTAAACTTTGCTCTTTCGTAATATTTTTGGCATCAATCGAGCATTGAAAGTTATGCTGGCTGCCAAGTTTTTCGCTGATTTGATAGTGATTCCGTGAATTTATAGATGTTTCATTACTGCGAAATTTGCCCTGGACTCGGGCAATTGAGCGATTTGACGCAAAAGTCTCGGGTAATTCCATTTCTCATTTCTCGCGCGCGCGACCCAGTGCGAGGCCGAATTACCCGTCCCGTATTTCGAACTTTACTGAGAATAAATTAGGTGTTTAATTATTTGAATGCATATTTCACGCTGAACATTGCATTCCTGTTTTTTTATCGTAATGTGCCGGTGACGAAACCGAACTGTGATGGATGGAATCCATATTTTCGCGCAGCGTCTGTCAGGAAACTGCGCACCGCCAGACTGAAATGACGCGTGTAGGGGATTGTTTGAGGAGGAAGGGAGCAGCACTTGCTTAGAAATGTATAGCATAGCGGATAAAAAGTGGAAGGAGGAAAGGGAAGGGCGGACAGAATCGATGGGAAGAGACGCTAGAAGACACGATGTAAGAGGATGCGAGAGTGGGGCAGTGTTTTATGGCGGGTGTTCGGGTCCCGTTTCGCCCGTTTGCTCATTCATTTTGTGCTCCTTTTTTGATGTTTATGTTTTCTGGAACGCTTGAACGATGAATTAGAGTACGATATGCAGCAATGATAGATAGTACTAGTGAAACGCGTTAACACCTTGTTTCATTTTTTTTTGGATTTTTGAAATTGCTAAATTAGAAAATGATTTCCAGAAGCAACTCGGTACGCGACGACATCAACCAGGTCACGGCGCAGGTAATATTTTAATTTTAAATATTATTATTTTAATTCTTTATTATATTTTTTACTTGCCAAAAACAGCTTGATATGCGTGTGACTTTCTTTTCGTTGTGATGATGTTTTGGCGTGTGGAAAGTGCTCAGTTTCTTCGCACATAATCGATTGGCATCCATTAGCATCGATTGAGGGAGCGTCGAAAAGGAGTGCACGAGGTCGAATGAGCAATAGTTCTCCAAAAATTCGCCTCCCAAAAGTTCTCATTCGACCTAGTGCCAGTCTAGATAGGAGGGCACACTTGAACCATCGATCTGCAAGAGGGCTGTCATATTGAAGAATACGGCTCTTCATTTTGCTCTCGTCACTCTGACCGAGAGAGTACGCTGAATGAAGAGACGGCGATTCTTCATGCTGACAGTCATAATCTGCGCTAGAGTGCGAAATACGAGTCGCCGTCTCTTCATTTCACACAGTCTCTCGCTTCTCTGACCGGTGAGAGAGCACGTGAATTGAAGAGACGGCGACCCGTAATCTGCACCCGTGTAGATCAACGACTTTGTGCTGTCGTCCCGGATCGCGCACCGCGCCACGACATCGCCGATTGTCTCGCCCTTCTCGCCGACATCTGCAGCACCTGCAGCATCTCCGACCGGCGCCAGCCCGGTGCTCAGCCCGCTCGCACGACAGCCCTCCTCTGCTGCAGCTGCAGCGGCTGCAGGCATCGTGAGTGGTCGCATGATATCAGGCACTAGCAAGGCGCTGTCAGAATGATGAGTTCGTCTCTGAAGAGATGAATTCTTCACCCTGACAGCCCTGACACTCGACAATGTTGACAATTCGGCACGCACCACTCCTCATTTTCCGATTCCTTCTTTTTTTTCTGACCACCATGAACATACGAAGTTACGCGTGCCAAATTGTCAATACTAGTGCTGGCGCAAGATGGCAATATCCCGGCTTGTTTTCGTTGTTCTTGAAAATAGTCGTTGATTTCATATCAAGAGTGCACTATTTAGCAATGATAGATGGGTCTCGTGAAGCACTATAGTGGTAGTGATGATTTATCGGTTGGTTGGTTTTTCTTGGATGAACGACGAAAATTACTGGAGCAGACATTTTCTAGAGTTAGATAGCAAAGGTGATACACACATCTGCCTAGAGCGAGCACAGTAGCGAATCAATGATTGATTGGATATCAAGTTACTCATTGATGGTGCATTTATTGATTATCGATCGATGGATCTCGTCGTTGCAGCGCAACAACGTGGCCGTGATCAAGCCGTCGACGAAGCAGGCGACTGTGGGAGGAGGAGGAGGACCGAGGGAATCGACGGCAACCACCATCTCCGATTTGAACTCGGGCGATATTAAGGTGCGTGCTAGCGGCGACGGGTTAGAAAAAATGAAAGATGTGCACTGATTAGCTCCGCTTCCGCTAGTTGGCCGGGGGCGTCGCAGATTTTCAAAAATTTCTTCGTGGGATTCCCGCACTAAGATGATGAAGTGGAGTTATAGCCCAGGAGCGAGGGTGGGCCATTAGAACTGGATGTATGGGGATATGGAATTTGATGGATGCGTTACCCCGATCGATTCAAGTCTCTCTTTGCACAGCTAGGTAGCGGTTGTGAAACGCGCATCGGCTAGGGTGTGTGAAGTGGCGAAATTTGATATGTGGAAGTGTGATCGCGCTGATTTTAATCATTATAATTATTTAATCAATCCAAATCGAGTCGAGTCTCTCTTTGCACAGCTAGATGGTGGTTGTGCAACGCGCATCTGCCAGTATGTGCGAAGTGGCGAAATTTGATTTGTGATGGCGCTGATTTTTATTTTGTTATTATTTAATTAACTTAAATAATGATTAATTATTCAGTACGGCTCGATGACACTGCACCTGAAGGACGACCTGCCCGCCCAGCAGGCATTCATCACCAAGGTGCGTTGTTGTTATTGTTTTTGTTGTTGTTGTTGTTGTTGTTATTGCTGCTTTTTGAAATAGATTCCTTCGTGAAGTTCTCAAGTATCGAAAACGAGATAGAAAGTCGAGCATATCTGCACAGGGTGAAACGAGAAAGGGGCCTGATTTGTGTTTTTGATTATTCCATTCAATTCAGTGTTTTTTTTCCGTTACAGTATTAGAATCATGAGACAATGGACATAATGGGGTTAGAAATGGAGGTAGTCGAATCGTAGTGTAGTTAGTTGAATTGAATAATTATTTATTTATATTTAATTAATTCGTATCATTTGCAGTCCCGCGAGCAGATGGACGACAGCTCGCGGCCCGCTGATCAGACACGCGCACTCCAGGCGCTATATGGGGTGAGTTCTAGTTTTTATTTGTTATTATCTAATTGTATTTATATTACAATCTTCATTTTCGCCCAAAAGATCTTAGTTTTCCTAATTTCAACTGTGACGGTTCGGGTTTCACCGGTGCGATAAGTCTTTGAAGTAGGAGGGAGTGTTTGATTCGTTCGACTTTTCCGAGGAAAAAAATTGTGTGAATATCGACGCTTGCTTACAGATGATCTCGCAGGGTTTCGCCCAAAAAATCCTAGTTTTCCTAGTTTCAACTGTGAATGTTCGAGTTTCATCGAGATGATAAATCTTTGAATTAGAGGATGCTTTTGATCTGCCCTGGGAATCGACCAAATTTCAACAACGAAAAAATCTCGACTTTTTGTAATTAATATTTCCGAAAGTAAATATTGTACGTTGCAGATGATCTCGGAGGGTTCGTTCACGCTTTGGGACGCCAACTTCAAACCCCTTCTGCTCTCCGTGTTCGGCATTCTGTCGGACGCGAGCGTGTGCGATGACGGCATGCGACTCTCCCTCAAGCTGATGACCAAGATCTGGTGAGTAGCAGGGGTACGGTAGGTGAGGATTCTGACACAGCGGAGAATTGGGGTACGGTCGCATGGGTTGTACTCTAATTTACAATATCTGGTGAGTCGAGGGAGTCTTACCCAGCGGACCAGTGGGGGGAGGGGGGAGGGGGGTACGGTAGAAGGGAAATAATGGAATATGACTAGCTTTTGACCAAGATCTGGTGAGTCGAGGGGTACGGTAGATGGGGAGTTTTACCCAGCGGAATAGTGGGATAACGTCGCAAACTAATTATCAACATCTTGTGAACGAGGGATCTGACCCAGCGGACTTGTTGGTACGGTAAATGAGAATTCCAGTGAGAATCACTAGCTTTTGTCCGAGGTCTTTCGAGTAAATGGGTTACGGTAGATGATCTGCCCAACTCGACTAACCGATGTAGGCCAGTATGGAGTCTGCCCCGGCATATTTGAGGCGCAGGTACGAAAAATATATGTGTCTCCGAACTGGGACGATGGGGATCGGGCTACAGTACCCATCAGCTACCGTGACCAATCCTCCTCTTTGCAGTCTGGCGCAGGCGGCGCGTCTCAACACGAACGCGGAGGCGTGCGTGCTCAAGGTCCTCGACGTAGGCGCCAACGGCGACTGGGGCACGGTAAGGAGGGGTAAAACCTGTAAAGGTAAAAAGATAAAGGTGTATACACGTCAAGCGATTTTACGTCGTCAGACAACGCTAGGTGGAACCCACTGATAAGGCCAGCTGTTCCCTTTATTGGTTATTGATTTTTTTCTATTGGTGATTATTGACAAATCGTTCCGGATGATTTATTCTTAACCATAGTGAATCCCGGAAAAATCAGTTATTTCCCATATCAAAATGATTAGGTAGTATTTTCGTTAGATGGATTTATTTTTTGTGTGTTTATTATTGATTTTTTTCTCTAAGGTCCGTTGTTGTGATTGATATGTTCCCGTCGCATTAGGTTTAGGAAGCAATGGTGTAGCAAGATTTCGCATAGTGAGCTTTCGAATCGAAACAATGCAGGATGTCCTTTTGCTTGCGGAATTCAGCTTACCAGGCAGATTTGCGTTTGCTCCAATCATCATAGCCCAAACTGCACAACATTTTCTAATCGCAGTATGAACTATTACCAATCTCAATATTTGCAGCAAGTGAAGGTGGCGGCGGAGGAGTGCGGCAAGACCCTGGCTGTCCATCTCCCTCCCCAGGTACGGTATCGAGAGGGAAGAGGGGATTACGGTAGTCACGAGTCGGACCCGCCGGACTATCCATCTCATGCTCAAGATTACGGTACCGATGAGTATCTAGATGATGGAAGTCATAGATCTGACCCGCCGGACTGCTCTCGTCCCCGGGTTACTGTAATCGATTTCCCGTATCAGGTGGTGATCCGCGTGCTCAATCCTATCGTGGAAGCGGACGAGGAGGGCGAGCGAAAGGCGTTCGCACTCAAGGTATGGTAGTTGTGCGAGTCTGACCCACCGGACCACCCCGGCTTACGGTAGTCACAAATCTGACCCTCCGGATCGGTTAACTAGATTACGGTAGTCATTTATCGATTTATCCCCCCTGTCAGATGCTGCCGGCGCTGTGCGAGCACCTGAGCGCGGAGGAGCTGCAGGGATACCTGCCGGACGTCGTGCCCGGAGTGGTACAGGTACGGTAGGGGGGGGGGGGGTACGGTAGTAGAATGTGATAGGGTAGGAAAAAAGGACAATGCTTCTTGTTGATTTTGAGTTTTTGCGATCCTTCAAGATAGCCTGAAGAACTCGTTGGTTACTATTAGACAAAGCGGTTTGTTTAAAAAATTCTCTAATAAACGTAGTGGTCCAGGTACGGTAAAAGGAAAAAGAGAGGGATACGGTAGGTATTCGACGGGGATCGTATCGATTAGGACCAACAAAATGTGAGAAAATAACAGAATAGGGCAAGAAGTACCGAAAGTTGAATTTGAGTTTCTGCGACTGCTCAAGATATCTTTGAGAGCTGTTTTGGTAGTATATGTCAGGGGAGCGGCGATCGAATACTTCAATCAATTCAACTCAAATCATCAATTATCAATAGATGTCTCCCTCCAAATAGATGTTTCATTAGGCATATAACCTGTGGCTAAACTCGATCTTATCAATGCCTTCGTCTTTTCTGCCTCAACTAAATCACCTAATATCAATAGCTGTGTCGCTTAATATCGATGTTTCGCCAGGCTAATGAATGTTACTCGCTCTCCGGGCAAACAACGTGGGCAAGGAGTCTTTATACGCGTAGGCGCTAGTGTTTGCTGTTTCTCTTTAGGTTCTATCCATACATTCCAGCTTTCAATTAGAACGGTCAACACACGTTTCCCTTCAAATCAATGTTTCCCAGCCTAATGAGTGTTACACCAGCCTGCTGAATGTTTCCCTTCAAATAGATGTTTCCCCACCCTAATCTATGTTCCTCTCGCAGGCATACAACGTGGGCAAGGAGTCGTCGGTGCGGAAGGCGGCCGTGTTCGCCCTCGTCGCCCTACACAACAAGCTCGGCCACACCGCCCTCCAGCCATACGTCGCCGTCCTCGAACCAGCAAGGGTACGGTAGCATGCGGGATACGGTATGAAGGGGGTAGTTGGGTACGGTAGATAGGGGCAATATAGGAGGTCACCGCCACGTCCTCGAACCGGCAAGGGTGAGTGTATACTACGGTAGCGTGGGGATACGGTAGAAAGGGATGGGTACGGTAGACGAGGTAGTTGGGTATGGTAGGAACAGTAGAGATGAGTTGAATATAGGAGAAGAAGAGTACGGTAGCATGGAGGATACGGTAGTTTGTGTATATAGTAGATGAACTGACTGGGTACGGTAGGATGGAGGAGAATTGATATAATTTACGGCTCTTGCAGCTTCGACTGATGGAAGTATACATCGGCCGTTCTCAGACGGCTAGCAACCACTTCTAGAGTGGAGTACGGTAGACGATCTAAGACACGACAGATCGAAGACTGCCTTTTTTACCCCTTACAATTAGTACTGTGTGAAATCGTGTTTTAGCGTATCGATGTTTCTCTTTCTGTAGCTCGCCCTTCCCCACGCTTACAGTTGAAATAATAATATCGATGTTTTCCTCTCAATCCCGGCTGCCTTATTTGTTGATTGATAATTCCGTGCTTCTTCGTGATTTCACTTGTATTATTACTGTATCGATGCTTAATATTGCTATTCTCTTTCTCCCTCATGTATCGATTCAGTTCCCTCTAGCACCCCGATCCAGTGAAGATTGCACAAACACTATCAAGTTATCGAATATTATTAGCTTCCTTTGTGGACTCAGATTGTATGCGTATACCATGGTCAAAACGTGTCTTTTGTTTGATTTTATTGATTGACTTCCTCTTCTTTTTCATGCGCCCTCCCCCCATGAAAGATGCCTCCCACACTTTCACGTCTACTTCTCTCCCTCCCTAATCTGTTACGGTATATTCTCCGGAATTGTATGCTAATTTTAAATGTTTTTGGAATAAACAATTTAGTGCTGGAGACTTGGCCACCGGAATGCCACCGTACTGAGCCGGTGATAGCCTATTGTTGTGTGTTGATCTGTGATTCGAGCAATCTTTGTTAGAAAAGGACAATTCATTAAAATCAAATTCTAATTCATTGTTATCTTCCTCTCCACGTCCTCTACATTCTATTTTGATCCAGAGATCAAACTACCATTGCGGGCAATATCGATCGTCTGGGCAGACCAGACTCACGATCGGATGTGTCGTCTCTGTGATCTACTTGCTCTCTCTCTTACCCTCTTCCCATCTCATTCTACCTCCGATTCACTTCCGAGTGAGTTTTGATCAATCGTTTGCCGCGCTTCCCTCTTCGTTCTGAACATTTTCACCTGTCTCCTCTGCTCGCCTTCTGAAATCTGTTCTATTATGCGCCCCTTTCACTGCGTGAGGGACGGTGTCAGCATCGTTTATTCTATATCGCCTGTGTAGTGTCATTGCGCCTTCACCTGATGCTCACGCGTTCTTAGTGCTACATTGCTTGGGTAATTGGCGCTGGTTCGGGCGCCCGTCCAGGCAGAATCGCCGCGCACTGACCAACATTTCTGGCTATTCCTGCGCTTCTACCTCCCTCTATTTGACGCGAAATCTTGAGTGACATTTAGTGACAAGTATAGCAGATTTGTATACCACATTGTTTTGTTTCACATTGTTTTGCATTTTCGAAAATGCGCTGAATTCGCAGTTATTGCTGCTCTTAGGCATTTTTTATGAGTTGTCGCTTCCATTGCGCCTGAAAATCATTCTTAGAGCGAACGATGACGAAATTTGCATTGCTGCTGATCCCCGTTTCTGCCGTACGTTTTCTTGTCGATATTCTTCTTGTCTGACGCTCGTTGATTTTGTGCGCCTCCCCTCGTTTTCGCTGCTCCCGTCATCCATACAAAATGCAATATTACAGGGGCGGAGTCAGCGATCACGACGACAGCTGGGGCAAGTGCGAAGGATGCTGCCCGACCCGCGATCGTCTCTTCTATGGCAAAGGCCAGTTTATTGCGCATACTAGGTCTCCTAAAACGCTCTGAAAAGGGGGGAGTAACATTTACGTTGCTCCTTCCAGCGCGGTTTGAATTAGATGAATTCACCCACCTTACATCTAGGGAACGATACTATGTGCAGGGACGTTTAATTACTAAGTGCAGGGACGTTTCGACCACCCTTTATATGATGTGTGTGAGGCGAAACTCATCTAAAATATTCTGCCGCCTTTTATAGACCGATTATGGGGATACGATTATTTACAAGTGAAAAACAGATTGTGATTTGTTCTTTGAGGTTGAAATCTCGGGCTCCACCCTCCGTCTTCCTCTCACTCGCTCACCAAAAGGTTCGTTTCGTCCATTCCCTTCCCTGCCCTCCCCCACTCATTCTTTTTGCTTTTCCCTATTAGCTCTAGCCGTCCCACTTGATTATTTATTGCTCGCGAAGCCGTCTTGCGCGTTTATTCGTGCTCGATCGCCCTCCGTTGGGAGGAATGCCCTTTAGGAGTTTCACTCACCTTATGGGCCAGACCGAGGTTCTCCATGGGATGATTGGATGGGACGAAAGGAGCTATAAAGGAAGAGGGAAATGAGTGAGTGGAGGAGAAGTAGGGACCACCATAGCGGTCGATAAGAGTATTACTTTCCCCTTTCATGCTCGTGACATCGACGGACGAGACGAGACAAGACGAGGCAGCGATAGAGAGATGAACGAGGCCTCTCTCCCCTCCTTCCCTGCGATGAGGAACTCGGGCTGTGGTGGTGGAACCGGAGGGTAGGAATGTGAGGTACTGTAACAAGGCGATGATTGTACCGAATTCTGTTCTTACAGTGTCTCATGGGTACGCCAACTGCAACTGCGACAACTGCACGAGCCGGCCATGCTCCTACGCGACTCATTTCGATAGAGAGACAGGAGGATACGGTAGGCATGCGAGGTACTGTAGCTTTCTATCGCCTATTGATTTATGTGAATATTTGCTTTGTTATAGCCGTCTCGCGATGCGATGAGAAACGACTGACGGCCGTCTCCCTCTCGCCTACTGTCAACCACTTGGAACGAGACTGGAAGAGGGATGGCAAGTAAGGATGAGAGGTATCCCCAAGGCTCTGATTTTGGGATCATCCGAAATATGAGGCGTTTTATGCGCTGTTCTTCCCTGGCCACACTACAGCTGCACGGAACGTTTTTCGTGTTGTTTTCTGATTACTTTCTTCCCAGTTCACGCGCTAATCATTCGTTTCTTCACAGATATCGACAGCCGCCCGTCCCCCCAGATCCCCCCCCCCCCCCCGACGACGAGGAGCCCACGAGGACTTCCTCTCCATCTTTGAAAAGGTTGGTTCACTCCCCCCCCCCCCTCCTCCACTCCCTCCATTCCCCCTTTTGCTGTTAGTCCATGCTGCACAGTCGTCCTTCTGTGCACGTGAAGCCGTAAGCGGATGATTCGCTCTCCGTGGAATCGCAGACCCGAGAAGGGAAAGGCCCTGGCTGCCAGGGTGGGATCGTGCTTCGCCCTCGGGGTGAGCTTCTCGAGCCTTCGCGGGCTCTTTTCGCCGCTCTGTAGGGAGGGCAGTTGAAAGGCTAGGAGTTTGGACCAATAGGAAGAGGGGGAGGGGTGAGTGGAGGGTCTAGGGACTGCCTTATGTCCGATAAGAGTCTAACTGTGTTTCCTTTTCACCTCCGCGACAACTTCGGTCGGCGAGACGAGGTGAAGCGAGCGAGCGAGCGAGCAACAACGACAGCCAGACGAGATCCTCGTCCTCTCTCCCGTCCTTCCTTCACTTCCTTCGATGGGGACAGAGTCTCGGTAGGGATGAGAGGTACTGTAAATCTCGACTATTGTTCTGTAAATGATATTTGCGGTCTTGCAGTCGTCTCTCGATACGATGTGCTACGGGTGATTTCTCGCCTTCTCTTCCCTCCTTCCTGCGATTAGGTCATCTGGCTGTGGGAGGAGCAAATCGGTAGGGATAAGAGGTACGATAACTATTGATTTTTGGGTTAATACATTGTCCATTGCAGTCGTTCCTCGATGCGATCCCTTTGCTTCTCTTCCTTCCCTCTTTCCGATGAGGGCTCCCGGACGTGGATGAGCCCCTTCGTGGGAAGGATACTCGGTGGGAATGAGAGGTACTGTATATATCTATCGCTTATAGATGTATAGATGTATGCGAGATTTGACCTCTGCAGTCGTCTCCCGACACGATGAGATGTGAGTGATGTCTCGCCTTATCTTCCCTTCTTTCCTTCGATGACGACATCTGGTTGTGGAGAAGTCTCGTAGGAATGTGAGGTATTGTAGATCGTATCTATTGATTTCCAAATGGCATTTGCTTGCTTGCAGTCGTCCCTCGATGCGATGGGAAGGCGAGCGACGTCTCTCCCTCTTTCCCCTTCCTTCCTTCCTTCCTTCTATGAGGACATCTGGCTGTGGAGAAACCACTCGGTAGGGATGAGAGGTACTGTAAATCTCAACTATTGATCTGTAAATGATATTTACTTGCTTGCAGTCGTCCCTCGACGCAATGGGATGCGGTGACCTCTCGCCTTCTCTTCCCTCCCTTTCCTTTCCTCGATGACGACACCTGGCAGTGGGAGGAGTCTCGATAGGAATGAAGACGGAGCGGGACTACTGGCTGTTCGAGATGAACGGGAATGAGACGAGAGCCATGCTGCCGTAAGTATTTGATCTTTGATCTTTTTTGTTGGCCTCAAGGAATTTTTGGTTATTTGCGAAATGACCGTTCTCATTTGCACCAATTCATTAGCAACTTTTAGCTCGCTGTGATCACCCCTAGAATAGTTTCCACCCACAACCAGAGAATCAAACGAGAGAGTGCATTAGGGACTACTGGCTGAAATGGGTGGGAATGAAATGAGAGCCATGCTGTACTGTTGTGGGTATTTGATCTTTTATCTTTCGAACCTTGAGCTAGTATTTTGGCTATGTGTGGCTATTTGAGCTCTCAGTTGCGCTAAGTATCTTTGTGAAACAACTATCACTCAGGAACTGACATCTTTGCTGAAGTAGAGTCGACAACTAATCAATAGAACTGTAGCCTAGATACTGTAGTGCATTCAATGAAGTCTGTGCGGAACTTTAAAAAGGAACTATGGAACTCTTAGAAAGAGCGAGTGGAATGAAGAGAGATTGCGATTTGACCTTTTCAATTCTACTGTGCGTGCCCTTGTTTTCCCAAGCTCCATTCAATACGTTATCGATTGATGGATGATGTGTATGACAGAACGAAGAAATCAATGTTTCATTGGAGAAGAAACATCTTCCAATATTTATCATATATTGTGGCAGCTACTCAGCTACTCCTTCTTTTCCTCCTCTTTCTTCTCCTCCTTTTTCTCTTCTTCCTTCTTCTCCTCCTTCTTTTCTTCCTCCTTCTTCTGTGAAGAATACGGTAAGACTGATACGGTATCCGGACTACTGTACCTCTTCCTTCTTTTCCTCCTCCTTCTTCTCTTCCTTCTTTTCTTCTTCCTTCTTCTCCTCTTTCTTTTCCTCCTCCTTTTTCTGTAAAGGGTACGGTAAGACAAATATGGTAGTCGAAATACTGTACCTCTTCCTTCTTTTCCTCCTCTTTCTTCTCTTCATTCTTTTCTTCTTCCTTCTTCTCATCCTTCTTTTCCTCTTCTTTCTTTTCCTCCTTCTTTTCTTCTTCCTTCTTTTCTTCCTTCTTCTCCTCCTCTTTCTTCTCTTCTTTCTGAAAAAGAAATATTAGCCAGTTATCGATCGCTTGTCTACCGTACCTTCTCTTCCTTCTTCTTGCTGAAGTTGATGTAGAGTCTCTTCATAGCCTCGGGCTCCTGAAACGAACAGATTATGGTAGGCTATGGTACCCTTCCTAGGCTACAGTATCCCTCCTGTCTACGTCCTGCATTAACCCAAAGAGGTTACAGTATCCTTGTACGGTACCCAAGTATCGTACCCCGATACCTGGTACCACTACCGTACCCTGCCCACATCCGTACCCACTACTCCTCTGGTACCGTACCCCGAGACCCTACCGTACCTTGCTTTGCCACTACCACTACTGTACCCTGGTACCGTATCCTGGTACCATACCCTGGTACCGTACCTTTCCCGTCCATGCGGATCTCGGCGCCGCGTCGCCATCGGCCTTCCTGTAGTACACGACGAAGTAGTGCTTGCCCGACTCGGGCACCGGCTTGCCAGAGTTGAAGATCAGCTGCAATACGGTAGGTTAGGGTATCCTAAAGGTCCTAGGGACTACGGTACCCTAGTTCGGGGTATCTCTAGCCCGACCCAACACAGGATTAGATACGATAGACTGAGCGTGCCCAGGAGTACAGTATCCCACAAACCCTTGACGGCCTTGCTGGCTAAAGTATCTCTGGGATCTACAGCACCCCCGGGACCTAAAGTAATCCCTACAGTACCTTAACAGCCTCGGCCTCTCCGGCCTTGATGTATCCGAGGGGCGGGCGAATGCGGAAGAGCTCGTTCGACGTGCACTTGATCTTGTACAAGTATTTCTCCTTTTGAGTGTTCTTGATCTGCAATGGAGGGTTGGATTACGGTAGGATTGGGGTACGGTAGACAGTATGCATGTCGGAATACGGTACATCAATTGATAATGAGTACGGTACATTATCGATCGGAGTACGGTAGACTGGGGTACGGTAGTCCGTCTACAGGTATACCTTGACGACGCTCGTGCAAGTTTCTTCGCCAAGCTTCTCACTAGTGAACTCGACCTTGTCGGTGTCTAGCTGCAATGGAGTACGGTAGGATACCGGGGAGCCCAAGGGGTATCCAAGGGATCCTGGGGGTATGCAGGAACCCTGGTAGGGTATCGGGGAATCCTCACCTGAAGTAGGAATTCCGGCATGGCAGTCGGGTGGCGGAGTGTCTTCGGGGAGAAGGGGCCGGAGAACCACTCGCGAGCCTAGCAAAGGGATAGAATGCGGGAAGGAGGAGAGAAGAGGAAAAGAGGACGAGGGAAAAGAGTTGATTGGATTGGCTATGCAAAATGATTGAATGGAAATTGAGGAGGACAGAGGGATTAGATGCGGACAATGGATAATAATGAGAAATTGTGTGAGATTTTAGAGTTATCGATCGGTGAGATGGAGAAAAAGGGATCGCAAACTGGCGATGATTACAATGAAAAAATTGAATTACGGTAGTGGCTGGAGGAAATGTTGCAGACCAGACGGCGGTGTTATCAGAGCTATTGCTCCTCCAAAGTAGGTGAAGCGAGGTTTGTCTCGCGAAACATGAGCACGTTGAATGTGGGAAACAAGTATATTGGGCTTTATCATCTTTACGATCCTGTGTACTTCCATTCCCTGAATAGCCGACAGTGTATTTATAACTCTATTTCTGAACTTTGATCTCTAATATTTTTAATCTGTGATCTTTCTCAGATTCGATCTTTACTCGTCCTCGCATCTCTTCCTCCCGTCGGACATTCGCACCTTCCTCGACGATTGGAAGTTCGCTCGATTTATCGAGTGCGATGTCCTGGTGAGTGAGAGATCAATGAAGAAAAGCTCTATATTATTTTCACTGGATTCAGTTAGTGTCACGTGATAGTGAGATCAAAGATCAGTTTTCAGAAAATGTATTTGTATCATGAAAATGAGCTCTTAACGTGACCGAATTTATTTTTATATTTTTGCTATATTTTTGGGGACGTAGGGGTTCTTTCTCGTTTGATCTGATAGGGAAAATTTTCTGTTAGAATGGTAGGAAGTTTCTGGAAAAGCCAGGAAATTGAGATTACTTCTGTGAGACGAGTCAATGTGATTACTGTGAAATCAAAAAAATAACCTGTTCATAATGTTGTTCTTTGCAGTGATTCGCAAGACCGATTCGCGCTCAAGATCATCCGGCAGGAAACGGCACTGGGCAAGGTGAAAAGGGGTTTCATGATGGGTACATGGGGGAGGGTTGGTCGCTACTTTGATAATCCCTCTAGTCCTGCTTGATAAAAAAAATAAAAACGAAGCCCTCAAGGAATAGTTTGCTAACTGTGCTGGTGCAATTGTGCTTCAACTGTATGCAAAAAGTCACGTCTTGTAAAGCGGAGTGATTGATAGTGTAGAGGTTGACCTGTGCAACGAAAATATTTCTAATGGAAAACAGATCAGCTCACCTTGGCCGTTATTTTCCCGAAATAATCCTGTTTCTTTTATCAGCAAGAGTTGATCGAGTCGGAGATCGCTATTCTCAAGAAGATCTCCCATCCCAACATCGTGGCCATGTTTGACGTCTGGCAGTTGGACGGAGGATACTACATGCTGCTTGAGCTGATTGAGGTACGGTAGGGAGGGGTTATGGTAGCGAGAAAATATTGTACTCGAATTTCTTGATGTTGGTTTTTTTTGGAAGACGTTTCCGGAGGAACACTAAAAATTCAACTAATCGTTGTAAATAGGCAGCGTCTTTTCTCGGGAACCTGATACTTGCTCTTGAATTATCAAGACTGATCTTTGATCTCAAATCTCCTTCAGGCGGGCGATCTCTTCGACCATCTGTGCAGTGTGCGGCGACTGCACGAGCGAACGGCGGCCCCGCTCACTCGGAATCTCGCCGAGGCCCTTCGGTACCTCCACGACAACCGGATAGTGCACAGGGATGTCAAACCGGAGAACCTGCTGGTCAGTGTTTTAGGAAGGAAATTAGGAAGAAACCTTAGCTAGGATTATTTACATCCCGTGATTTCCAGCTGTTCCGCGACTCGCGAGGGCGACTGCAGCTCAAGCTCGCCGATTTTGGCCTCGCCTGCGACCTCCCCGACACGGATGTGAGTGAATCTCTCTTGCATCAAGAAGCGAAAAAATCGGCAAAAGTTGTGAAGAGAGTGGGATTCGAACCCACGCCTCCGAAGAGACTGGTGCCTTAAACCAGCGCCTTAGACCGCTCGGCCATCTCTCCATATGTGCGTGCCCCCTGATTGTTCACAATTATCTCGACTTTTCTTTAGGATCTGCGTCATCCCGTCTTGCTCCTTTCTATGAGTGCCTCTGCTCGATTCGCGGCGACCCGTCCTTCCATCTGGCTAGGTCCGTTCCATAAACGAGAGAATTCACTGATCGGAAAAGTATCAATGTAGAAAAGTATAAAAGTATAAGCGAGTACAACCGGATTGAAATTCATTGTGTTACATTTAGGGCGCCATTATTGGAAATTCCGGAATTCCAAAAAAAAATCCTAGTTGCTTAGTTTGTTCAAGGGAATCCTAATTACGGTGTTATTTCTTTTGTCGTTTGCATACTGTTGTGAGTGTATGTTGTGTCTAGTTTACATTGCGGATGCACGACTATTTTTTTGAATTGCATCCACCTGTCTCTTGCAGCTTGCGAAAGATCGTTGGAAGGCCCTGCAGCCGGTGCGAAGCCATTTCCTATGGAGGCTTTTTCGGCAGCAGATGTTGGTCATTTTCTATATTTGAGTGAAGTTTTCAATAATACGGCGGAAGCTATCGCCGATTTTTGAATTGCGCAATTATTACCTGCTCATTTTCAGCCTGCTCTGCCGTCGATGTGTTCCTTTTCGATGGCCGTCGATGTGTTCCTCTTCATCCACACCCTAAACCCCTCCAAACCCCCCATCCTTTTGCTCCTCCATGTGCTGCAGCTACCTACCGTAATGCTGCTGTGGTGCAGCAAGCCCTCCCCTGTTGAACCGGGGGAGGGCTTGAGGAAGACTTGAGGTCCGTTCCATAAGAAGATCGGCAATGATGAAGATTATCGGATAATTCGGATTATTGATTATTGTTTGTTTAGGGTGCCGTTGTTCGTTGTTGTTTGTTGTTTGCCGCGATACGTGCTACATGTTTCGCTAAAGGGGTACCTTGGGCAAGGGTATGAATAGGTATGACCAACCAAGGAAGCAAGTCTTCCTTCTCACCCACTCGATTGTCATTCGTATTCGTATCAACGAATGACGAAAGGAGTAGACGGGAAGTAGGCAGACTAGTTCCATGGAGGGGTACGAGTGGATAGAAAAGTCAGAGACAGGGGGCACTTCTTTAGAACGGGGGGGGGGGGGGGTGTGCAGGGATACAAAGTTACAAAGTGCAGACCAATTGCACTAAGGCCAACCCCCCCCCCCCCCTCAGGAGTAGACGGGAAGTCGGTAGACTAGTTCGATGTGGGGATGTGGGAATGTGAGGAAAGGATGGGATAGGAAGTGAGGAGGGGGCGTTAGGAATGCAGAGGCATGGGATGGGGGAAGGGGCAGTAGATCAAAGGAAGTGACAATGAGGGAAGGGGTCAACAACCCCCGACCACTTGCAGTCTGTATCTAGTTTGATCACGGAAAATGCCCGCCAAATTAGGCGGGTGCCATCATGCTGTTTTTGATCGTAGGGGATAAGGCTCCCCTACAGGCCAAGAGGGAGACTAAGACTAAACCCGAGCAGATACTCGGGTCGTCCGTCAAGGCAGTGGGCGGGCGTCAATTTGCCTCCGGGGACCAGCCTCGGATCGACCACCGGCGACGGGCGACCGACTAGCACACCGACCATCTGTGGGGCACGCCAACGACCCCTGCACAGCGGGTCACGCCCTCTACTACTACTACTGCACGAGGCTTCTAGAGGCTGGAAGGAAGACGAGTGGCGAGCGAGACATCCTGCAATGCAACCACAGTAAATACACATTGAAGAACAACACAGAAAGCCGCTCGAAGCCTAATGTGGCCTACTAGAAGAAGCAAAAGGGGACAAAAAAAATCGATAATTGCCATGTACAATGAATTCACACTTCTAGTAGGCCACTGATCATCAGATTTCGGCATACGAATCGTGGTCTCTTCATCACACACAACCACAATGTGCTTCAAATCACAATGGAAAAGTGGAGACGACGAGTCGTATACCGAAATCTCATTCCTCATCCTCATTTCGAACACTAGAACAGAACACTCCTCATTTCGCCAGTCATCAGTTGAAAGATCGGGGACATAGCAGTGTGAAATGAGGAAAAACACATTCATACGTAAAACATGAACACCCCTGGTTTCCACACCCCCGGTTCCCTTCCCTTTCATCGCAAATCGCAACAATCAGTGGGCATACCATACAAAATGATGAGATTAGTGTATCAAAACACACCTGGTGGAGCTGACGCCGGCCTTCCCCGAGCGGGCCCTTGACTGCTCGTCGGCTGACGCGGACTGCAAGGGGACAAATGAGTGAGCAAATGAGGATGGGGGGGGGGGGTCAACGGAAAAGATCGAGGGAAGAGGGTACAGAGACAGTCAAGAGACACGAAATCAAAGAGAGATTGTCGAACGTGAAAGATTGGGGATTTCTTGTAGAGCAAGACTGAATGCGTGGGGGGGGGGGGGAAACAAAGCCTAACTCTGTCTCACATGACTTCTCTCTCTCGTCTCTCTACATCAGTGGTAATAGTGGCAAAAAATCATAAACATCGAGGGTGCGAACTCAAATGCGACCCAGGTAACGTTGAAGGTTGCGTGAAACTCAGAAGTGAAGGGGATTCGCGAAAATAGAACAGTAGATTTTCAGCAGCGGCAGAGCTTCTCGTCCCTTGAATCTTGAATGCGTATACTACAAAATAAGACAAGGATAGCCATAGCTTTTCAATCTTATCTAACGAAATTGTGGAGGGTGCTTCTCATTAGCACGGTTCTAAACTCGAGAGTCGCTGACTTTCTGCCGCTCTTCCCTGCTCTCACGATAACACTTTCCCGACAAAACGAGCCAAGGGCAGCAAAGGCAGGGAATGTAGGAAAGGCAAACGCACGTAACAAGAGAAAACAAGATAATGGAAAGTGTGGTCCACGTGGAAATCCATCTAGAAATGACGAAAGTGCGCTCGCGGGTTGTTTCTAATCAAAGCGTGTTGAAATTAGCTCTATGAGGGATTTGAACTGGCTATACGAGGAAGATGCAACTGGTAAGGAGCATAAACAGGGAGATTTCGCGCGAAATACAAGAATCTAGAAGGGCAACGATCAAATAAGAGGCAGCACGCACGCGAACGAACGATGACAAATGAGGGTGGGAAGGGATGCGCGTGCGAATAGGGAAGGGAAGATGGGAAGAGGGGTTGATCGGACGATCAATTGAAGGACGAGAGGCGGTGAACAGGACACTGATCTACCGAGCTCGCGGGCCGATCAAAAGACCGCGACGCGCGGCCGCACTGCGGGTTCGGCGTGTCACTCTTTGTTCACTAGGGCACAGATTCCGTGCGGAAATTTTACAATAGCTTCGCTTTCATATAGATAAATAGGTAAATAACCTCAATCGATAAATCTTTGATCACACATAATCATAACTTCTTTATAACAATCATTTTTCACCTAGTAAACATGATGATCACATAAAACAAATGGCTGATTTTAATCGGATTCTAACAGTGAATGACAACAACTAGAACAATCTTGAAGGGAAGGGAATGGGGTACAATGCTGATTTTACACGATCTCAGGTAAACAGAACAACGGGATTGCGTGGCAAATTAGGAGAGTGGAGTGACGTCATCGTCGTTTGCTCGTTCAGAATCCCCTTCTCAACTCCACGTCTCGAACTGCAGTCGACCCTCCTTCTCCAGACGAGCCGCGTATCCTTCTGAATTGGTGCCAGTTGGTTCTAGGTTTCTGTGCCACTAGATAGACACCTCGGACTAATAGGAGCGATGTATGATATCTTATGAGTCGAGAAACACAATATTTCTGAGAGACTCTCCTACCGTAGTATTTCCTCATGCTACCGTACTCCATTCCCATCCTACCGTACCTTCTCCATCTGCCTCTTTCCCTATCAGATCGAGTGCCTCGGTCACGGCCTTTGGCATATCGCCCGATGAGCCGGCCACGAACATCCATGCTGCGATGGGAAGATAGATTAGTCAGTTTGTGATTCGAGATCGATAGGCCGTCACTACTGATCAAATGAATGTTCACATTTCAAGCATACCCCATGAAGCGCAAGTGCGCCATGAAGGCTATTTTGTCTAATACAAAAGGTACTATAAACAAAACGGTGCTGTCTCCCCCCCCTCACCATTCTCATCCTTGAGCAGTCGCTGCAGCTGCTTCCGCTGCTGCACCATCACGTGCTGCACGTAGCGACGGGCGCCCGCCTGAAATAGTGTTACTCTCTTGTGCTCTCCTTCAGTATCAGTTTTGAGCTAATCCACAGACTTTTACCTTAGACGTGGAGCACAAACCCGACAGGAAAAAATGATTTTCACTGATTTTATCTTTAAAAAATTGACACTTATTGTTAGAAAAGCGGGATCTTTCGCATTATACAGTATTCTTTTATGTTCATTATGCTACTGGTATCAGCTCAACTAGGCTCCATAACCCCATTGACTTATGCATGGAACACCAATTCATACGGCAATTCGATTTTCACTTTTTAATCAATACCTACCGTACCCCCATCACTACCGTACCTTCTCCTCCTCGTCCCTGCTGTAGGCCGTGTGCACGACTACCGTACCCTCGTGCGCGCGCTGCAGCTCGTCCCACTCCGCCCTGCGGATATCGATTAATTTATCTTCTGCTGAGGAACGAAATAGGATATTTTTAGACCATGTTCAGAGAGGTTTCACTGGTATACCAAATGGCAAAAGCCATCCCAGGTTAGATTTCAGTAAGTCCTCCTTCGTAAATAATATAATCTAGTTTCCCCATTTCCCCCCTCTCTTCATCTCATGACTTCTTTCGCTTTTCTCTGTTAGAGAGAAAAGCGAAAGAAGTCATGAGATGAAGAGAGCACTCGCCGGAAGTAGTCGTCCCTGTCCCTCCCTCGGCAGCCGAAGAACAGCATCGAGACACTCGAGGGCGACTGACTGCAAATGAGCTATTGAGATTGAGATTCCAATCTGAATGAAGGAGAGTCTAACATAAAGAAAGATTCATTGCCTTCAATAACACAATTACTTCCGTAGTAAGATTTTCTTCTACCATGCCATCTTCAGAAGAATCGAAATAGAGAAGTACTCAGCTGACTTAATCGACGAGTGAAACACAGATTCGCTATTGCACTAGCACTATTATTTCACCTCGTCAAACTCGTCGCAAACTTATTTATTAATTGTTCCTTATCTTCTATCCCGAACGTCCACTGCACAAATTAAATTTTTATCATTGATACATTCTCACTGAAGCACAATCTCACCATTCACGCAAATCATTTTCCAAGATCTCCTCTCGAGAAATCTGCCATTCGCTCACTCCTACCGAACCCCTTTCATCAACCGGTTCCTCACCCGACTCTCCACTTGAGAAAACTCCAATGTTGATGTGATCAATGCTTTGTTCCTGCCGTTCGCTAACACCCATCCCTCTATCACCCTCCTCACTAGAGTTAGAAATACGGGACGCCATCTCTTCATTCCACACACTCTCTCGCCGCTCTGACGGAGGTATATCAGTTCTCAATCTCTACTCCTCACCCTGCCCTCCACTGGATCAGACTCCTGAACGGGGCGACTCCCGTTCCCGGACCCACGGCGACGATTGGCCGCTCCACCGCCGGGAACCGGAAGGTGCCCGGCCGCACGCGCACACGAACCTGAAGCAGAGGGGTACTGTAGCGGTAAATTGATTATTTTCTACAATGAAGAGGAATGACGATTGTATCAACTGCTACTCGGCGCCATTTGATAACTTGATGCAACACAAAATCGCAATGGTCGTTCTGCCAAGTCTAGAATGCCTTGGCTTAGAACGTCTAGAACGTCTAGAACGCGGTAGGTCATTTTTTCCTTCTACAGTAATATACCGTACTCCACCGTACCTCGTCTCCCTGCTGCAGTCGCGCGATGAACGTGCTGCAGAGGCCGCGTCGCGGCTCCGCCATACGCGCCGCCTTGTACTGCACCTGGAACGAGGGGTACTGTAGCGTGAATGAGGGGAGGAATAGGCATACATGAAAAAGTTATGTGGAAAAATCCTACGAAAGCGGCGTATGTTTATGAAAAAGACCTTGGAAACTGCTGTGTAAAAGCAATAATTATAATAATCTTTTATATAATACTCAATATTCTAATAGTGTTATTTGTCTGCTCCATTTGAACTACCGTAATCCGAAGATTATTCGTATTTGAATATCCGCCTTTTCCCCTGATCAGGCCCGTGAGTATTCCGCTCCCCTCGTTTCCCGCGTTATACTCATTCTAGTTCCGGCCTGTATTCCTACAACGTCGCTTCTTCTATTTTTCCCGTCTACCGTCGATAAAGCATTATTAATCAAGTCCGGCCTGTTCTATACAAAGAAGACACGGACATAACAGAAACCGACAAATTCAGTGAATGCGGCGTATGTTTGCGAATCGTAGATAACATGCCTTGTCAACGAAAACCTTAAATGCGGCATATGTTTTCAAATTCTAGGTAGTTTTCCACTAGCTTTTTTTCATGTATGGTATAGGTACATCTGAGTAATGGAACAGGTGAATTCCAGTAACATCTCTACTTCACACACACAGCCAGCTAGACCCACAGTTGAAAAGGGTCGGATAAATATCAGCACGTCCTTTTTCGTCCTGCGAATCCCAGACGCTAAGAAAATGCGAAAACGGCATAGGGGAGGTCAAGTGGGTACCACTAGCTAATTCCATGCGAAAAATTAAAAAAAATACTATTTCTGGGCATATGTTTTTGACGATGGTATGAACTCGTAAAACCACCCTTTTCAACTGTGGCTAGACCTCATCAATTGTTGCTTCATCATAATGTAACGTAACGCTTCCATCCATATTCTGTACACATTCCCACTGCACCAACCCTACCGAAACTTCGCGCCAGTATTTTTCGTGCTTTGATTTACGACCCCATCACGCTGCCGTACCCAATGCTACCGTACCTTGGCCACGAGTATCTGCACCCTTCCCGCGTGCGTCACCGGACACGACGCTATGCTGAAGGCGCGCGCGCGAATACGAGGAAGGATGTCGAACAGTCTGCAAAGATGATGAGTATTCTAAAAAAAAAAGGAAAAGGAAGCAGAACTGAGAATCCAGATTGTGGTATTGATTTGGGATACCTCGTTCGGAACAGTAATTGATTGGACCATGTCAAACACAGGAAAGAGATAACAGTGAAACCTGACAACACCTAGTAAAATCATTGGTACTAGGATACGGGATTTACGTTTGGTAAATTTTTGCATAAACAGACATCCATTCATTGGTTGAAATATTCCTACAATCAATCTATCCAGCGGGTGAAACCTAGCAGTACCCTGTGAAACATTTTTCAAAAAGCAGATCGAACATACAGGTTTCACCTCCACAGTGTGATTAGGCCATTCGAGGTAATAATAAAAATGATCTCCCTCCTCAACACTGATCCGGATCAGCCTAGCCAAACCCCTATTTACACGGAAATATGTGATACGGAAATATGTGATACCCGCCCCCTTCAACCCTCTATTTCTGGCCTTCGAAAGAAGAGAACAAAACAGCCAGCCCTCTTACCTCTCCGGCTTGATCTCCCTCGCCGAGTGGCCGAAATCGCGAAGCGTCTCGGCCACGGTGCGTCGCGTGCGCGTCACGTAGTCAATATAGTCGTCCTGAACATATTTTCAGGTCCAAAGATCAAAGATCAATCGTCAAAGACCGCAAAATGCGGTTAACGATGGAAGATTAAAGATCAAACGCACTCTCATAATCAATAAACCGATAAACCGCCTATGGACTGAGATTAAATATCAAAGATCAAATATCACAAATCAACGATCAAAAACGAAAAGATCAAAGATCAAACCTGTCCCTCGGCACTGGCCAGCTCGAGCAGCTTCTCCTTTTCCGCCTCGTGCGTGGAGATCGCGCCTGAATTAAATAAATTGTATTATTTCGCGAAAAGAAGGGAATATTGCTGCTCCCGCATCCTCAACAAAGATGATATACCCATGCAACCTCAGTGTGCCAAGTTCTATTCCTTGTCAGAGTGCAGATTGTATTATTGCAAGAGCAAACAGATTGTTTTTCCGACTTCTTCACTCAGTCTATCGGGTTGCACTCCGAAGCGCAAAATCATTCTCGATCAATTGAAAAACCTGGGAGATCGGAGTTGCAACATTAATAGACATTGACGACGAACCCATTCCACCTTGATCATTTGGGGAATCCCCAGTAGTCAAACCATCAACAATTCATCTCCAGTGCTCTCACCATTATCCAACAATTTCTTATCGATGTATAAAATAATACTGTAAAAAAGACGCTCAACCTTCCTACTGTAATTCAATATCATTCATTCATTCATTCATTCATTATTTATTCCGTCAGAGTAATGTACATAGAGGTGCGAGAGAGTTGACCAGAGACGGATGTCCGTCGACGTTGTCGATTCGGTTCTTGCGGCAGCAAGGGTAGGGGAATGGGGAGGGGGTGGGTAGAGATCAAAGATCGAGCCATGATTTAATTTTGGAATTAGGGAAGAAGGAGGGTGGTTGGGACGATACGAATAAGCGGAAGGAGTCACTTCTAGATGATACTGAGGAGGCGGGCAATGAATTCCATAGAGTAATGGTTCGAGAAGCTACTGTGGAATGGGAACTAGGCGGGAGGAATGGTAATGTTATTCGAAGGTTGTGAGAGTTACGGAGAGGACGAGAGAGGGGTGAAAGGTAGAGGAGAGATGAAGTATCGAGGAGTGTTCTCTTGTGCAAAATCGAGTGAACAAACGATAAGTCTATCATGGTCCTACGATTCTCAAGCGTCATCATGTTTAAATCGATCAATCTCTGACGATACGGAACGTGAGGGAGATTACAGCGAATATAGAGTATCCATCAGTCTAGCGCACCCGAGCACTCAACCGTATCCCACTTGATTCCTACCGTACTCCAATCAATCTGCCGTACCCACCAGCTCGTACAACCTGTCTCTCTCTCATCTATCTAATGTACTCCCATCGTATTCCAATCGACCTATCGTATCCTACGGTACTCCAATAAATCAATAAATCAACCGTACCCATCAGCTCGAAGAAGCTCCTTCTCGGCCGCTGCTGCAGATCGAACAGGCGACGCAGGCACTCGCGCAGCGTCACCGGCCCATCTGCAAGGTACGGTAGGATTACGGTATCCATTATGGTGTCGATTGTAGTCTTTCGCTGTTGAGTTGTCACTTCACTAATAATACACACAAAATAGTTTATTTGCAAAGGGAGATCTGGTTTCATCATTCCCCAACCCAATTCCCTCCTTTTGGAAGCATCGCGAAACACAGTAGTGCCAATTAGTGAGTTGCTGAGCCATCAAGTTCAGGATGATTGCCTCTACTCTCTCTCCCGAATTCCTCTTATGCTGATCTTTGATCCCTCCCTCAACCTTCCCTTCATTTCGGCAACCACAGTTCTTTCACAATTTCACTAATACCATCAGCACAAAGATCACTCATCTTTGCATATCCCCTTTTAATTGGACAATGACTCCATTCTCACTAATCCCATTTGCATTCGCCCTCCGGGACAAGGGATCGAGGGGTATGAAAGGTCTCCGATCTGATTCTCTCCACATTTCTGTCGCTTTCGTCTCTCGCACGCGGTTCGCTATGGACTCTAAGGCGGGTTTTCCTATTATATTTTACCTACCGTACCCTAGAACCATACCACGGTACCACACCACTGTACCACACCACGGTACCACACCACGGTACCACACCATCCCTTCCGTTTTCAGAATCCCGTTGTCAACGTTCCCGTCGTCGCTGTGGCCTCCGCTGACGGCGCCGCCGCAGCGCCCGGAACTGCCGGATGAGCACCCTGCTCCATTCTATGGTACGGTATCTCTCTACGACGGCACGGTACCGTTGCATGGTACGGTACCGGGCCCAACGACTCAATCTTATCCCACGTACCGTATTGCGAACCCTGCTCCATTCTATGGTACGGTACCCCGGAACCCAGCGACTCGATCCTAACCAACTTACCGTAACACCAGTCACGAAACCTTACCGTATTCTTCGATTCCATCTCCCT
The DNA here is from genome assembly GCA_000180635.4 of Pristionchus pacificus. Lineage (NCBI taxonomy): Eukaryota > Metazoa > Nematoda > Chromadorea > Rhabditida > Neodiplogasteridae > Pristionchus > Pristionchus pacificus. The sequence goes on from CM026577.1 coordinate 722,548, forward strand.
TTGTATTGAATTTCAAACCTGGGCCATAATCTTACCATAACCCTAACCCATTTCAGATCTCACAAGGCCCCTGCACCGATGAGCCACCGTCAAGTCTGATTGGCCGCTCTTCCCGTGAATAAATGATGAATTAATGATCTTTGATCTTCTCGACACACCGCGATAATGCACAAACCACACGACGCATTCATTGATCTATGGTCTAACGAGATCAGAAGTTTCCTTGATAATCTTCTTGTCATTAACTTGTCGTTTCATTCCTCGATCGCCTACCGTATCATTCGATGGGATACTGTATCAGGCTTCAATTTGTTACCCGTTTTCACCGATGGACCACATTCTTACCGTATCCCCCACCGTATCTCAAGCGTAATCCGGGGAAGGGCCCTAACCTTACCGTAACCCCTACCTTACCGCAACCTCCTACCGTCTCCCCTACCGTAACCCGGGGGACGGTGAAATTACCTCCGACGACATCGGCAGGCAGCGGTCGGATGCTCGTGTCTGTGGGCACCGCGTGGAAGGGACGATCGAGCAACTGAAATAGGGGTACTGTAGGTTACTGTATGTTAGAGATCGAGAAATGATACCGCCGTCTCGTCATTTGACACCCTCTCTCGTCAACCGAGCGGGCGAGAGAGTGCACAAAATGAAGCAAGGGCGTTATCATTTTGACCATATGCATACCCTACCCCCTTCCGGTACCTCAGTAGAGCACTGTGGTACGTCTAGCTACAGTATGATGATGAGAAATATTCAACAAAAATATCGACAGGTCACACCAGAAGGTGCGCAATTATTGTTTTGTTTCTGTTCTGCGAAAGGATTTCATACTGAAGTCAGGGCCAACTCTCAGGACTATGAAGATTCGACGCAACTTTGAACAACCAGGTCGGGACAAATTTGACAAAACTCGCAACTCCACCCCGCCGGGATCAATCAACCCAGCAAAGACAGGAATATAGATACATTTCCCTTGCCGTCTCCTACCGTATCATAATGTAGCGCCTCTAAATCGATTACTCGTAAATTAAGCATCTACAGTAAGCCATCATTTCACCGAATCCCAGAGAAGCACCCGTGCACTGTCTACAGTGTTCTAGCTTTCCGCACCGCACATATCATTACTAGAGTTCTCTTATTGGAAAATGATTTGTCTCCTCATTCCTTCTTATATACTCTTTGATAGTTGTCTTTTTTTTCACTGTCACGGACACAGTCCCCTGGCAAAGCTGGCAAAACACTTGTGCAGAGGAGGGGATCCGAGCCAGGGGGTGTCGGGAGGTGATGCCAGCACACAGCCAATCGGCCATGGGGGGTGCTGGTGCTGTCCCCTCTCGTTGCTCATAGGAGGTAGAGAGAGCGCGTCTCTCCAAGCAAGGGAGCGCACGTGTCTACCGTTTACCTACCAATCAGGCTGTTTTCCGCATAAGAGTCTGTATGAGTCATACGAATCAGCCCACTTACTAGGGAAGCGCATCAGTGTAAGCAAATATACTAATGAGAAATCTGCCTGTTTCTTTTTGAGGGGTTGAGAACTTAGTTGCTATCCCCAGCCGGTTCCCATTGATACCGTTGAAAGGCATACGAATCAGCCCACTTAATAGGGAAGCGAATCAGTGAATGAAAAGATGCTAATTAGAATTCTGCTTGTTTCTTTTTGAGGGGTTGAGAACTTAGTTGCTATCCCCAGCCGGTTCCTAAGCAAAAGTGTAAGCAAAAAAATATCAACCCCCTTTTAAAATTTTAAAACTTAGCAAACTAGTTCTTCACACTCTCTCGTCCCGAGAGCAGTTTAATCCACTGCTCTCGCGACGAGAGAGTGTGAAGAATGAGGAGACAATCATTTTCCATTGGAAAATCATTTTCCAATAAGAGAACTCTGATCATTACCGTGATCCTATCCTACCGTACCTCATCCGAATACCTACCGCAAGGTGTGCAATTATTGTTCGTTTTTGTTCTACGAAAGGATTTCATACTGAAGTCAAGGCGATCCCTCGGGACTATGAAGATTCGAAGCAACTTTGAACAACCGTGTATTTGAATTGAATCTCGCAGCTCTACCCGTACCTCATACTGTAGTACCACAGCTATCAATGGTATCCCATCGTATACCGCACCTTGATAATCTAGGCTAGATTATCTATCGTACTCTACCGTACCTCAACCGTATACTGTAGTGCCTCGAGAGCGATTGCGAGTGTTTCGTCCGGATTGCACGGCTGCACCATGAGCACGTCGCCCGGCGCGTAGCTGGCAATTAGTTATAGTTAATTAAAATACAAGTTCACTCACTTTAGCAATCGCGTTTCTAGGTTTCTTATCTCACTCAAGAAAAGATGCACAGCAGACACATCATTGCAAGACTGATGAATTTGTAGATCACTTCTAATGTTTCACATTCTGTTAAAGGCACGAAGGAGTGTAAATCTCTGATAGTGCTGACGCTGTTTATTATAAATCCCCGATAGTCTTTCGATAGTTAATACAAAACCCAAAAAACCATAACCAAAAAGAACTGCTCCATCTTTTCTGATGTTTCACAGCTTGCATAAGATCACGATAAGGAGAGCAATCAGTAATTGCAGGCAATCGAATCGCTCCAAACAAAAATCGAAATTTCACCGTTATTTCTCTCGTTTCATTGCCCATTGCTGGTACTGCCAGACAAGAAGATCATGATAATATGATCATCCATTAAAAATCATCATTAGCCCGTCTTTTCTGATGTTTCACCGCACATCTAAAACCACGACGATGCTAGAGATCACCAATATCATCAATATAGGTTTTCAAAGAAACAAATTTTTAAAATAAATAAATATTAAAAGTAAAAACCACCCACTCCATGCCGTCCACACCACTGCTGTTGAACGTGACCAGGCGGGTGTCCTAAAATCATTTAAATAATAATTATTTTATTGAATTCGGAAAGATCGGAAACAGTGCATCACCGCATCTCTGTCAGCATGTGTGAACTTGCAGCAGCTATAATTTCAGTATTCCAGAAAAGGTTTTTTTTTCATCTATCATTATAATTGCAGCACAATTCTGAGGATTTTATAATGAGGCCCGAGAAGAAGAATTATTGCTAACTACTAGCATTCTATCCTTCACATGTCGACACGCCGAAGCAACAACATTCCCGGTCGCTTGATCAGTGGATTCTATCGTTTTTAAGAGAGATTAAATATTGTTTGTTAGGGACAAATTGAACAGATCAGTACTACACCTGAAATCCTACTCCGCATGTATTTAGTCTCTGCAGCACAAATCGCCTGTCCACTCCATGAGGATCAATAAATCAATAAATCACCTCCAAAAATGAATTATCTTTGTAGATCAGAACACCGTGACGAAAGTCACTAATCGATAACCCTACCGTATACCTGGAAATGGCTGTCCGCCGTGACTCGTCGATTCTCCACCACCCTCACCACGCGCAGATCGCCCTCCTTGAGCGGGCGCTGATCACCCTGGACTGCAGCGCCATTCTGGAAATTTAGTGATCAATCTCGAAATAAAGAAACGTTCCGAAAAGTATTTACTGTAGAAAATTCTTTCTACTCGCAACCATGAAAAATGATGAGCAGACACATTCTCGCTTCAATGATATCCTAAAGCGAGGTACGATTGAAAATATACAATTAGACGTGATTGATGGCCACTACACACAAAAAAAGCTTCTATCTCACTGGACTGATAGGTATGCGCGCTTTCTCGTTTCGCGGTTCAATCAAAGATCGATCCAATCGAAGAACTCCAATGGTTGAGTCATAACCTCCAAACACACAAATACTATTCCGCCTCTCCTCCTTCCCATGCTCTCTCACTTCATCTAACTCACTAGAGACTCTCCTCTGATATTGCTCACCTAATAGGCCTCCTAATAAGGAGGGTTCGTGGCCTATAAGGTGAGCAATACCAGAGACTACATCGAATCGAGAGAGAATCACACACTTCCCCTCCTCCTTCCCATCGCAGCGTGTACTTGCACAGCGGCTGCGCATTCTCATCCACCGTCCGACTGAGGTCCTGCAATCACATTCATCTTCAAATTGGGTTACAGTAATTGAAATACGATCACTGTAATAACGAAATAAATGAAGTTTACGATCGAGGTTTTTCCAATAAACACAAAACTCAAAATGAAATCCTCCACTCACTTCTCGGTTTCGATGAGCTAATATTACTAACGTTTCGTGGAGGAATTTAATGATACTCTAATACATTCGTTCTAAAAAAATGTGTGCCTACTCGGTGTCCCATCATCCTACCGTATGCCTCGTAAACTCCCTGTAGTCTGCAATGACGTAGTGAGCCGCATTCCCCAAATTCTACCGTATACTTCTTATATGTGTGACAGAGCGAACTACCGTATACCTCGTAGACTCCGTGCAGTCGGGGCCACAGCTGGTCCTTCCACGGCAGCAGCGCACCGTCGATGCCCGACTCGTGCTGGTCATCTGAAAGCGATATGGTACCGTAATCTTCTGACTACTGCAATCTTCTGGTACCGTAACCTTCTGATTACCGTAATCTTCTGATTACCGTAATCTTCTGATACCGTAATCTCTGATACCGTAATCTTCAAGTACCGTAGCCTACTGTGACTCAATATCTTAAAATCGACACGGCTTTACGTACATTACCAGTTACTGTTCATTACCTTGAAGCGCGCGAGACAGATTATTATTGCTTATGAATGTACTTTGCGTGAATTACCGTAACCTACAGTGCTAGCTACAGTATCCTACCGTACCTGCGAGACACACCGGCAGCAGGTCGCGCGCACCCAGCTGCACCAGTCGTCGGAACAGCTTCTTGCCTGCGAGATGGATACGATAGGATTACTGCATCGATTGAAAGTAATTATACATAGTTGAATTCGTCAATCTATCAATATAAGATATCAAAACAACTGCGTGAATACGGTAAGGATACGGTAGGAGGATACGATAGGACGGTAAGAAAAATAATCAATAACTTACCGGCAAAGTTGTACTTCTGGTAGGAGGAATCGCCCAGGCCGATCACTGCTACACTCATCTGACAAGAGGAGATTGATTGCAGTTTTCAACAATGGGGCGGTCGATTGCCGGTCTATCTATCCAATAAAAAATCTAGCCAAAACATTTTCCAAAAATCAACTGCATTCCAATCATCTGTCGAGAACTACAGATATTCTGTCCAATTGATCGCGACTTTTTGTGTCAATCGAATAACAACCGTACCTTCTTCAGTGGGTCAAAAATCGTTATCCCCAATAGAATTTCAACCATCCTCTTATCAATCGACCGATCATCGTGCTTCCTTCAGTACTTCAGTGCTCCTATTCGGGTAGATCCTATTTATTCACCACCAGCATCTACACCTATTATTGAATACATCTATGGATCGACTACCGTACCTCCTTCAAAAGATCGCTCAGGTGACTTCACATCAACATTTTCCACAAAATCACGTGACTACCATATCATTGGATTGCCTGCCGTACTCCTATCAACCCGTAAAATACCGTACCTCCTTCAGTAGGTCACTCCTGTGACTCTTCCTCAGCATCCACCTCCAACTGGCGCGCGCCGTCGGCGGGAACTCGCCCTGTCCCGAAGTGGCCATGACAAAAAGAACAGCTCGTTCGGAGGGGAGGGACTGGAAAGAGGGTTACGGTAGGGATACGGTAGTTTAGAGCACGATATGTTAGCAAATATTAGAGTATATTAAATTTCTATATGGATGTCGAACACAGAATTAGATTTGGCTATATAATCACGTTGTTGTACTGTAAATTAAGCGCGGTAAACATTTTTCAGTGTGAGCGGGCAAAAACTAGAGAAACTGGAAAAGCTGGATTATTCTGGAGGCAGGTTTGGAGAAGGGCAGGTTTATTTTTTTCGACAACGGAGATTGCTCTGATTGTCCACAATGCTAATTACGTTAATCTATTCCATCCACGGAACACGATTCCACGAGGTTTGAGAAGGACGCATACTTTCTTATCCGCACACACAAATAAATATTTTACTTAATAAGGAAGTATACAGATGCAGCCCGACCTTAGCAGGTTTATGAGCTAGGCAGATCGCCAAAATCAAATCCTAAATTCAGAGAATAAACAATGCCCACCTCGATATCGTATTCACCACTATGCTGCTTACGCAAACCTATCTCATCTACGCAACACAATTCATCGAGATTTGAGAACAACGCATACTTTCACAATCGCGCAGACAAAGAATTGTTTTACATAAAACTCAACTGTTCAATACATTGTTTGCGACATTCCTCATGCGGACATATCGTACAGATGCAACCTGATTCTACCCGGTTTCTGAGTAAGTCAGAACGCCAGAGTCAAATTTGAATTTCTTTACAAAATCGGTTGCGAATGTGTAGGGAGTAGAGTGTTAGGAAGGGAATACTATCTGAGACGAAAAGTACAGAGAAGTGTCACAAAATCAATACCCACCTCGATATCGTACTCGTCCATCGGCGCCAGACGAGCAGCGAGATTCCTGCAAACGACCTCACGATCATAATGTGTACCTATCATACCGTAATCATAGAAACAGCAGCTACCATATCTCAACGAATGCACACCCATATTGAATGATGGTGTTACAAGAAGTGAAGGATGTGAGAAGAGTAAACAGACAACTTCTGGTCTCTATCGCCCGGATCACAACCAAAAAAGCTTCTAAACATGCCAGTTTTTCCTCAAGTCAAGTGAAGGTTGTAAAGAAAGACTTTGCAACGAAAAGATTGACTGAGCCATGCTCTGAACAGAGAACTGTGGAAAGAGAGGATCGCGCATCCAGATCCAGCCTAGCTTGGAGAGAAGAGGATTGCAATTTGAAGAATATGTAATGAAGAAGATCTAGCATTTTTTTTGACCCCAATTGTAACCATTTCGACCTGGATAAAAATGATTTGACTTGATTTGTTTTGATTTGAAATTCGCGACCTTCTTCAGCCTATCCGACCGCCTTTTCTAACCCGTCGCTCCTAGCACACATCCCTCCCCCCCCTCACCTCGCCCTGGCCTCCCTCCACAATCCCTCGGCCACGTCCTCCGCCGTGCCCGTCTCCGTGCCGTAGATGATCACGAGGGACATACCCTGACCATCGATAATTGGGTACCGTACTCATAAATCGATAATCGACTGGATACGGTAGGATTCCATCAATATCTTAGCAACTCTTTCCTGGTATCAATCGATAGTTGAATGTCGGCAGTTTCACGGTTAGAAAGGATAAAATTCACAATCGATATCCGCTAGGTTACAGAACCATCGAATCTCTCGAAAACAGTAGATTTCATGAGCACAATACTTTATCATCGGGGTTTACGGAATAATATCCTATAGATAAGGCCACAATCAATTCATATAATCGGTGAGGATCAGAATAGCACAGGGGTAGGTCAAGGCAAAGGAGATCAACCCTAGATAGGTTCTGAATGCACAATACAGGCCACTTGGTCAAGAGACTACAAACTACAAAGGGGAGAAGGTTGCAGCTAGGGTTGCTGCAGCTGCAGCCGCTGCAGCTCCTTCTTGACGGCGATGAGGTCGCGGCCTTGGGCTTCCCTGGAATCATATTATTGTTCGTAGTTATACGAGAACAAAGACCGCACGATTAAGTCAACAGTGCACCTATCCAATGTCGAGCGCGAAGGGAACATGGGAACTTCTCTGTTTTTTGGCACAGGGTATTTTGCACGAGTTTCTGCAAATTGCAGAACCCCATCCTGCAAAAGGAAGATGATCTCCCTTTTGGGAGATCCCAGTCTCCAAGGGAGCCAAGGCTTCCCGCACCCTCCTCCAAAGTGGAGAGCACTGAACTGTGAGGAAAAATTGAAAAGCTAGGCCTTTTATAGGGGGGGGGGGGGGTGTAATTGAATTAAATCACACTATTCAATCAGATAATTGAATGGCAGAATAATAAAAACCATTCATTTCGACAATCACGTTTCATATGGCGGGGTTGGCTCGCTCCCCGAAAAAGTTGAGTGTACCTCAAAATCGGCTCAACCACCGAAACTTTCGCTGCCGCCGTATTCGACGGCACTTCCAGTCTAACATCTCGCACCTCCTATTTCACGACGCTAAATCAAAACTGACTTTCCAATGGATGCAAACTCGATTGTTGTGCGTCTACTCACTCATTCTACAGCGAGTGACCGGGCGATTGAGTGTGAAGAAAGAGAAATGATGGAGGGGGGGGGAGGGAGAGGGAGAGTAATTGATTTCTGCATATTGCAGAAACTCGTGCAAAATACCCTGGGCCAAAAAACAGAGAAGTGCCGGAACATGAACTCAACGGGCAACTTTAACAGTTTTAAAGGACGGTTTATTCCTAGTCCTCTCTTCGATCAGATCAGCGAAATGCGGATCCTACATAGAAGGGGGTCGAAAGGCCCGTTCGTCGAATCAGGAAACGTTTCATGAATTTTCTTATATTTCAAACGTTTCAAAAAGTTGCTTAAACCCAGGAATCCGTATTTGCCACTTTTTACAGTTGAAACGGTTTCAATTCTAAGAAATGCGCTTAGAATTGAAACGTTTCAATTATAAGCGCGTTTCTTAGAATTGGAACGTTTTCGTCTTTGCCACTCGTGACACAAGAAATGATGTCTGAAAATAAGTTGTAATCAGCCACCTGGAACAACATGTTCCAGGTGGCTGATTACAACTTATTTTCAGACATCATTTCTTGTGTCACGAGTGGCAAAGACGAAAATGAAAATAAAATATATGCCGTTTATCCTAAAGTCTGGTAGACACTCTTAGTCATTTGTATTCGGTTTAATGAGTTGTTACCCCATGTTGTGTAGATGCGTATTATGTTTGGCCATTTATCATTGATTTTATCGGTCAAATGATGTCATTCAATTGTTATGTTATTGTATGCGTCTTCATTGTCTTCTTAATCTTGACTATAGGATAAACGGCATATATTTTACCCACATCGTCTTCTTTGCCACTCTGACACCACAAACGACGTCTGAAAACTTTGAAGTAACGAAGTCGAAAAAGGAAAACACGACCAAAAAATAGGGGTAAAAGCTTTTCCACCTTATAATTGAAACGTTTCAATTATAAGGAGGAAGAGTCTCCTTAGAGTTGAAACGGTTTCAATTATAAGACGGACCTTATAATTGAAACGTATTAAAAATAAGAAAAAGTGCCTTAAAATTGAACCCACTTTGAGGGTCGGATTTTGCTATGTTTTGACGAACGGGCCTTTCGACCCCCTTATATTGCCATCTGCCAGAGAAACACGAAACCGCTGAATAAAAATGTTGAAGATCGAAGGATACCAATATCAGTAGCTTCCTAAATCCTAAGAAAAAAACTCTCGCACTGTCTCTCCATATCCCTCTTTGCTAATTACCCATTTTCATCTTTAGACCCTTGCCCCTCTCTTGCCCCCTCTCATCCCCCCCCCCGCTCTTTCTCCCTTATCCTCTGCCCCCCCCCCCTCGAACTCACAGCTTGGCAGCGTACGACGCGCACTGCTTGAGAGTGTCAGCGAGACGCGCGCGCAGTCTGCAAATGGTCATAATTTAGTAAGCATGGCAGGAAAAGAAAAGCGCACATCAATTAGATCCCCCCCTCCCAAGTTTCGACTTACCATATCTATCAGAAACACTGAATTGACTGGAGCAAGTACAATTATTTCACACTACATTTCAGGATTTGTTATAGCTGATGCGACCAGATCATTGATGAGAAAATAACTACTCGCAATTTCTCTACCTTCTGAAACTCAAAAGTGCCCAGATCGATCGAGACCTAAACCCAGCCTTCCCCCACTCACGCTCCATTCTCCTGTATGCTATCATCAAGCGCCCCTGCGTACGCGGTCGTGTCCGCGTGACTCGCGGCCGCCGTCTCGTCCGCGCGTCCGCGTTCCAGCTCCGCGCGCGTGTACTCGGCGGACAGCGAGACGCGCGCCTGAGCAAATTAGAAGTTTAAGACTGGAGTCAAGCTGTGAGGAATTAAAGAGATGCGAAACCCCACTACATGCAGCAGCGATGAAACCTAGATCTAACGGAGTCAAACTTACTAAAACTCACAATGTAAAAGGGAAATCACACTTCGCACTCGTTATTCCACGTTATCTCAAGAAAAGTGCGCTGCTGATTTCCCAATTATATAACTATTTTGCTACCTTTCTCCTTCACATTCACAAAACTCTTTGAGAAAACAGAGATAATTCAATTACTGACTCCCTAATAAATAATATTTAAATAAATAAATAATCTGACCTCGCTGAGCTGCGCAGCCAGCTCGTGCACCTCCGCGTCGCGGTCGAGCAGCTGGAATTAGAATATTTTTGGGCTGGAATTTTCTGGCTTCACCATGATCTCAAAGCCGAGTATTTTAAGTAAATCAACACTTTTGCACAGTTTCCAAAAGATACTTTGAAGTTTCATCGTTTTTTCAAGTTTCTCGTTTTGCAACGGAATTGATTCGGCTTGTTGGGTTGAGAGCAATACAATACTCAAGCAACTATTCCAATACACCACATGCTTTTTAGAAGTAACCTAATGCCCTCGAAGACATATAGAGAGCCTCGTCCTAAGTGCCCCTCCGCCCCTTACAATCTTCCTAGTCTTTGGATCGTACAGTCTTCCTAGTTTTCAATATGGATTTTGATTTTTTTTGGATCTCCGGTTACAGCCTTTCCTACCATTTTTCATCTCTTTACTCCATCTAACAATATGCACCGCTCCCCTCCAAGCTCCGCCCCCCCCCCCCCCCTCACCATCTTCCTCGTCGCATCCAGATCCTCGTGGAGACTACGCGCGATCGCCCGCTCGTCCTCGACCATGCGCAGCAGCTGAGAGCACGTGGCGGCGTCACTGCAAGAGGAATATTATAGTAGGTTACGGTATCTTCTGAGGAATATTGTATATATATATATATAGGAATATTTAGATAGTAGTGCTGGATCATGGGCGCCGGCCCGTTAGTCTTCGACCAGTTAGGCAAGTGCTATACTCTCCGCTATTAGAGAAGGCAAGCTATGTATGTTCGGTGTGGTTTGCGCAACGAATAAAAACAATAATTTATTTCATTACTAGTCACAAGCTAATTAACACACAAAATGGCGGGGTAGAGAGTGGATTGACGAAAGTTGGTTGGTCGGGGAATGGATGGAATCTCTCCAATTACTGTTGTCATCTCAACTCGCTAATTTCCGATGACAAATTCTCAAACCAACTCACTCCATCTCCCTCCGCTCCCTCCTTTCCCTCTCCATCTCCGCATCCGCCTCCGCGTGCAGCTCGCGCGCCCGCTGCAGTCCGCTCCGGCCATCCACCAGCCGACCCGGCGCGTCCGCGCAGTCCGTCAGACGCTACAACTTGGTATGTGTTTGAAGGAAAAACAGAAAACGCGACTGGATCAATACCTAAACAGTGTCAATTCTTACCTGATTTATGAAGCACAAAAAAATCGTGATCATTTGAAAATATCGTAATAATCGGAAGGTGATTCATTCATTTCATTTCATTTAAACAACTTTATCAGCTGGTTATTGGTGGGATCTCAGCTGGGTTGCCATAAGAGTTCTCCACTGAGTACGGTCGCGTGCGAGTTGAAGAAATTGTGGACCGGCGGCATTGACAAAGTCGTCTCTCCAACGTTTCAGTGGCCTCCCGCGATTTCTTCTTCCTTGCGGAGTCCATTCGAGAATCCTTAGACTCCACCTTTCGTGGGAGAAGTTCGAGAGTCTTTCAGCCCACATCCATTTACGCTTTTCCGCCTCTCGCACAACATCCTTCAGTTTTGTAATACTACGCAGGTGCTCATTCCGAATGTGATCAAGTACAGTAATGCCGAGCATTTTTCGTTCAAGTTTACGCTGGGCAACGGAAAGAATTTGTTTGTCTCGTTTACAAAGATACCATGTTTCGGCTCCGTATAGGAATGCAGGGAGAACTACACCATCGAATAGCCGCTTTTTTAATACCATGGGACATCCTCTTTTCCTAAAGAATTCAGGAAGGAAGAATTCCTAAGGAAGGTGATAATTGTTTTTATTTACTTCACTCATGAAGGCGAAAAACTATTTAATCTAAACCACCGATAACTTGAGTGATCATTGAAACACGAATTCACACAGCTTGAAACTACACATTTTGAATATTTTTTGCACAGTAGTACCACGAAATCACTGAGTCATTCAACATTCAGTTTATATTTGGCTAAAAGATGAAACGCTGAGCAACGGCGAGACCCCTGTGAACAAACATTTCTCCAAGCCTCACAGCGCCATCACCAATCGCCTACAGTATCCCAATATCCAAGTATTACAGTAGTTCTGAAAGTCACCCACCTCCACAGCCTCCATCCATGCGCCGACATCGGCCTTTGCCTTCTGGTACTTGGTCTCGAAGCGACGGGCGCGAGCGATCGCCTCGTCCCGCTCCGAGATTACGAGGGAGATCTAATCAGTATTCAATGATACCATACATGCAACGGAATAAAAATTGAATTGAATTGAATTGAATTGAATTGAATGATATTTTCGAATTCAAAAAGATCATGGATCATCGACCAAAGATCAAAGATCAAACCTGCTCTCCCATCTCCTCCAGCAGTCTCGTCTGCGCCTCCTCCCTCCGCTCGTTCTCTGCCAGAAGGGACTCCACTTCCTGCACGGAACTTTCAATTTTCGTACCCTTGCTATTGAACTAGCACATCAGGCACAGTACTATTTTACACTAGCCCTACCATTTCCCAAAGCATTATTCACAAAAAGAGGAACTCAACATTCTGCCAGGAACTTTATCGTTACCGACACCTTACTATTGCCCTCGCATCTGCTCAGATACAATTTGATTGGCAAATACATTCTGTCTAAACTAGGAGATACTACATTCTCACAGGGAATAAGCAAATTGCATATTTTATCCATCATGCAGATACTACAATAAGCTTTTTTATCTTTTCTACCTTACCTGCAGTCGCTGCAGCACGCCCTCGTTGGCTGCTACGTCGAAGGCCAAGTTGTCTGCAGCAGCAGCAGCAGCAGCAGCCTGCTGCACGCGGCTCGGCGAGACGGCCGCCAGACGAGACTGCGCGTAGTCTGCAGTTTCTCTATGTTACAGAAATCTGTTGCTTTAAACAGTCTATTTTACGTGTCGTACATTTTCGTTATCTTCTTAGATGCAAAGCGAAATAATGAATTACAAAATGATTCTGATGCACTTGGATATCAACAAGATGGGCTAATCATACCTACTGATCAATCTACATGAGGTTACCGTAATCATAGCCACCCTACCGTACCCAGTTCCGCCCTCAGTATCCGTTCCGTCTCGACGCCCCCGTCGCTCAGCTCGACCGCCTCCTGTAGTCGCTCGACGAGCACGCGCTCGCGCTCACGAGCGGACAGCGTCTGCGATGCGATATTAAACTATTATAATTTAATGACTGGGGAAAGCACATAGCGAACAAAAAGGACAAGAAGTCGAATTTCGAAGAAATCATCTTTAAACCCCCCGGTTTTCGAAGATTTCGCCACCCAACTTTTCCCTGCACGCCCGTACTTATGGCAAATCGGCACGCGCCTTCGTCATTTTAAGTTCTCTCTCGCCGGCCAGGCTGACGAGAGAGCATGCGAAATGAAGAGAGTGATGACTTGATAACTCAAGCATGTCCGTACCTCCTCCTCTAATCCGGCGATCGCTTCGTCCCTCCTCATCAACTCGCCCTCCAGCTCGGCCAGCAGTCGTCGCTGGGAGGAGATCTGGAGGAGAAAACCGATTGTGGTTAATGTGGACCACTCACGAAGAAATATCCGACACTCACGGTTGCAAAATTCTACTTAATCCCCAATTCCAGTCGCACTCCGATCTGGAGGAAAACCGATTGTGGTTGTGGTTCCGGCGATTCCGGCCCTCTCTACATTTCGGCAGCACACTTTGCGTTTCACACTGGATACGAATTAACGAGCATCTGCTAGGAGATCAATGTAGATGCGGTCGGAATGGGAAAAAAACTTAAGGACCCGCGGTAAAATGATTACCCACGACAATAATACTTATCCCGACCCACACATCCCAAATTCTACCGTACTCCGCAATCCCCAGCCATACTCCTACCGTACCTCCTCACGCAGCTGCTGCACCCTTCCCTGCAGCGTGCGCGCGCGCGGCCGGCTGTCGACGCTCCGCGACCGACCCGATCTGAATGACAACAATTAGCTGGACAGAGAAGAAAGAGGGGACCCCCGACAACTAGGCCAGGGGTGGGAACGGGGACCCCCCGACAACTAGGCCAGGGGTGGGACGGTGTGGCGGCGAGCATCTTGGACGACTGCTGCGGCTCGTGAGAAATGCTCGGGACGGATTTTTCATTCTAAAAGCCCCCTGACCCAGGGTTTGCCCCGCAGAGTGCCTATTACCGTACCTCGCGTGCCGTTCGCAGGTCCTCTTGCCTACCGTAACCCCGAGCAGGATCCGGCGGAGAGCCTCGCGCTCCCGCAGTAGTTGCGTCCTGAAAGGATTGTTGTACAACCGGTTTGCTGTATCAGACACATTCTGCCAGTCAAACTCCAATATCAATATTGGAACTAGTTCGGAACTAGTTCGCAGTTTGCTCTCTGATATAACAGTTGCCCTCGACTCGAAAAGCTCTCAATCGACCTAGTGCCGCCCACCCGATATCAAATTTGTCGCATGGGATCCCAGCCTACGAATTCACAAACATAAAGGGTAAAAAAGATAAAGGTGTTAAGCATTTTCCTCGCTAGAGCGGGCTCTGCCTCCGCAAGCCAATTCTGCGTTCAGTCTGTCGCTTTCGGCGACCTATGCGTGAGGCTACACCGCCCGTGTTGTGTGCACGTGGTAGGGGATTTCTTTACTGTGGCTTTCACCACTTCCAACATTTCCTAACCCCCCTTGGTTTGGGTGGATCTGACGGCGGGCGGGGTCGAACTCGTGACCTTCGAGTCGCATTCCTGGCACACAACCACTGCGCCACCGCGCCGTCAATGGAAACTCATGGTTAGGGAAAAGGCACTGACCTTTCCGCATCCGTCCTCCTCCACTGCTCCTCCGCCTCGGCGCGCCGCTTGTGCTCATCTTAAATCATTTTTTTAAATTATAAAAATTATTGTTAATCAAAAAAAAAGAATCCCAGAGTTGAATCCCAGAGACTTGCAGCAGCGCATGTAATTTCTCAACCCCGCATTTTTTTCCAGAACATTTTGTGTTTCGCTGTTACATGAAGTTTTTTTCCGCGAATGATGGCACTTGATATCTCTCGGGCATTTGTGTCAGTATTATCAACTGTGTATTGGCTTGAATACTACTCGACTATGGGGTGGCTAGCCCGCCTTGTGAGGATGATGCCAAACTACCTTTACCTCTATTATTCCAAGCAAAGCAAATTCAAAAACAGGTACTCTTCTTAATTTTAACTGACCCCTCAGTCGCTTCTCGTATCCGGCGCGCAGCAGCGCCACGGATGCCATGCTGCCTGCTTTCCTGCAGCAGCTGCAGCAGCTCTCCTCCTACAGCCCCGCTTCCTGCAGCTCGTGCAGCACTCGCAGCCAGGCAGTCAGGCTTACCCGTAAGTGTGTGAAGAGATTGACTGCAGTGGAATTTTGGATTGAAATAAACAGTATGTCCCAGTCTAGAAAAATGGGAATGGAAATGAGTTTGGAGCGAAAACAGAAAAATCAAACACGAGTTAAATGCAAGGTGTTAAATTGGAAATTACTTTAGTGGTGCTATCTTCCGTGGTGGTGAAAAAAGTGAACTGACGAGGGAACGTTTCGGGCACGGATTATTCCTGCTACCGTTCAGGTATCATTCCATCGCCTCAACGATTCACACTAACACAACAATACTTTACGAATTAGAATAAATTATTTATTATTATTATTTACAAACCATGATTGAGATCAACGATAAAAGCGCGGGAAACAGCGTTACAATCAACACGTGTCAAACCCGAGAGCAATTTACTAGAGTATCAAGAAACAATAAATCGGTCAGATCAAGTCCCCAGAACAAAAGTTTACGGTATCAGAGTGATTACAGTAGCATAGGAACATCAAAAATTAACTTGAATAGCCGATAGAAGGGGAAAATACAATGTCAGAATGGAGGAGAGATGAGGTGCTACAAGGACTTGTACGGTAAAATGGAATAGATGATATACCAGGGGCGCCTGAGGTATACGGTATTGGGGAAGAGGTATACGGTATCTACATGGTTGTCCAATCGATATTAGCCGGGCATTTATCGTTGAGCTCCTTCAGGCGCTCGACGATCTTCGAGAAGTGCTCGCCCTGAAAGTCATTGATATATTTCAGTGTCAATTCTATAGCCACGTCAAATCAATACTAAATTATGCATAGCTTTGATAAGAAACTTTCGAAACGAGCGTCCAACAGGTATAATTCGCATTGTTAAAACAGAAATTTTTGAAAACAACTCGGCATGCCAGCTTCAGTTATGTTCTCATAATGAGATCACATTTTCCTGGATCGTAGCTTCTTCATCACGATCTTGACAAAAGCCATCATATATTCAATCCCGGTGCATTTATGTTTCACCCACCTTATTCATCACTCTCGCAGCCATGGACAGCGCCGTCTTCTCGAGGGGCGTACAGCCGATCTGCTCGGCGTGCAGACGCGCACGGCCGAGAGCGGAGACGTGACCCGAGGCACCTGGTAAAGGAGAGGAGCGGTTAGGAGCGGATACGGAAACGGTAAACGCACGAATCATGGAAATATAACCTTAGCAGAGGTACACGATAAAGATGACGTGGCTAGGAAAGTGAACAAGAGAGATCATAGAAGGAATAGTTCAGAGCGAGAAACAAGAGTGATTAAGGTTTCCGAAGATGAGGTTCGAGTGGTTTGTTACGGTTACGATGCGTGTCCGTCTTCCACTAGAAAAAATAGCCATATTTTCCATAACATAAAACTATTTAACCCCAATCAATCAATCAAAACAACTCATCTGCCCACTCCTTCTTATCTCGTATGGCGCACTGCTTGATCCGATATCCTATCTACCGTAACCTACCATACCCCAGTCAGTCAATCAACTCATGTACCATACAGTACCCTACCGTACCCCAATCTATAAATCAGTGCCACTCATCTGCCCACTCCTTCTTATCTCTTATGGCGCACTGCTTGATCTGGTACCGTCACCTACCATACCCCACTCAATCAATTAGCCCTACACTTCTCTACTATACCCCAGTCAGTCAATAAACTCATCTCCCATACAGTACCCTACCGCACCGCACCCCAATCGAGGTAAACGTACAATAACACTTATCTGCTCACTCATTCTTGTCCCGTATGGCGCACTGCTTGAACTTGTATCCTATCTTCCGTACCCCCCATCGTATCCCCCATTCAATCAATAACACTCATTACCCCTACAGTACTCTACCGTACCCCAGTCAGTCAATAAACATATAGTATCCTAGCGCACCCCAATCAATGAATCAATCAAAGCAACTTATCTGCCCACTCCTTCTTATCCCGAATAGCGCACTGCTTGATCTGGTAGCCGCACTCGGCGACCGTCAGGCAGTACAGCACGCGCTCTATCAGACCGCCCGTCGAGTGGATCTGAGTAAAAAAACAAATTTGAGAAAATATAAATCTTAAAATAAATGTATTAAAATTACAGCAGTCCGTGGATATTTATTGTAATAACCTCTTTTTAGCTTTCACATCAACCCTCATCGCCAGCGGGGCCAAATTCTAGTAGACGTGAAGCAAGACATTTTCAGGATATATTGACAATTTTAGACATTTTCAGTACATATTGACAATTTCGAATCTAGCTTTTCTCGCAATCTTCGCGTTTCACTGCTCAGATATCTCGAATCAGAAAAGAAGACTGCTATTATGTCCTTTCGATTGTTGAAAAATATAAATAGCCAGATTCCGATTCACAGTTGCGTGCGACTACCGTAATCGTTACCTCCGCCTCGATCGTCTCCAGGATGCGCTTCGCGTCCTTCGCACACCCGAACATCAGCTGCAAACACAATCGATATTCAGAGCTACGGTAGCTCAGCTATAGTAACCTACCGGAATCGCTATCATATTGTAATCTTTTCTAAATAATCATCTCAACTGAACGTACTAAATGTGCCCCACCTGCCGTTGTCGTCACAGGACGGAAATTAGATCGCTTGATACTCATGTACCTTTTCTTTACATTGAATATTGTTGATCGCCTCTTACCGTAATCACAATCTCTACACAATAGCCATACCGTAAACCTCAACCATGGCCAGCCCGCAGAATAACAGCGCACGGTGCACCAAACCTCCACTGCTAGATCTCCTCTTTTACAGTATCCCTTCCGCCTACCGTAACCCCAATCTCTACCGTACCTCAACCATGGCCAGTCGCCGCTGCGACATCACGTGCAGTCGCTGGAGCCCGCGACTGCTCGACAGACGCACCTGCAAATTGCTGCGTACTCCGGTGTCCGGAATCAACTTGGAATCAAGCAATTCCCACAAGTTGGAATCAAGCTTGATGGCAACTTGTGGGAAGTGCTTGATTCCAACTTGTGGGATCGTTTGAAATCGGCGAGGACTACGATAGCTTTCTCTATTATTGATTGATTGATTGCATGGGTTTCCCCATACCGTAACCACAGACCTCACATGGTACGACCATGTGGGGAGGTCACATCCAAAGGGCGGTCCAACTGGGGTCCGCAGATAGTCAAGCGCAGTCGTGCCCGAAAGCAGTCAGAATAGGGCTGCAAAAAGGGACCTTATAGGCGATGTATGTACTAGACGCTGCGGGTACGTAAGCCTGCTTGATTCCAAGTTGTGGGAATGGGTCAGGGGTACTGTACTTGATTCCAACTTGAAAACCCATTTCTACTTGATTTCAAGTTGATTCCGGACACCAGAGTAGCTATTCGGAAAATCATATTTTGGAGGTAGAAACACCTAGGTTTCAGCGGCGTATCATCTATTAGCAACTCTGATAATTCTGTATTAGATAGGGCCACTAGGGCTATTTCAGATATCAGTAGTTCTTCAGCAGATGCTGTTTTTATAGAAGAAAGAAGATACAATATGTAAATATAAGAAGAACCCATCATTTCCCTCCCATTCCCGTAATCCCATTCATTCCCTTCTTTATCCCCCTCTTTACATCCCAATCATTCTATGCATCGACCCCTCAAATCCACTATAAATACCCCTCCCCCCGTTCTTCTCCTCAGTCTGAGGATGGATAAATTGTGAAGTATTACTCTTGTAGTGTGCTCCCCACAGTGAATCCGATATCCGAAGCTCACACATTAGAATTAATCAATTCACGGCTCCTTCTTCCATAAAAATGTAATCGAAACTGCCAAAGAATTTTTTATAACAAATGGTGATCTCTCAGTATTACAAAGTTTGCTATAGGCCCCAACTCAGCGATAAGTCAAAAAATGGTGGGAGGGGGGGGGGGGGTGCATCCTCACCCTCTTCTGCCGCAGCTGCAACCTATTACGCCTTTCTTCCATTAAATAATCAAGTGCTCATATTAACCATATAAAATAGCTTTTAGGCTGGAAGAGTGAACAAAAAAAAAGCAAAGTCTAAAAGCGGGCGGAGTTTGCGACCTCACCGTCTTCTGCAGCAGCTGCAGCGCCGGCTGTCCCTCGCCGACGCGCGCCAGCAGCACGCCCAGCTGCATGTCCATGCTGCAAATTCATGTATTTGTTTTATGCATTTTAAAATGGTATTTTAAATTTGAAGTATTTCGTACTAATCAAAGTCCGCACTCTGTGAGTTCGAAGAGCCCACTCCCCTCCCGAAAGTTAAATCCTGGAGGCCTATTGCCTAAATTTCAGGATAGATGGGATTTCAGGATCCCCAAAGGAACTCAACACGGCGGTCCAAGACCTCATCCTCCCTCACTCACCGAATAGCCATGGGCAGGTCGAGATCCTCATTCACGCTCTTTCTCGCCTCATTCAGCAACGTAACCTTCCCCCTCCCAGACCCGTCGCGCCTAGTATGCATTCCCAAACCTTCGCTGTCTTTCAAACCCGGCTCTCCTAGAGCTAACATACTCACCGAATGGCCGTCGGCAGGTCCAGGTCCTCATTCACGCCCTCCCTCGCCAACTTCAGCAGGGCGACGGCATCCGACTGGTTGCCACGCGCGCACAGCAGCAGACAGCGACTGCAAAAATATAACCTTTTGCATAATTAACTGTAAAAATCGTGGAATCTCTTCAATGTGTGCAGTGAATGCACTGATTGTGAGAATATAAGGAAACTACAATTTTAATAACAGATTGTTTAGTGTTTAGCTATATGAAGTGATGAATCTATCGAAAACGTCGCGCAGGCAAACTGAAGAGGAAGGGCTGAAACAGCTAACCTACATTTACCCAGTTCCCCTTTTCAGGCAATTGACTTGCACTTCCGACTACGTCTCTTACTAGATCACCAAACTGGTGAGATTAGCGTCTCGTGCAGGAAACAACTAAACAACTTAGGAGGCCGTGCTAATGTACCGGATATACTTTGTGCCTATCAAACAAAATAACGATCTATCAAAATAACATCACATCCTAAACTCAAAGGTTAGCGTAGACCCCCTCCCCCACTTAACCTACATGTTTCCTATTCCCCTTTCTTCTCCACTGACTTGCACTTCCGGCTACTTCTCTCAGTACGTTTCAAAAGCACGGAATTATGTGTCTCACTCAGCATTCGTATCAACGCGAATTTACAGTCAAGACGATATGGCGAAGAAAGGAGGTATAAAAACTTAGAAAACCATAAGTGAAGCAAGAACACGCGTAACCACACACTAAGCTATAATGTGAGAGCAGAAACACGTAACCTACATGTCTTTCTTCGCCTTTGCCTACCACTTCCGGCTACGCCTCTCACCACTCAAGCGTGCGAAGAAAGGTGAAAAATATTCGCATTTCCGGGGAAGGAGGGGCCAATATTTACCTCATGTATTACAAAAACACCGGGAAATCTGCCATACTCCTTTCATACTAATCCCGCGTACACAGTATGCCTACAGTATCCTCTATCATACAATTAGTCCACGGATCTATGACAATGCTCTGACCAAACAGCATACAGGACCTTCCATCATAGGACTAACTACAGTATCGTCTACCGTACAACCTCCCCCCCCCTCCTCCCTACCGTAATCTACCGTACTCTTCGACCTACCGCATCGCCGCTTCGTTCGGGTGCACGCTCTCCACAGTGAGCAGGCAGTCCTCGGCGGCCGCGAAGTTGCCCTGATTATCGATTTTTCCTCTCCCTTACCGTACCCCTCTATCCCTCCCCGATCTCCATGCTCTCTTGCTGGTCAGACAGTGCGAGAGAGCATGCCGAATCGAGAGAGTCAGACAGACTGCAATCTCACCTTCACGAAGGCGGCGTCGAAGCGAATCAGAGCCGCGGCGCCGACCACGTGTCTTGTCGCCTGCAAAGCACGCCGATTGCGTCAACACATTTCGCCATCAAAACTTGGTCAAATCGTGTAGACACTTTTCGCGCGTCAACACCACATGTGCGTCAACTTTCTCAAAATTCATCAAAACTTGGTCATTATATGTAGACACTTCTCGCGAGCTCACACTCACCGCCGGGTACGAGCCCTTGACGCAGAAGCGGGCCTCCAGCTGGGCGCACAGGCTTAGCGCCTCCGTCCACTCGCCGTTTGACGCCAGACCGAAGGCCATCGTCACTCCCGCCACTGCCTGCAATGGAAGTGGATGTTGTTGTCGTCTGACTCTCTCCATTTCACACGCTCTCTCGCTACTCTCTGACTGGCGAAAGATATTGCGAAATGTGGAGACGAGTACATTGCTCAAGAAAGGATTGAGCATTGACCTGCTCAATTTGAGCAATGATACGGCTCACTACATTCCTCATGCTGACTTATCTTTTTTTTTATTTTACTTGAATCATTCGAGTTTCACAAATTGAACATCTCCGGGGGGCATTGCAATTTTATAATGGTTGGGGATTCTGCGGAGGCAAAAATAAAAATATAATAATTGGATAATAAACAGTGATCACACCAATATCGCACCAGCTCGCGCCCAAGTGCGTAAATCTCGTAATATTTCTTACTAGGGTTGGCTTAACGGTAGCGGTTTAAATGTACCGCTACGAGGAGACAAGAGGTAACGGATTCGCTAAAACCGTTAAAACGTTATGTCTCGCGAGTCGCGGTCGCTAGATTCGCCGTCGTCGTTGTGGTCGCTTACCTTAGTCTCCGTGTCGTGCCTTTTCGCGTAGTAGTCCGGCATGTCGCACTCGTAGAGGGCACGCGCGTGCGCCGTTGCGGAGACGACATACCTGAACATGGCTAATACATAGTTCACCACCCCCCCCCCCATTTCCCCATTTAATATTTATATTTCAGAAAACTCGGAAAACAAATCTTATTTTAATTTGAAAAAACGTCGTCTCAATCGAAAAAATCGGAATCATTCCAACTAGATGAGTTCATGCAGCACGAAGTTGCGGGGACGAAATGTCAAGCCCAAATGTTGTTGAGGTCATTCCTTCTCATTTCGAAAGTATGGTTTTTTTCGTAAACGCGTACATGCTACAAATATCAAAAGAAAGATGAATATCCTAACCAGATGTGCGCCAGATACGCAAATCTACTCGGCTATACGAAACATACTGTACCGCACTTTGGTCCTTCACAAATCTTTCCCTACAGTAGCCTTCCTACCGTAACCGTCAACGAATACTCTCCCAGCGTGCAGCCATCAGCCACATTATACCCAATCCTACAGTATCCCATACCACTATCGTAACCCTTCCTACCGTATCCATCAATCCGACTCACCCTGCGTGCAGCCGTGCGACCGCCGTGAAGGCTGCAGCAGCGTCCGACAGCTCGCGCGACTTGCCTGCAGTGAGCGATTTTAATTGCTAACAAACCAAATCATTTTTATTTGTGTTCTACCGAGTTTCTTCGAATTATTATATTGAACATAAAAATAATGAACAAACGAAGCCCCTGAAACAACAATTAACAATAACCTAGATTCGAAAGCTCCATCAATCGAAGGAGCTGCATTAGCGGGAAAAAAACACTTCTCGAGACCACACTGTTACCGTAGCGTGTATCCGAACCTTCCTACAGTAAATCTTTAACCCATCTGATACCATCGTACCCATCGATAACAACAAAAACCCTACCGTACCCATGGAATCCGGGCCGGACGAGCTACAACTCGCTCCTAGTATGCTACCTTAGCCTATGTAACTGCCAACAGTGAGTGCACGCCCACTACCGTAATACTACCGTAATCATGCTACCGTACCCATGGAATCGGGGCCGGACGAGCTGCAGCTGGCCCCGATGACGGCGTGCTGCAGCGGCGCCATCGGCACGTCCTCGCGGCTGCAAAATATTATTATTTTTAATTACGCAATTAATTTTCTTGCTAAATTTGCGCGAATGAATACATTTTTCGAAAACGGAACTTTCCCGTTTCACAAATAACTCTATACCATGTCGGGATGCAAATGACGATTTTGCGAGGCGTCGTTTGGTTAAAAATATAAACAAAAATTTTTAATAACACATGAATTTTAAATTTAGAAATGGAACGTACGCCTCGGGTATGTCGCACTTGATGAACATGGTGATGGCAGCGACCAGCTTGCCCGTGTCCACCGATCTGCGAAAGATAAAGGTATATCCACGTAAAGCGGTGCTACAGTCGTAAGATAACTCTAACAAGTGGGACCCACTGGTAAGGCCAGCTGTTCTGCGAACGAGAATTATGATTTGTCTAAATTACTTCTCTTTTTGTCCCACTCGAAGCAAGTTTCACGGATGAGATTACAGGTCGGATTGTGAACCCGATTGATAAGCAGCAGCTATACCGTCACATATCGGTTGAAATACGAAATGGTGACGAAATGTATCAATTGAATGCCTCGAGTGCGAAAAATGGCAAATTGAGAATTGCACCGGTGCACGTCACACGCACTCCGCGGCTCGAAATCACACCACACACCACGCTTTTGATACTGTACTTTCTTGAGTTTTTGACTATTTCTTTTTATCTGTGTCTGAAAAACCATCACTTGAAACGCCCAAATTCCGAAAAATTGTGCAATTTCATCAACTCTGGCGGAAATGGGAGCCATTATGGTGTTTTATGATAAAATATCGTCTGTGGAACGTTTTATTCCCAGTTGACGGTATTGTAGAAAAAATAACTCGTTTCAAGCTAGCCCGAACGATCATATAAATTGACGAGGCGGCTCAAATAATTAGCACAGCTTGGAAGTGCTTCTACCAAAACTTGTGATAATTTCACACAATCAAATACTCATTATCAGTCCCAGTAGGGTAAACCCACCCAATGGTCATCCTCAATCACATTCCATTTCGAACGGCAGCATCACATCATCTACCTCCTTCCGTACTGGATACCGTGCCCCCCCCCCGACCATGTAAGCGCCTTGATCTTCAAATGCTTCTTCCTCTCTGTGTACCACAGCCATTCGGCCACCGTACTCCATATCATACATATCACATTTTGTTGCAAAGTTGTTTCTTGTTCCGCGCGTAACAAAATTGCTACTAAACTATGGTCGCGTTTAAACTTAAGCATTAATTATATAATTTGTGCTTAATGAACGCGAAACCATCCCAGAAATCGTGTTTTATCATTAAAAACTAAGAAAAGATAGTGAAAATATGCTAAAAACGCGTAAAACGAAGTGAAACTGGGCGGAGCTAACGCGTTTGCCGCGCGGAATAGTTTAATAGGTGTGCAATTACAATCGTATCATTTTAAAATTGTGATACGTACCATGACCCTACGGTACCCTCATTACCATATCTAATCGACTACCGTACCCAGCTACCGTACCTCATGACCATGTACTGGTGCTCCTGGGGGTCGGTGCTCAGCTCCCGCCTCTCCTCGCCCTCCATCCTCGCCGGAACGTCGTCCGCCATCATCGCGAGGTGTGACTGCAATCGAAATCTCATTTCTCCCCGCAACATTTAGGATTCATCGAGGTGATAACCGAATTAAATAAGTGAGTCTTCAATGTTGAGTGCGTTTCGATCAAATAAAAAATAATTTTCGCAGCCCCTCTACTTTATCGTAACCTTTACGCCTAGGTTACCGCAGGGTACCTTAATTTAGTGTTTCACTGATACTAAATGACTCCCTCACCTTCAGACCCACACTCTTAATACTAGTGAGCACCAGCTCAACACACCCCCTCCCCTCCTCTACCCTCCCAATCCCTTAGTGTAAACCTTAGTGCTTAGGGTACCTTAAGGCAGTCTTACCTTCAAATCCACACTCTTGATACTCGCGGGGACCAGTTCGCCTCATCACTCCACTACCCTCCCAATACCTTTGTCTAAGCCTTAGTGCTTAGGGTACCTTAAGGCAGTCTTACCTTCAAATCCACACTCTTGATACTCGCGGGGACCAGTTCGCTCTCGTCCTCCGCGTGTAGTGTGTCGCGCTGCTCCTTCTTCGCTTCCTGCAATGAGTAATGGTTAGGCACTCTCTCACTTCCCTGGTAATGCTCTACTACTAGTAGATACATTTAAGAGGGATTTTTGACCGATCACTAGTAGTAGACACACAACAATGTCGATGGCTGAGAGGGTGAGATCCACTACTAGTAGACACAGCACCACACGGGCGCTATTGAAAGTTTACTGGCGCCCTAGAAGTGCAGATGGCACGGTCTAGGCGCGGCAACTTTGCTGTTTCACTTTCATTCACTTTTCCTATGTTCAAGTTGCTGAAGTATGTTGTATTCGACGCTGCCCCTTCCAACAAGGTTAACTATAATTTTGTACAGTCATTCAAACAAAATTGTCTTCAGGGAATCATACAGAGCTATTTGTACTTTCGACTTCAAATACTTCCAGCGTTGTAGGTGAGGTGATCTTTTTTGATTGAAACTAACGAATCGATTTCAGTATTACGTATGCTTTCGAAGCAACTTCAATTTCGTATATTCTTAAAGTTGAGATATTCATTAATGAATGCCTTTTCAGTATGTCGATAACGTTAATATCCGGGTGTGCCCCCATCTACTTCCAATCACTCTTCATTTACCATCAGATGTAGAATAATCTAACCCTCGGTTGTAGCAGATCAAGTCGTTAGTTGTCAAATCTCCTATTTCGTACTTATTCGTAATTGTATGTTATGACCTTTGTATGATAAAGCATGAGTTGACTCGAGTCGAAGGAGAAACACGGGAAAACACGTTCAGGGCCCACTAGTACACCTAGTCGTTCCACTAGTAGTAGACCCATAGCCACAAAACCACTAGTAGTAGACCCTGTCTCTTCACTACTAGAATACTAGTCTGCCCACCAGTAGTGGAAATAGTGTGTCTACTACTAGTAGAGCATTACCAGAGTTTCGTGTACTCTCTCATCAGTCAGAGGGAATACTCTCTCACTTTCACACGCTCTCTCGTCGGTCAGTCAGAGAAGGCGAGTAAGTAGACGAAACGAGGAGGGAGTATTCTGTCATTGTCACAGCCTATCTCGTAGTCAGAGAACTCGGATTCAGTATCAAAAATCCGGTTAACTTCTGTAAAATCTTCAGTTTTCACATAACCTGTCTGGAGAAGCTGTATTGAATCGACCTCATCACAATCAAGTCATAATATCCGCGAAGCGAAAAAGTAATTGGTCGAAAAATATTTCTTTAAGAAGTGTGTGTTACTCGCTGGTCAGCGAGCATTAGGGAGCAGGAGTGCAGATCGCACTAGCCTCCTTTCAATGGTTTTTCCTTGTTAAAGATGTGTCGACGCTATATTGCAGAAACCCAATCACTCTCGACGTATGATATCTACGAAGTAATTGGTCGAAAAGAGTACAGTTTTAATACAAGCGTACAAGAAATTAACCGAAAACATTTCGAACATCACTAGATATGATCTCAATGAAGTGTGAATACAGTAGCTTGATTTTCTCTTGAATTGACAATCTGTTTTAAAGTTCACTGCACCCGCAACTTTCTCGTTCCTCGTTCACAACGAGTTGAGGCTCCCTAGTCATTTCTCTCGTCCATCTCGTCAATCCTTTTAGAAATTCGCAACTATCATTTTCTCGTTTCACAGACACTACTTCCCATGGATCAGACATCTCACTGACAATGAAACCTTCACTCGGTCCCAATCATCAAGATACGTAGACAGCAAGGCTCACAACATTTCCTAAACACTCTCGTTTTCTCAAATCACTGTCTGGCTCTCCCCATTCCTCATGCTCTCTCGCCTTCTCTAGCCACCTAGAGATATTGCATAATCGAGAGACCGGCTCACTTTCTGTCTGCCGTCGTTGGCCGGCTTGCGCGTCTTCATCGCGTGCTCTGCAATGCAGTCAGAATTGATTCATTATTTTAGGAGACGGCGAATAGGAGCGAAATCATTCCGCCCGCCTCAGAGCGCCACACATAGAACCTTTGCAGCACCAATCCGCAATGTCAATTCTACCAATCAATTTGTTCGAGGTAACACACAAGAATCGTTCTTCTTAATCTGTTTCCCATGTCTCTCCAATCTTTCCTTCAATCGAATCTCAATTTGACACTGTCACGAATCCGAAAAAAGGCAAAAGGCGGTAAAATTTCCGACAGTGGACGGCTACAAATATTGCCAGGTGCAAGCAAATTTCAGGAACATGATTACACGCCCGATTGAGAACCTGATCAGTGGTGGAAGAGTAAAGAAGAGAACAAAAACAAAATAAAAAACCTATGAAACAACCTATGAACGTGTTGCAGATTCTCCCCCCCCCTCCCCCCCCCCCCCCCCCCCCCACACTCACCCCTCCGCTCCGGCATGATCTCCACGGCGGCCGACTCGACCAGGGCGAGACGCAGGCACGTCATCTCCTGCGCGAGATATGTTATTATCTTTTTAACAACTCTTTAAAAAATCGAAATTCAGGAGCAAAACCAAACTGTTTCAAACAATGGACATTGCAGTTTCACGTGACGTATCTATTCGCAGGAAACTGCTCCATAGCAATAGAGGAAAGGTGATCATAAACAAAACATAAATTTTCGATAATATTGCCCTCGTGTTGTTCGAAAGTAAGGCAATGCCGAGGATGCTAATGACCCTCTAATTTCGAAAACAGCTAAACAAACCTTGTTCAGATACGCCTGCGAGATCGTCTCGTTGAGCAATCGACGCGCCAGTGCCCTGAAATAAACAGATAATTAATGCTAGTCATAATTATTCTAATTTCAAATTAATTTCAACTAGGCGCACTTGAGTTTCACGAATATTATGAAATTAACATGGACCGTTAATTTCAATACTTGGCTGAAAGGTCGTTCAAAAAAATACGTACAATTCTCAATTGTCATCGAAATGAATCCACGACGTTCGTGCTTCACAGCTACTATCTAGTCAAAGCTGCGCTTTCGCAATCGATGTTACCGCGATTTCTATTTCCCAGAAATACCTCTATTATTGAGCAACTCACTTGTCTCCGAATATACGGTAGAGACGCGCCTGCAGCAGAGGGGCGTAGCGCACCTGTAATTAATTAATCAGTAAAAAATATGTAGACCCAGTTACAAAACATTAGTCCATGTTATTAGGAATCTCCCGAGCAGGCGAGCTCGTGCTTCTACAATATATTATCCTTCTTGCGCTCACAGCCCTGACCCAATGCCTGACCATAGTCGACGACATACCCTCACCATTCAATCGAATCCTCTACCGTATTCTACTCATTCGATAACGTACCTGTCTGTGATCTACCGTAACCATCATTACAGTACCTTCACCATTCAATCCTACCCCTCTACAGTACCCCATCAGTCGATACCGTACCTGTCTGTGATCTACCGTAACCATCATTACAGTACCTTCACCATTCAATCCTACCCTCCTACAGTACCCCATCAGTCGATACCGTACCTGTCTGTGATCTACCGTAACCATCATTACAGTACCTTCACCATTCAATCCTACCCTCCTACAGTACCCCATCAGTCGATACCGTACCTGTCTGTGATCTACCGTAACCATCATTACGTTACCTTCACCATTCAATCCTACCCTCCTACAGTACCCCATCAGTCGATACCGTACCTGTCTGTGATCTACCGTAACCATCATTAGGTTACCTTCACCATTCAATCCTACCCTCCTACAGTACCCCATCAGTCGATACCGTACCTGTCTGTGATCTACCGTAACCATCCTGTTCTTCTGTGGGGCAATGTGCGTCAGCAGGTCTTGCAGTCGGATCATCTGCAAGGATGCGAATAATTATATGAACAAATAATTAATTACACTTTAAAAGTTCTTTATAAAAATCTTTTGTTCATTTCAAAGGAATGATCTATCACGAGAGAACATTTCAATAATTATCTATGAAGCCGCGATATTACATGACAGGATCTGTCGAATTTTAGGAAATGCTGACCAAATCAATCCTTTCAATCAACTCCCTCCAACCCTGCGCTCCTAGATTTCAACTTAACCATGAGTAACTGACCGAGTAATCGAAGAACGCCCTCAGCTCATCCACGGCAGTCGGCTGGTCCACGCGGTACACGGCGCGCAGCATGAGCAGCAGGTGCTGCAATGACAAAGAACCATTAAACAAAGAAAATAATAAAAACAACAAAAAATGGTCCGTCCTGCAACAATCACCAATCACCGATGTGCTCTGAGTTTCACACACTCTTAATACAGCATCACTAACATCCCAAAGTGATATACGGTCAAAAAGGTAGAACATTCGCATTTAATGTTTCACAGATTCTGAATAAACCCTAATCCTTTCGATATTCAATAGATTGCGCTTTGATGATCGTAACTCAAATACCCCACAACCTCAAAGCAGGTGTTTTGGGAGTTCCTCCTGTTCATCATTCTGATATACCCCCCCCCCACAGCCTTCTTCCTCTAACCCGGTGCTTCTAGAGCCCACTCCTTCTTGATCACTCACCACCGCGGGTATGTCCCTGAAGGCGGCGGCGACCAGTCCGGCGTACTCGTCGATGCGCACGTCCACCTCCAGCGGGGACACCTGAACAGGGGATACTCAAGTTCTGGTCTCATACCTCCTTTCTACCGTACTTACCTAATACAGAGGCGGGATGGCCGAGTGGTGTAAGGCGCCGCTCGCCATTCGAAGGGTACCGAGTTCAATCCCCCGCCGTGGCCAACCAAGCCTTGCTATCCCCCCGGGGTCGGCAAATTGGTAGCGACCTCGGTTGCGAAAGGTAAGGCTACCCGAGAAAGCATTGGACAGCCGGGTATGTAGTCCGTTTAAACAGCTGGCCTTACCAGTGGGTCCCACCTAGCGTTGTCGTATGACTGTAAAATCGCTTGACGTGGATACACCTTTACCTTTACACCTAATACATGCCTGAGCTACAGTAGCCCAATTATCAATTTACCGAAGATTGCCTACCTTTACCTACGACTACCGTACCTGTAACCTACCGTGATCCAAGTATCGACCGTACCTGCGGCAGGAGCAGCATCTGCACAAGCACAACCAATACTACGACTACCGTAGCCCAATCATGAGTCACCGTATCTACCGTAACCCAACGATCGCATCAGATGCACAATCCTGTTACTATCTACGCTCCAGACCTACGACTACCGTACCACTACTTTATCCTACCGTCACCCTACTATCGAAACCGTTATTGTAGGGCTACGGCAGGCAACCGTATACCTACCGTAACCCAACCACCGGCCGTACCTGCTGCAGGTGCAGCTGCTGCATCAGCCAGACGCGCGCGTGAGACCCGGTGGAGATGCAGCGCGGCAGCGAGGGAGCGGGCGCGGCAATGGCTCTGGAAGGGAATTAATATAATTACTTCCTAGCACATTCATGTTTCACCTATTGTTTCTAAGAAGCGACAGCAGAAAATTGGATTGTATCCAGAAAGAAATATGCGGGAAAAAAAATTAAACTGCCGAGGAGTGAATCACTCAAAATTTTCGTCTTCGCATCCGGCTTGTCAGTGCATCTACGTTTCACCATCTGCATCTAAGTTGTGATAGTAGAGGAAGCCAATGGGCCGACGCTGGATACGAGAAATGGACAAAATCACAAAATCATTTCAGTCAACAGAATAACCTTGACTAGTCCGACTCGCCGGTGCATTCAAGTTTCACTGTCACCATCTAGAAGACAAATTTCAATGCAGAAGCAGTTCGATACATCGAAATAGGCAAAACCATATTGTCAAATACCTCATCACTTATCACAACCCGGCGCGCCTAGCACACACCATCTCCTCCAGTGCCCCTCTCACCTCATCAACACGTCCTTGTTCTCCTCTCCCTTGACGAACGCCTTCAGCTGCTGCATCAGCTGCCGATGCTGCTGGTACGTCATCAGCTTCTCCGCCGATTGCAACTGCACAAGCATTCAGGTAAATTAATTGATTATTCGAAAAGAATGCATTACAGGAAATAACTGGATTATAAATCAAATACAATTTCAAAAATAGTTTGTTATTTTTTTGATAAAGATTGCGATAATCGGAGTCGGCTACTCGTATCACTACATGGATCAAAGATGAATCTCGAATTCACAAAGTAAACCCTAAATGTAAGCCCCCAATATCAGGAGCTCAATTGCCGTTGTAAAATATGATGTATTTTCCAAATCTAAATTCCCAAACAAATCACTCATGCCCTTCATCGCTGCTCATGTAACAGCCGTGAAATCCAGATGGTGCAATGAGGATCCCAAATTGCCTCCTAGTTTTTGAACAACAACAGCACGGCAGCTTAAAAACAACAACAACAACACGCTCACCCGCTGGACATAATGCTCCAACAAGCTCTTATTCGCCACCAGTCCCCTCTTCAGACCGAGCGAGTCGAACTTGAGCGTGATCCCGTCCGTCTGCAGCGCCTCTTGCACCCTTAATGAAAAATTGTTTTAACTATTTTATTAATTAATTAAGTTATGATTAAGCAAATAATAAAGATAGGCCAATGATCTAAACCATCGCAGTCCAAACCAAACGTTGCAACAAGAACGATTCGAGTTTCACCCCTCCCTCATGTCCAGGTCAATTCCTATAAATTTGATTCCTGGAAGACCGATCAAAATACAAACTAATTGCTCAATGCCAGCCATCCCTAATGAACAACATTTTAAAGAAACTAATAAATAAATTAATTACAAAATAATTAATTAATTAACTAATTAATAAACTAACATCTTCAGGTAGTGGTCGAGCGCGTCGTGGATGATCGGGCACACGCGCTTGCGCACCAGACGACACACCTGCCTGCAGTTTGCACTATTATTAATTATTATTATTGACTGAAACAGAATAATCATCGAATCCCCCCTGCTACTTGCTCAAATTAATGTCTGACTATACGGAGAACGCGAATTTTACAAAAAAAAAGCTTCGTCTCAAATTTTTAAACCCGCGGGAATACGGTTGCACATACTACACATATTCTAGTAAGCTTCATCACGCATGATGCATCGAAAAGACTTATAATCAGAGATCGTCAAAAAAGGAGATTGTCAACAGGTGGGTCCGGAAATCCAAGAGCGCGTGCAAATATATTATACAGTTTTCCCACAACATTCTACAAAATCGTAAATCTACAAAAGAATAGCCTAATCTTATTCGTCTCCGCTCATAGAAATGTCGTCAATGCAAATCGAATCACTCTTCATTCGCCCCAATTCATTCCTTCACCCCTCATTCCTCTCCTCCTCCCCGACGCGAGACGGTTCTCGCTCGCTCCTCGCCCTTCGACATATCGGGATGACGAAATACGGTGCGGTATCCGTCGATCGATTATCGACAATCATGCGCACCATCCTCAGACAATTGCACAAACTCGGTGGTTTTATGCTTCAACCTGGGGTCCAAAATCGGGGGTACAGTCCGTTATCAATCATCCCCATTGCAGAGGACGGCCCGGTCGCCCTCACCAACGGCCTGACCGTGGGCGGCGAGTGGAAGGTGCTCAAGAAGCTGGGCGAGGGCGGATGCGGAGCAGTGTACATGGTAGGATCGATATGCTATCCCGCCTACCGTAATCCTACCGTACCCCTGAACCTACCGTACCTCGAGCCGCCTACCGTAATCCCACCGTACTTCACAGGTTGAAAATGTGAAGGATCTACGCAAGGCCGCGCTCAAGGCCGAATCCAATTTCGTCGAGGGAGGCAGTGTGCTCAAACTGGAAGTTGATGTACCGTGATCCACTACTGCAGGAGCCCAGGACGGCCCTAAAGCCCAGAGCTGACTAAGCACTAAACCTAAGCATCATAAGAGTCACTCTTAACCACAATAGGTTACGCCTCAATCAATCAATCAATTTATCATTTCAGGCAATTATTGCTAGATGAGGATGGGGGCAAAATCTTCATGGGGTGTATTCCACCAGTTCCCAATAGCTCGGTCCAAGTCGTCCCTCCAGCGTGCTCTAGGCTTGCCTGGCGGGCGCTTCCGGTTGTAAGGCGTCCAGAATGTAGTCGCGCGGGTCCATTGCTCCATTTGCATACTCCTGACCTTGAGGGCCCATCGCGCTTTCCGTCTCAGTGCTTCTCGGTTCCAGTCGCACAGCTTAGTGATCTCCCGAACGCGCTCGTTCCTCCAGCGGTCTCTCAGCGTGACTCCCAGCATCTTTCGCTCCATCTTCCTCTGGGTGATGCTCAGTCGCTCCTTATCGCTCGATCTGAGTGCCCACACTTCACTCCCGTAGAGTACGGTAGAGGTGATGCAGCTCTCGAATAGTCTTCTCCTGGTCTTCATGGGAAGAAGGCGGGATGAAAGGAGATGCGATAACTTGCTCCATGCAAGCCAACCGAGCCGAATCCGATGCTCAATCTCATCGGTGTGGTCCAAGGGGAGAGAGATTCTTCCTCCGAGGTACGTGGTCGAGTCGACAAAGTTGAATGTCAGATTTTGGATTGTAATTGGGGCACGTGTTGTTTTGCAGGACGTGAGTAGGTGGGTCTTGGTTGCATTCACTTCGAGACCAACTCTTCTGCAGGCATCCATTAGCTTCCGTAGCATGCGCTCGAGTTCCGGACGGGTCTTCGCTATGAGAGCCACGTCGTCAGCGTACTCGAGATGGCTGAGATTCCTTCCGTCGATTCGAATCCCGTCCTCCTCCCAATCGGTTGTGTCCATGGCAGATCGAAGTGCAACATTGAAGAGGCGGGGAGAAAGCGTGTCTCCTTGACGGACGCCTCTCTTCACTGTCACAGGGACGAGTTCCTCGTTCACTCTGATGAGTGTGGTGGAAGACTCGTAGATCCGACGGAGCAGGTGGATGAGGGTGGGATGGGCTCCATACTTCCAGAGGGAGTTCCAGCATGCACTCCATTCAACGCAGTCAAATGCCTTCTTGAAGTCGACAAAGGCCAGGTAAATGGGAATACCGTACTCCGAGGTTCTTTCTGCGACCTGCTTGATGGCATGCAGGTTGTCGAGCGTGCTAAACCCTCTCCGGAATCCGGTTTGGGTTGCCGATTCGGTCTCTTCAAGCACTGCCTCGAATCTTTTCAGAATGCACCTCGTCGTAACCTTGAGGGTTACGGTAAGTAGGGAGATGGGGCGGAAGTTGGCAATGTTCGTTGGGTCTCCTTTCTTGAACAGTAGGGAGACGACGGCTTCCGACAGCTCGCAGGGTACGGTATCTCCGGCAACTAGTCGATTCAGCAAATGGGCGATGGAATGGGCTAGATGGTCTCTCGAGTGGTAGAGCA
Organism: Pristionchus pacificus; assembly: GCA_000180635.4. NCBI lineage: Eukaryota > Metazoa > Nematoda > Chromadorea > Rhabditida > Neodiplogasteridae > Pristionchus > Pristionchus pacificus. The sequence goes on from CM026577.1 coordinate 757,311, forward strand.
TCTCGGGTAGAATGCCATCCGATCCGGGGGAATGGCCACACTTGAGGAGGGACATTGCGTGTCGTGCTTCGTCGGGGAGGAAGGGAGGGAAGGGGTCGAGCGAGTGAGGAGGAACTGCGAGAGGGATTAGAACTGCTGGCGAGTAGAGGTCCTCGTAGAAATCCTTGACTGCTGCCTTTGTTGCGGACTGAGAGAGTGCTCCCGAGGCAGGATCAGGGACGAGGAGCCGTTTCTTGGTAGACTGCAGTTTCAGAATCTCCTTCACGATGCTTCTTCCCATCAGCGCTGCTTGTCTGGCCTGTGCTTCCTTTCTCTTCCTGATGTCCTCAGCTAAGCTCATCCGGGCGGATTTGCATGCGACTGCGTAGGCGACGGGTCCTTGAGAATTGGCTTGCAATTGATGACGTAGCGCAAGGAGGTTCCGGGTTGCACGCGAGATTCAAGGTGGGGTGTGGCGCTTTCTCCAGCAGTTGGCAGCCGCAGCATCCGTGAAGGCCTTGATGTTGCAGTAGGCGTCGGTAGCGGAGGTAGGGCTGGCAAGGGGCAGTGACGCGAGAAGGGATGCGTTGACAGTAAAAGAAGCCCGATCGAAATCTAACTTCTCCCTGCATCTTTTCTGCCTCACCTTACCAGAGAGGGACAGGCACATACGGACAAGGCGGTGGTCGGAGTTGAACTCGAAGCGACCCACGACACCACAGTTGACAACTCGTGCAGATGGAGGGGCAGCGAGAAAGTCGATCTGGTGGTAAGTGACGCCGTCGTTTGATCTCCAGGTCCATGTACGGCCGTGTCTTCTCTTGGGGAAAGTGTTCCATGCGCGCAGCTTGTTCCTCACGAGGGCTTCCGTGAAAGTCCGCCCACGAGAGTTAGGGGACTGAGAGGCGGAATTACCGACAAATCTTTCATTGCCAGGTTCCCTTGCTACTCTACAGTTGAAGTCCCCTACCAGAACTGGCATGGTGCCTCTCGGAGCACTCCGCAGGGCGGTCTCAACCTGGTCTATGAAGGCGCGGAGGAGAAATGCCACGCCATGGGACGCAGTTGGGCCGCCCGAGTGGTAGACTACAGTACCTGAGGATGTAAGATTGAATGAGGCGCAACCCACAATCCTGGCTTCTTGTACTGCAATCACGTCCCACTTGATCTTGTCGAGGGCGAGCTCCATCTCGGTCTGCTTGTCCTTGGGGCCGAGCGTCCGGGTATTGATAGTGCCGATGTAGAAGTGGCGTCCCATCGATGGTGGCATACAACTCCCGCGTGCCAACGCTGCTGGGAGAGGGAATCCGGGCTGAGGGAATCGGAGACAGCGGGACGAAAATCGCACCCAACCGCTCGCCACTCACTTGAGAACCCAGAATGAGTATTCATAAACTACGCGATGTTAGACCCGTTCCGGGTTTCTGCAGTACAGTCCGTGATACTACCGTACCCCACCGTATGCCCAGATCCTACCTACCGTACCCCACCGTACAACTACGGTAACTACGGTATCTCCAGATCTTACGTACCATACTCTAGTATAACTACGGTAACCAGATCCTACCGTATGCGCAGATCCTGACGAAACTGAAGGGGAAGAAGCACGTGCCGGAGCTGATCCACGCGGGCAAGAAGGAGAAGTACCAGTACATGGTCATGAGTCTGCTTGGAGACTCGCTCTGCGACGTACTCAAGTACCGTAATCCTTGATCTTCGCGTTCCTAAGCCTGAGCAAATTCCTAAGGAATGAGCCCTAAGAAGCAGCAATAATATAATGTGGATGACTGCTTAGAGTGTTTGTCGTCGTAAACATCATTCCATTTTGAAGTGGTCCGGATGATGTAGAGCAATGCCCCCCCCCCTCCATCCCCTGTCCTACCGTACTCCCTACTGTATACCCTCTCTCAGATCGTGCGGCAAGCAGCTGACGATCTCGACGCAGCTCCGGCTGGGCGTCCACGTCCTCCACGGACTCAAGCAGATTCACGACGTAAGTCAATACCGTAACTTAGGCTTAAGGCTTACTGCTTTGGGGTTTTCTTAGGCTCAGGAACGCGAACATCATATCATTTTTGAGCTGGTCCGGGGATGTGGAGCAGTGCCGCCCTTCTCTCGGCTACCGTAATCCCACTGCCCGTTTTCCAGTCGGGATTCGTCCACCGCGACATCAAACCGGCGAATCTCGCGTTGGGCAATCGAGACGGCGGCACGGATCCGAACTTCATCTACGTCCTCGACTTTGGCTTGAGCAGATCGTTCGTCGTTGTGAGTGCCCGACCGGGGGGGGGGGGGGTTACGGTACCCTGGGTAATCAATGCCGTACTTGCAGGAGGAAGAAGGAGTGCAGGTGCTGCGGAAGCCACGGAAGCACGCCCTCTTCCGGTACTGTCGCATCCTCTCCAGTGATGGGCACCCGATTCGGTCGAACGACCAATATCGGGGGTTGTGTTTAAACTCGCTGAGATATCACATGTTATGCGCTCCAAAATCGGGGATTATGCTCTTCAAACCAGGCGACACATCGAGGATACAGTCCGATATCCGACCCCGTGCTCATCACTGATCCCTTTCGGCTACCGTATTCCCTCGATTACCGTACTCTCTCGCAGTGGGACGACACGATACTGCTCTGCGGACGCAAACGAGAAGAAGGACCAGGGCCGAGTGGACGACCTATGGTCCATGCTCTATGTCATGGTCGAGCTGAGGGGCAAACTACCCTGGAGCAATCTACAGTGAGGACTGGCAAAAAGTAATGTGCACCGTACACCGGTGCACAGTGGAGCTTAGGCTCTTTGTTGTCGTCTTCCACGGACCGTGGGCCGGTGCACATTACTATTTGCCGTGAAGACTACGGTCGGTAGCTCCCACCGTAATATACCGTACTCTCCTTCAGCGATAAGAAGGAGCTGGCGGCTGCGAAACGAGCCGTGGACGACAACACGCTATTCAGCAAGTGTCCCAATCAGCTCCGGGACTTTGCCGCACATCTACGGTTTGTCAACGAACGGGAATCAATAGAGTTCGAAATACGGATAATCGTCTCCCCATTTCGCCCACTCTTTCGGCTCCTTGATCGGTTAGAGAGTTCGTGAAATGAAGAGATGATTGCTCGTATTTCGAACTCAAGTAATCAATACCAATCGATATGCTACAGTATCCTGGACTACTGGACAAGGCCCGACTACTTGCTGCTGTACAAATCACTCACCGATGGAATGACTGAAGGAGGATACAAGTGAGTTGTGTCTACCGTACTTCTGGATACGGTAGAATTCTGGATACGGTATTGATCGATCCCGTTGAGGTTCTCGGATCCATGGGACTGGCAGGGCAAGATCAAGGATGGCTCCTCGAAGGTTGGTTGTGGATAGATCTAGCTCTCTCTCTTCCGTCTGACAATCCAGTTTCTTCATATCACACGCTCGGTCCACGAAAGAGTGTGAAATGAAGAGGCGGAGGTAGCAATTCACGAGCTCTAAGGACCTGTTTTCTCTTGAGGGAAGCAGCTTGAAGAGCTTGAGCTTGAAGAGGAACAAGAGCTCGAAGGGAGTGAAGAAATCGGCCAAGGACAAAACGACGGATTTGCCCGATGAGCATCCGTTCAATGATGATGACTTCGCGACGAATCCACTCGGATTTTAGAGAGAGAGATCAAAGATCAATCGAGAGATCAAAGATCAATCGAAGAGTCTATACAGATATCAGAATGGGAAATTAGAAATAAAGCTTGTAGATATGAATCGTGTTTGACATAGAAAAAGAAGACACGAGAACATTTGTCTAGTTGAGAGAGAAGAAGGCTGATTGCCGCTGCACCTCCAGTATATCATGTATCTGTACCGAGTGACATCATCTTCGGGTAACAAGCAGCTCTAGCTTACCAACTACATCATAACAACAAGTCGGTAGTTTACAAACTATCACTTTCACACAACCAGGCGCACTGACGCTGCACGTGCTACTCATTCACTAGCTGCACTGATAAGTTTGATGAGTGCGATGTTCTGAGGGCAAACAAAACTACAAACAAAACAACTATTTCATTTCACCCGTTACCTGCTGCAGTCCTTCGTAGCACCCTCCCTCGCTCCCATCTTTCTAACCCGGCACGCCTAGCACGCACTCTTCCCTCAACTGTCCACTATTACTCACGCGAAGGTGAGCTCCTGCACCGACACAAACTAATCCATCATTTCTACCGTACCGGCATACCACCCTCCCTCCCCTCTCTTTCTAACCCGGCGCGTCTAGAACATCCCCTCTTACGATCCTCCTATAATAAATATCGTCCATAACTCACGCGAAGGTGAGCTCCTGCTGCGCCTCCAGCAGCCCGTACAGCAGCGCCGAGATGCGCGCGTGGTTCTGCAATTGATTACAAATATTCTTTGTATTTAACGATCAAATAGTAGCACAAATTGCAGACATTTTTAAATTGTAAAGATTTGCACGGAGATCACTACTAAAAACGGGGCTATGCGATCATGCCCGTGCTGAAACACCGAACTCGCGTGTGACATTTTTGTCGACCTTCAGCTAACAACCCGTATTAAACATTTATAGTTCATCAATAATTTCAGCTAACAACCCGTATTAAACATTTATAGTTCATCAATAAATCAGTACCAGACTACAAACCTCTCTTGAACAACCCGCCTCTGCAGTGTCTCAGTGCCCGGGCCATGTCAATAAATCTACCGTACTTCTCCCGAACAGCCCGATATTTAACCAGACTCTACAGCCTAAATCTGTTTTTTTTTGGCCCAGCCTTTTCTCGCAGAGTATTCCCTCCCTATCATTCCCATTCCCTACTCCCTTCGCATTGAGAGCGGTCGAAGGCCGGGCCTCAAAAAACAGAGAAGTTCCTGATAATTCGCCTATTTTTGAACATCAATAAATCAATAAATCTACCGTACCTCTCCCGAGCAGCCCTCCTCGTAGATGTCCGCATCGAGCGACCGGATCAGCAGGTACACCGACAGCTGAAACACAAAGCATCCGTGTCAATCAGTGATGAGCACCAGACTCGGGCGCACGACTAATATGCAGTGTAAAACCGGTCAAATGCCACGCGTATGTCGCACAAACATAGGGGTTTATGAGCTTCAAACAAGAGATGAAATCGGGGGTATTGCCCCATATCCGACCCTGAGCTCATCACTGGGGTCAATTCCGATTAGAGAATAGTTATTTTGTGGGCTACGATCGAGAACGTATCTCTCACTCTTTCCAAACCTAACCCAAAACAACCATGACCTACTCTATACTACCCTCTAGACTTCGCGAAATTACCGTAACCGTATTACCGTAACCCTACCGTACCCTGAACGGTGTCATCGGTTCGCCGAGACTCTTGACCGTCTCGAATGCGAATAGATGGTCCAGGTTGACGCGTGAGCTGAGATGGATGGGGAAGGGGTCGGGCATCGGGTCCGGGAAGGGCTCAGGGGCTGCGGCCGCCGCCGGAGGTGCTGCTGCTGCTGCCATTTCTGAGAGAGTTAGTTTATGATTGAATGAGGTTGGGGTACGGTAGGACTCTTTCCATTCTCCATACTATCTGGCTGGGTGCTAAACATGCACAGTGATTGCGACATCGCGAAGTCAGTTTACGATCGGAAGCTACCGTAATCGGTGTGATAAATTGGTACTTAGGATGTACGATTCTAATGTCATGCTGTGATTACGAATAAGATACTTGATTGGAGTGTGAGCAACTCGATTTCGGTCTTTGACTGAAAACTATCACATGCTAGCACAAACACTTTTTATCATTATATTCGAATGCACAGATATCATAATCGGGGTGTATTAAGTGAGAGATCAATGAACAGCGAAAAAAAAGCGATGGAGAGTCGGATACGGTAAGGCTACCGTAGTCCATTCGATTCCAGAGCCAGGAATAAGTTAATACTTAGCAATCGTCGTAATGATCGTGACGATTATTGAAAATGGAAATATAGATAAAGATTCTTTGATACAGCATCTAGCAAGAATTGACAAAAAAATGGGAAAAACCAACATGGAAAAATAGAAAAGTGAAAAGTATGAAACTGTTGCACAGAGGTAGGGTATGGTACTACAGTACTGGTAAGTGAGGAGATTACGGTAGACTACTGATTGATTACGGTAGCTATCAATTATCGATTAGCCGTGCGTTGCGTCATCTTCCACGAAATCGTACGCCTCGCTCTTATCGATCGTCTTGATATGCGAGACCTGAGAGAGATCAAAGATCACTTTTTCATACCGTCAAACTTAACTCCAACACTTTCTAGAGAATTTTTGTGATTTTGCATGATAAAGGGAAGATGCCAATATTTCTCCTGATTCAACGCTTCCTCTCAATCATCACCGAAACCACGAAGTGGCAAGAAATGTAACATAGGTTCAGCAGTATTTTGACCTATTGTGATGGCCAGGAATCTGCTCCACCTAACCTCCTCTGACCCACAAAAACTTCTTCAGGGTTACGGGTAACCTCACCTTGTTCCTCAATCGGACCCGCCCCTTTCAGGTTACAGAATCAGATAGGCCTCACCTTATTCGTACAGAACACACGGTGTGATTCACACCCTAACCTAATCTTATCAATCAACCCCCCCCCCTGATTACGGTAGCCTCACCTTGTTCCTAAAGATCACACCATAACACATCTCGGCGTGCTCGAGCAGCTCCGGCCGGAAGGTCGTCGTGATGAACTGCGCGTTGGAGGAGAGCTTCTCGATCATGTCTGAAGATGAAAGATCAGAGATCAAAGATCAAAGATTGAAGATCAAAGACGATATCATAATAAGATCATAAGCAATCACAACAGTGACCAATTACAAACGCTGGTGAGCAATGATCATATCAACCTAGTGGAACATGAATTCCCCGGTGCCTCAAATTCACCGTTCTCCCGAACAGTGCGCGAAACTAAACCATCCAATACGTTGAAGTGCTCTAATAATCTACACCATCCAAACTACTCTCAAAGATCAAGGATCAAGGTCCGAAGATCAAAGATCAACAATCTCTCACCAGCGACGGCCTTCCGATGCTGCGCGTCGAGGGCGGCGTCGATCTCGTCGAAGAGGTAGAAGGGAGCCGGGTCGCACTGAGAATGTCGTTATTGTTGTTTATTTCAGCACAATATTATTTCGATTGGGTGAGAGAAGCCGGAATAAATATCATTGTCAAGCACTGCCACTTCCTATTGACATAACATTTCTCCCACTCGTGAAACAGTGAAAGCCCGGGAACCAATTTTGCAGGAAACATAAGATCAGATGGAAAGACAAATCGAGATAGTATCACCTTCTGGATCGCAAATCACCTACTATGTACATCTATCTAAAACAATATTAAAGTTATTTTAGTTAATAAACAATAACCATACCTTCTGAATGGCAAAGATCATGGCCAGCGCGACGAGTGATTTCTGCCCGCCCGACAGCTGCTGCATCTCGCGCGTGCCCTCTTGGCCACCGAATGAAACCTACAATTAGCGGGCTGGAAATGAAGACGGATCAAAAATAAAATAGATCATTGCAGACCATGATTTCCTTTTTTTTTATTTATATTCGTCCCCAACAGTATGAGAAACCGCAGTCACTAATACGGGAAGTAGTACGCGTAGATACCCACGGGAATTCATGTCCAACTTACGATGATTCGGAAGATTTTTTTGGTACGAGCAACAAACGGACCATCATTGCTTCAGAAAGTGCTCAACTTAAAGAAATGTAGAGAAACACCTTTCACCCCCTTTCACCTTGATTGCAGTCCCCGTGAACCATCGCCTTTACCACTCAAAATTACGACGCGCTTAGAGCTAATTTTTCCAATCAATTCCGGCCGCTTATTTTTATTTCCACTCTTTACTGTTTCTAACCCGGCTCGCCTAGAGAACACTCCCTATCGATTTCAGCTTTCCCCGTAGCCCCTCACCACAACCTCTAACCCGGCTCGGCTGGAGCCCACCCTTCTCTCACCTTGATGCCGATGCCTGTGTACCCGTCGATCTCGTTGCGCGACAGCTCCTGCGACTCTACGAGCGGCGGCTGCGTGTCGTCGTTCTGAAAGAGACGATTTTTTTGGATTAAATCGTAATTACAGGTATGATTGGGGGGGGGGGGGGCTACCCTTTAACCGCCCGCTGCGATAACTAATAATACTGGCCGTTCGCAACATAGTGCTCAAAAATGAAATTAAACAACATAAACGCAATTCGATGTTTTAGCAGTAATCAAGGCACACTCACGTTTCCCATCCTTCTTATCCGCGGTTCAATACAGACAGTCATAATACCACGGGCAATTCCAGTTTAAAAACAAGAAAAAAAACACCCACATTGCTGAACAATATCTCCGCAATAGCAGAGGAGAAAGAACTGGGGTGCCCTCACAGAGGAATTCCTTCAACTCTGCGGGTCCCCTCTATCTGACGGTCAATCGCCCATCAGTGCCCCCCCTCCCCTCCCCCCCCCCCCTCCCCTCCCCTCCCCTCATACCCCCGTACCTGCGTCCTATCGGCGGTCTTCCACACGAGCGAGCCCGACCCCGCAGGGACCAGTTCCCGGAACACGTCCGAGAAGTTCTTCGTCACCTGTAACGAAGGAGAGTGATTTATTACGGTAGATCTACAGTTGTCAAGAAATATCGTATCGCTTGCGATAGTGCGGCAGGCACACTACAATAGGAGAAATATGAAGGGCCCATGGAACAACGAATTAGTGCGTTAGGACTACGGTAGTCATGGAATACCAAAGTGCTTACGATTTTAATCCTTTCTGTTCTAGAACAGATCCAATAATCGCGAAAATACGCCACCAAATACCGAAATTGGGCGGTTACAGTAGTCTTCAATTATTTATCGAAGACTGACTGCTACTCAAGATACCGTAGCACAGCGGGGGGTACGGTAGCTACAAACTATCGATTACCTGCTTGAAAGTGAGCTTGATGGCGTCGTACTTGCGGTGGTCGAGCACCTCGATGAGGTCGCGGATCGACTGCAAGAGAGAGAGATCAAAGATCAATACCGTAACTACCGTAATCAATCAGTAACGCTATACCGTACCACTTCGTTCTTCACTTGCTCGTCGAGGCGCGCTGTCAGGTCCTCCTTCTGCTGCGAGGCTTGCACGAACTGCAAATAGCATCACTTAAAATATACGGCAAAAGGTCGGAAGCCCGATGCGGGGCTCGAACCCGCGACAGCCAGATTAAGAGTCTGGTGCTCTACCGACTGAGCTAACCGGGCCGATAAGCACGCTCGCGCACAAGAGACACACATTGTCAGGTGCGCGCCTACACAACTCCTTATCATCGGTTTGAATGTAAATGTGAGATTAATTAATTAATTGATTAATTAAAAATCACCTGATCGAGCGCCTTCTTGTTCACGTTCTCGTACTTCTTGAGCTCCTTCATACACTCGGCCAACTTCTTGTCCAGCGTGTTCCTGTAATGATGGCAATATTAGGCTTGGGACCAATTTGGGAATTTGGCAACGACGATAGGCCCACAATAATCATGTTTCACTGACAGGGCATGTTCTTTCTCGTCACCCCACATTCGTTAGTTTTGCCATAATCAGTTTGAAAAAAAATGCAAAATTATGAAGCCTGATTTTAGCCGTTCCCAAGTTCAGATGTATTTTGAAACAACATCCCACCTGCTCATGTTGTTGTACTTGGAGAAGGCGTCCACAGGGAGTGTGCCGAGCTCGCGCGCCTGAAAGAAATTTCAATTTGCAACGTGATTGACCCGCACAAATTTGCTCTTCCGCATCCCCACTAACAGATCGCAACCGAAATATTCCATATCTAACCTCCTGTTGGTCGGGGCAAACGCAATCTATCGTACGCCTCGCTATCATAACTAAAGTATGCCTACCGTACCTTCTTGCTCGCTTCCTCCTTCTGTGTCTGCAGCATGCTCTGCTTGGTCACAATGGTTTCCGCCTGCCGGGAGAGATCAGAGATGCGCTGCTCGATCGTACGCTGCTGATCCTGCATGGCCAATATTTCAGCTTGTTGTTGCTGTTGTTGTTGTTATTATTTTAAAATACATGACACAGTAACATTAGCAAAATATGACTCTTTCATCATATTAGTGTTCTGGTTGAAACTCGTTTCATACTGGGCGAAATATTCCAGGCAAATATTATTTGCTGCTTTGAGTTTCACTTTGCGAACTAGTACTAATCGGGAAATTGTCTAGCAGTATATCGCCGTTGAACTGCGCAAATAATAACAGATAAAGAGAAAATATAAAAAAAGTAACTACATCACATACTGGTCGGGCGCTCATCCCTATAACAATTTATTCACTATTTACTTGAAAAAAAAATATTTCAAAATTAATAATAAACGCACGGAATAATTCTCGATGGCATTCACGTACTCCTCGTTCTTCGCGTCGTACTCCTCCAGACGCTCCTCGATCTCACCGATTCTGAATACGCAATTAATTAATTAGCAAATAGACACGAATTATCGAATATGATATCATAATCCAACATCCACGTTGAAGTCACTCTTGGAGTAATTTTTTTAATCCAAAAAGAACTTTGCGAACGAATAATTCCACATCTCTAACCTTACTGAAACCTCAATCCCATTTTTCCACCCAAAATTAGCCGCTACTTGCAAGGGCTCCTAGCGTTCCCAACCAACCGCAAATATACAATATATAAAACCAGCCCCCGATAACCTCTCATTCTGCATCTACCGTACTTCTTGGTGATATCGGCGATCTGGGCGGAGATCACATTCAGCTCCTCCCTCTCCGCTGTCAGCTGCAGGCCCTGCTCCTTCGTCGAGATGTCGTTCACTACCTACAAAAATTGAACAAATAAATAAATAAAATTAACAAAATAAGATAGCGAAACAACTGCTCACCAATTGTATAACAACTGATCTTTTTTTTCAATCGAAAACTACTACTCGAGCAACACCTCTCATTTACTTCCGTTGTACTCTGCTTGAAGCACTAATCACAAATGTTCCTGTTAGATGCAAAAATAAGATCAAGGTATCAACCTACGCCGCTCTTGCTCGACTCTATAGTAAGGGTGAACCGGACCTACGCAGGCGTGCGCGTCCGTTGTAAAAATTAGCTTTTATTCCAAATTCAAGAATGCCAGCACTGCGGCATCACTTCATTAGTGCTATTATAAGCAGGGTGAAACGGCATTCTAATCGGCCAAATTAGTGGCGGATCTAGGAGCCCACCCCCCCCCCCCCCCCATTTTTGCCCTCCATTTGGAGCTAATGTCAAGGATAGAGGGTTCCCGATCTCTAATCCCATCCCCTTCCCCCTATGAGTCAGCCATCTATCCCTCCCGACAATCAAAGGGCGTGGCCGTTCCCGAGCTCCGTCGAGCCGGGATCCAACGGGAGATTTGAGGAGATGTGCTCGCGCCGGCCGGCTGCCCTTTCCCCCTCTCTAGTGTTACCCGCTTTCCTAGCCTCGCTTCGTATTGTAATGGTGTACCGCGTTCCCCTCATAAACCTCTTATATCTGGTATCGTGTTATCCGGGTTCACACACGATGGGCGACTAGTATCTTGACTGTTAGCAGCGACTGCCTTTCTTCCTAGCTTGGTTGAATTTCCATCTCCTACAGGATCTGGTCTCCCTAATTTTTTCGTACCGACCTTTGCTTCCACTGCGCATGTTTAATGTTTTTGTTCCCTTTCCCTTGTCCCCTTCCGATCACAGTCTCCGTGTGTGTATGAGTGTGCTTTTTGTGTAACAGTTGCTTTAGTAGATTTCGGGCCGTGAACAGCAGTGCAGTGTCTGATTGGATACCGCTGTTTGTTCCGAGTCCCGTAGGGTTCCCGAAATGATCATGATCAAGCCTAATAACCTACTATTTTGAAGCACACCACCAAGTTTAAGGACTAAATTTACATTAAACCATCGATTCACGCCAATTGTCCTTGGAAAGTGCTCAATAAAGTCGTTAATAAAACCAATAAAATCGCCACTCACCGACTCGTACTCCTCCTTCTTGCGCAGCAGCGTCGTGTTCATGTAGTTCTCCGCCTTGTTCTGCAAACATTTGCGTTTTCCGGAGTTCAAAGATCAAAGATCACCTTCTCCCTCTCGACCGTCCGCCGCTCCTCTTCGATAGTGCGCAGCTCGCTCGTCTTGTCCGCCATTTCGCGCTGAAAACATTTTTTTTTGAAAAAAATTAAACCTGTCGATTGTCGGTTACACGATAAATGTAAAAGTACTTTATCATTGTCAATTCAGTATATTCAAGTATAATTCAGTATACACTTGGATCAGACTTTAAAAAAAACTGTAATCAAATCACCTCTCTCCCGCAAGAAGCAGACCAAGCAAAAACAACCAGTTTACGATCCAACCTACCTTAACCCCATCTTTGCTCACCTGTAGGTCCTTGATCTCATTCGTCTCCTGGGACGAGATCTGACTGGCGAGGTCCTTGTTCTCCTCCTCCACGAGGTAGCTCTGCAAATTAGAATTATGCAACATAATCCAACTCCGGCGATTCCCGTTTCGCACTTTCTCTAAACTCACTCAATCCCGCCTACAAGCAATATTACCATCATTCATATGAAATAATTAAAAGTCGACTCCTGGTTTCACGCTATCTATAACCCATTGACAGGAGCTAAAAGTCAATGCTATCAGCTGATTCAAATGAAAATATAATTTTAAAAAAAATAAAAATATTAATTAATAAATTGAACATCCCACCTCCTCCCGCTGCAGCACGCGCAGCCGCTCCGTCTCGCGCGTCAGCTCCGTTTTCTGGAATTATTATTATTTATTTTTATAAAGGAATCCTCATTCGTTCACTGCTTATCGAGACCCCACTCACACTTGAGCAACAGATGAAACCACAAGTTGATAGGCTAGTATGCACGTTTTGATTGTTGTTGTAATGCTGAAGGTCCATCACTAGAAAAGCTCAATACGATCCACACTTGACCTAACCACGAAACCTCAACACACACAGCTCATTTACACACAAATTTCGCTACCAAAACAGATTTTAAAGATTTAAATAAATAAAATAATAATAATAATAATCACCTTCATCTCAATGCGCTTCTGCAGCTCGTTGATCTGCTGCTGCATGTTGCGCTTCTGCAATTTAATAAATATGTGGCTATAAATAGTGAATGAAACCGATCCTAGGAGCATAGCTGGTAAATAACTGGTACTCGATGAAAAATATTTAAAAAGAGTCAGTAATTAATTTAATTAATATAATAATTAAATAATATATCCCTCACCTGGTCCTCCTTGTCCCTGTGTGAGTTGTGGATCTTGCGGATCGTGTCGTCGATCTAGAAAACAACTTTAAATGAAGATTTCCCAAACTCCCAAAAACAAGTGTCATCGCCGTTTCACACTCGGCTCAATAACCCAATTGGGTTCTAGCAAACTGATCGTGAAGTCGAGAATTGCTTTGCAATAAAAAAATACAGTCGATAAAATAGAAACTCAGTTCGTGATCCAGCCTACCGTACCCCTCCCCCTCACTTACCGTATTTACCGCATGCCGCAGCTTCACGATGCTCTTGTGGATGTCGTGCTTGCGCTGCTCCACCTTCGCCAGATTCGCCTTGAATTTAGCCATTTATTTATTTTTGAAAAGTTCATTAAAAATAACCCTCGGGTTTCCCGATTCACAGTGGCCACAAGACTAGAAGCTTTATTGAAAATTGATAGACCTGTGGTCGTCACTTCTAACATTTCTCACATCATGGACAGTTTCCAGATTGATACATGCTCGATATCCTACACCAACTACAATGTGTCCAACAGATCCATGACTTAATTACTATGTAAATAATGACATATCCAAGCCACATTTGGCTGACATCAGCGGATGTGGGAGGGAAAAAAGAACCATATCCCTCAAATCTTCCCAGCATTCATCTCCTCCAGCTTTCTCAAGCTCTTCTCTACTATTACTAGTTTGTGAATTCGTTAAATGACTTTAATCCATTTCATTTCGGTTTCAACCAACCTTGAACTGATTCCTCATCTCCTCCAGCTTCCTCAGACTCTGTCTCGCCTCCAGCTTGGATATGCGCGCGTCCTGCCAACCGCCAGTCATCGCTCCGCGACGCGCTACCTGCAAAGGCACAGTGAGAGATCAAAGATCAAAGGCTAAAGATCATCGATCAAAAGACACTATGAAGGAATATAGAGCATGAACGATCTTTTTAGTTGTATTTTTTCAAAGAAGAGGAAGGACGATTGAAACCTTTTGAGGACCCCGGTGTTAACGAAACTATGAAACAACAACGATCAGGGGAAGTCTGATATAAGAAATCGTCATCTCTACACTCCAACGTGCCATAGAACTTCGGGGATCATACTAGAGACTCTAGTCTTTCGATAGGCACCAAACTAGGCTTTACTCTCTCTAGTCATCAAACTAGACTCGTCTCGACCACCCACCCACCTGATCTCCCTCCAGCGTCACGCAGTCGACGCCGAACGTCTTCGCGATGCGCACGCCCACCTCCAGCGTGCGGATGATCGCCATCTTGCCGAAGATCTGAAGAGGTCAGAGATCAAAGATAAAATATTAAAGATCAAAGATCAAACTTCAATCTAGTCTCATTCATCAATCATCAAACTACTGTACGCCTCAATAGCACAGAGATCAAAATAAAGTCGTGTCTCAATCGCCAAAATTGTAAGATAAGCCTATCTTACAATATTTTATCTATCTTATCAATGACCAAACTATAGTTAGCCTAGTCCATGGATCAAACTAGACTCTAGTCTCAACTCACGAATTCGAAGGCGGGCCGCACGCTCTCGTCGAAGTTGATGATCTCGATCATTGAGCGGGCGTCCTGAAGTTTATTTTGTTTTCTAAGTCCCTTCACTCTCATCACCTGCACTACTATTTCCATCCCTCTTGGCTGCACTGCGAAACCTCAAGATTCCTACATAACCGGAATTTCGATGATTAACAGGCACGCAAAACATTTGCGTCCTCAATATAATTGGTTTCTAAATTCCATCTTTCCAGCTGCTCCAATCAACTGCATTTCCATTTCCATCCCCCTTGGCTCCCCTGTGAAACCCCAGCATTCATTTGCAGCCAAGTTGATTAGCTGGCACATAGATCATTTGTAAAAGCTAATAAAATAAATAATTAAAATAATAAAATAAAATTAATAATAACTAAATCGGACCTCGTCATCGACCTGCCGCACCTCCGGGTTGTGCATGCGGTTGAGCGGGATGAAGTTGAGCTGAACAGATTATTAATTTAAAAAATATATGCATCACTATTTTTGAAGTCCAAATATGTCTTTTTTTCACAAAATGCAAGCCATTGTTTTGACTGATAAATAGGTAGGAGAACGGTATCAAACTCTCAACAATCGCTAGCAATATAACGGAGATCGTGAAACACGAAATATTCTGGTGCACATGTTGTCATTCATTTTGCGAACCCTTTCTTTCCGAATCACTGCTCCACTCGACCCTATCCATTCATTTTATCGGTCGAATAAAATATGATTGTACCGTACCCCCTAATTCGATCAGTTCTCGATCCCCCCCCCTCCCTATCGTACCTCTCCGGGCATTCTCCTCTCATTGAACAGCTTGAGCAGTCCGGTCGCCGTTCTGTCCGTGTCCACGATGCACGTGTAGATGCGATTGCCGCATGCCGCCTGAATTGTAATTAAATTAATAATAACAACAACAATAATAATAACAATAATAACAACAACAACAATTATAATTAAAATGTGGATGACCCCTAAGTTGTAGTCGACAGTCAGTCGGACGGCAAGCTATTGTGTCTCTCACAACCTAAATCAACTTCAACCATCCGTGAAACAGCTATCATCCAGGCGGTCATCAAGACTGTTCCATTTTGTTTATTTTTCTATCGTCAGCGACCCGATCGCCTATCGTCAGCGACACGCCCTATTGTCTCCTATACCAACCACGGAACCCAAGTCTTCCGGGTCTGTACAAAATCACTTTTTTCACCCGCCGTACAATTCGCAAGCGTCTGACATACCACAACTATTGCAGTTTATTTTACAATTCTATCGAGTTCAAAGACCCAACTAACAACTACATCTCTTCCAAAGATCAAAGATCAAATTACAAGACCCAAAGATCAAATAATCACCTCAATCGCCTGGAAGTACGTCTCCTCCGCCTCCAGGTGGTCGATCACGTGCCCGTAGTACCCGTTCACCAGCGCCTTAATTAATTAAATTAAGTTTTATAAATAATATTTAAAAATAACCCTTCTCCGATGAATTAATTACATTCCAGCAGAATCACCTCATCAAATACTACCAGTGAACCCAGAAACAACCACGTTCACAAATCTCTAGATACTATTTATTACTCAAATAATTTCTCTTGGCGGTTTCATGCTATTCCGACGTGTGAATACAACACTGGACAGCTAGATACGATTGTATTCATGGAGCTTGTCGCGAACAACATAAATTTAGCGATGCTGCGTGGTTCTTGACTGATTCCCCAAAGTTGTAGTCGACAGTCAGTCAGACGGAATCAAGGAGCATACAGTCATTTGTGAACCCAGTTTCTCATCCCGCTCCCTTTCCTTCTTCTAATCCGGCGTTACAACGACGCTCCTCAGTGATGAGCACCGTACTCGGACAATCGCACAAAATCGGGGGTTCCGCAAGAAATCTATTGAAAATCGCGTGGTTTTGCTTCCGAAATCGGGGGTTATAGTCCGATATCAGACCTCGTGCTCTTCACTAACACACCTACTTCATAACTCCCACTCACCTGATGCCTCGGGTCGTCCTTCATCTCCTCGATGAGCGCGCGCAGGTTCGCCATCCCGTTCACGTGACCCTGAAATAATATTTTTTTTATTAATTTAAAAACATTAAAATTCGAGAAATCGCTAAAAAACAGAAAATTGTCGAAGTTGTATAGCAGGATCAATCATGCTTCACAGGCTTTCTAACAAAGGCAGCGCGCACGTTTCAATAGTTGTTTTGATCTGTAGTTGTGAAATAAATGATATTATGATAATTGATAGCTGCTTTTTCCAGAACCCGACTCGTCTAGCACTCACCCTCGGTCCCATGTTCCCATGTCGCCTGAACCCCTCAAACCCGCCGCTTCTAGATCACACTCCCCCTCCGCCCTCTCATTTTCTTACCCGGCTCGTCTAGCACTCACCCTCGGTCCCATGTTTTTCTGGGCGGAGCTGAGTCGCTGTCGCTCGTGCTCGTTACTCTCCACGCTCTCCATGATTTCGCGCTCCTCGAGCTCCGCGTCTCTGCAACGAAATGAGTATTTATTTAACAAACAAAAATACATTGAAAAAAACGACTTCTTACTCGCCGCAACTTTCAGGTTTCAACGTGGTATTATCCGAATACAACAACACGCAATTTCTTATCTCGTTGACAGTCGCCGATGGAAAAAAAAAGACTCCACTCTCCAAATCACACAGTAACCCTCTGAATGTGCGCATCAATAGTCCAACCGTACCCAAGCATGCTCCTAGCGTATCTCCATGAATCCCCTACCGTACCTCAGCTTGGCGACCAGTCCCTGCTCCTCCTGCCGTCTCTTCTGCAACTCGCCCGTCGCCGTGCCCAACTCGTCCGAGATTTGCTCCATGTCCCGCCGCATTAGCTATAAAAATAAAAATAATTAAAAAAATAATAATAGTAATAATAATAATAATAATAACAACAATAATAATAATATTTATCCATACAATGTGACGATTGTGGGGGGGGGGGGGGGCAATTAGAAAAAATAAAAAATCCGAAATCCACACCGGATAAGAAGATTAGCTGAAACACCCTTCTGACTGGCTGATAGTTTCAGGAATATTCCAAATTGATGCTAAACACTCATTGCTCTTTTGCTTCCATCGCAAAGATCACAACCCGTCGAAACGCGATTCTGACTGGGCGCTTGGTATGCACTATTCCACGCATGATCATCACAGTCACATAGATGTTTCAGCGACAATCAAATAACCAACTATCATTGCACCACCATGTACATTCCATTCTACTGCTAATTAATTAATTAATTAATTAATTAATCAACCCACATCATGATCATTGGTGATCTTCTCGTGCTCCCGCTCGTGCTCGCCAATCTCATCCTCCAGTGTCGACATGTTCGTCTTAATTAATATTATCATTAATTAATATATTATTATTTGTAATATATAATAATATTATTAATTAAAACAATTCATTAATTGATTATTGTTTTTCGAACCCTGAGACGGTTACCAATCACTCAAGGACGCTGCACCTAGATTACGTGCAAAGTCTGTAGCCCGAAGCTAACTGGGTCACTTTGGTCACAGCGGTCATGTGAATCGGGAAATAGATCGGCAATTAGGCAACGAATTCGGAATAGCGGATTTTTTTCTTTTTTTTCGAACACTAACACGGCATTAATCGACAAAGGGCAAGCCACAACGAGTATATGCATAGCCTGCATCCCTAATCCAACTTGGTCACTTCGACATTTACTTGAGATCCTACATCGAAAATTCCGAAAAAAAAACTAAACTGATACCTTCCCATAATTTGTTGGAAGCAAAAGAATTGGTACTCATCATTCAATAGCGCAACTCTCCAAATACATGCAATCTCTGCAGCTGCAATCTAACGGAGTCACTTCGATATTTACCATTATCAACTATGCACGCCTCGGGATCTATTCAGTGATTTAGGCATCGTTTACATTAGCGGATATTTTCAAATATATTTTGGAGGATGATAGCTGCTAACAATCATTCACAGGCGATCCACCTTGAATACGTGCAACGCCTGCAGCTCCAATCCAACTAGGTCAAGATAACCCTTCGTGGTTTGTTTGTCACAGAATATTTTCCCTGCTATTGCTCTCATTCCCTATCACTTCCTCATTCAGATCCATTGTCGGGGACACACAACACATAAAGGAACACAAAATTTTCCAGAACTCGAATGTTCAGTTAATTAAGCCAATAAATAAAAATAAATCCCCTAATCTCACCGTGGTCTCTCCGATCTTGCCTCTCGTCCTCTTCAGCTCTCTCGCAAAGTGCGCCCGGCGCTCGTCGTTCGACTTGAAGCGATTGCTGAAAATAATTTTATTTAAAAAAACAGTTAGGACTCCCGGACTCCTAGGACTCCCGAAATTGAACAGCTCTTTTCAAAGTGATGATTTTCACAAGCAATCCAATTTTCGAGAAATGATAAAAAATTTAATCAGGTTTGGCAAAGTCAGCTAAAACCATCACACCAATTTTTTTTCGTTTTATCACAATGGGGTTGCTTCCCTCCCCCAGTGATCGAAAAGTATGTCAACACCAACATGGAGTGCCCGACGAAATCAGGCAAATTTTCAGTCTAGTTGCTCGAAACCATGCCCGAAAGGTTAAATTTTCAAGTGTTTTATCCCCATCGGAATTTGTTTGTCATTTTATAAGTCTAGGTGCCCGAAAATAACCGTACAGAAAACCCCAGTTGACATGACTTTTCGAGCACTGCCCTTCCCCATTATCTCTAACCCGACCCATCTAGTACACGCCCTATTCTCATCTAACTCACGTGTCGCCCTGCTTGCCGAACAGCGCGGTGCTCCTGTCCTTGGCGATGTTGATGTCCGTCTTCAGCGCCAGCTCCCGGGCAAGCAGTTGCTTAAACAAGAGTCAATCAATAATGTTTATGTTTTATTGTTCGAAACTCCAGCCTATCTGATATTTCACCGTTCTCTAACCCATCTTACAAGATGCAACAGTGAAACCGGAAAGCAACTATGGATCAACTATGTGTCAAAGCAAATGTGAAACTATGCATGTTTTGAATAAAAAAATTATATGATGGAAGCATTGCATTCACCAGGAACGATCCAACAAGAAACAACCGTGAAACCGCAAAAGGCAAAACTTTGTTTATTGATCGCACAACCCAGAGCCAATTGCGACTTGTTAACGCCAACCAACTTCGTACAACCGTGAAGCGGAGATAGCCCGGGAGCAAAATGTGCAATAAATTCTCCTATAGATACCCTTGCGCTATCACCTTCCCCTACATACGGTTACGATATCATCATGCCGGCGTGCCCCACTATTACTATTACCACCTATGCATGCTGCTGCTGCAGTTTTTCCGACATCACTACGTCAGTATTACCGTGTGCCAACGTGTTCCACAAGTACCGTATCGTTCTCTACAAAATTTTATCGATACCACCACGGTATTACCGTACCTCAAACGTCAACTTTACTGTATTACCACACTACCATCGTCAAATGTACGGTATTACCGTACCTCCACTATGATTCCATCCGTACCGTAACCATACTACCGTACCTCCAGCTTCGGTCGCAGCTTCTCCAGCTGCTCCTGGTGCTGCGCGATCTTCGCGTTCGTCTCGGCAAGCTGGAAATAATCATTATTATTTCTTAACTATCAATCAACGAATAATTATCGTTCATTCCAGTGAACAAAAATTCATGCAGCAGTGAAACCCCTAAGCCCCCAGAACCGTAATTAATTTTATATTGAGCAATTTTATAATTTTATATTGAGCAACGTGGATTGTTTATACGGTCCACGTTGCTCAATATAAAATAAATTTATTTAGCTAATTAAATTAATTAATAACCTTCTCCTTCGTCCTCGACTTGTTCTCGCGCGACTTCTTAACGTCTTCCTGCAATTTGTTTGTATTAATATTTTTGTTTATACGGTCTGGAAGGCATGCATTGCCACTCCAATTCAATTCGAATATAAACCCATGAAACACGAAAAAGCCTTGATTTTTTTGAGTACGATTACTTGAGTACTTGAGTACGATTGGTCAATCGCCAATTACCTACGAACTAAATTAGCACATATTACGAAACTGTGAAACAGCAATATATTCAGGTGAAATTTGTTCGTAAAAAATAGTAGCCCTATCAAAAATCGATAACTCACATCCAGGTCGTCGATCTGCAGACTGAGCTCGGCCTTCCTCGCCACCAGTTTCTCCTTGTCCGACGAGAGACTCTCCTGCAACGAATACGATAATCAATCAACAATTACGGGAGTTATCGATTATATGGCAACTACAACGAAAGCCGTGAAAGACGACAGACTCTCCTGCAACGAAGTTGTGCGTGATAACGGTAGAATCGATTATTTGCCGATTAATCGATAATTACCGTACCGAACCCTCTCATAGCATTTTATAACTACTATGCGCAGTAGCTACCTGCGATATCAATTATATAATTTATTCAGAGAACGAAAGTGCAGCCCATTGAGAACACTCACCCATTCAAGGAGATCATGAGTGCGTGAAACTCACGAATCACTGGTAAAATTATATGCCCAACCCCATTTTTTGTTACATTCATTCATTACATGGATAGTCAATAACTACCGTATCCCTCCCAAATCAATACTCCTACCGTACCTTCTCCTCCTTTATCTTCTTGAACTCCTGATCGAGCTTCCGTTTGTTCTTCTGCTCCTCGTTGCCCTTCTCGCGCACCTCCACCAGTTGAGTCGCGTACTGTAAGAGGGCGAGATTACGGAAACGAGCAATCAATCGATAATGAGAATATATTGAGATACTGTAACGAGAAATAGAAACTGGGATACTGTACGTTTAAGAAGCTGTGGCCTGAAAATTTTATTTTTGTGAACGCCAGGAATGAAGACAATTGTCTACCACCCCAGCGCAGGGTTCAGTTACCTAGGTAAAACAACCTTTTCAGGCGGGTACGTGTTCCACTCGCATGGCGAAAATACGTGCACGTTTTGACAAAATCTCAGATTTTTACCATTTTTACCTCTATTTTTGCGAATCGGCCTGCCTCCAGCGGGTACGTTTTATGTCCAAAATCAGGAAAAGCGGGTACGGTAAGTTAAAATTAACGTACTAGTTGACCCCTGCTCCAGCGATTGAGACTTCATCAAACTATGAAACATCAACTATCGTGTTCACCACGACCTTTTCAGACTTGTTCTAGCCTTACAGAATAATAATAACGCAATACCTCCGTATAAAGACACCAAAACAACAACAGCAATAACATCAAAAGAAGACTTCACCTGATTCTGCTCCATGTTTACCTCCCCCTATCTGGTGAAGCATCCCCCTCCCTAACAACTCATAACAAATACATCAAAACAATAACAAACCTGATTCTGCTTCTTGTTCACCTCCTCCCTGTCCACGGCCAGCGTGTCCAGCTTGTCCTTCGCCTCCCGGATCTCCGCCTCGTAGATCGTGTACTCCACGGATCTGAACAATTATTTTTAAATTGGTAAGTAATAATTTAAATATTTAAATAATCAATAACTTATTCAATTTTAAAAAAAGACAATGGATCTGTATTAGAACATTGAATCATAATCTGAGCAGCGATTTGCAATTTAAATAATGATCTTTTTTTAATATCAGTATTGAGGCCCTTTAAAATACGAAAAGTTGATTCAAATCGTTCTATCTTATCATGTTTGAGTTCATGTTTCAGGAAAGCATCAACAATCAAACAGCGCTTTCTGCTCAATTCGATCTGGTCGTATGGTCCAAAAACACATCAAATTGATACTCCAACACCCTTGCGCCTACAATCTGACCGTACCGTACCAATCTGCCCCACAGTCACTACCGTACCTCTTGGTCTTGTCCCACTTCTGGTACTCCTTCAGGTCCTCCTTCTCGCTCTCCAGTGTCTTCAGTCGATCCTCGATGAAGGTGATCAGCGACTCCACCTTGCCCTTCTTCTCCTCTGCAAATTAGTTAATTAATTAAGCTAATAATTATTAAATTAGTAAATTTAAATAAACATGTATTTCAAAATTAGCACGCTAAATCTGCCCTGGCGAGTTTGCGCTTGTGCACTAGGTGAAAACAACATCGGCAATTGAAATGTATCACTCACGTTATCTTTGTTTTGTATCACTGCCAGTCAATAAATAACTGCAGCAATACTCACTCAAACAACGGGAAATACTTTCAGTAACAACTCAGTTAAATGACGTAATTCAATATTTGGGCAGAGCCTTCGACCACCACAATGAAAAACGCCACAATAACTTCGTTAACACAGACGGATAATCCTCACACACAAAGTTGGATATCCGCGGACTCACGCACCAAGCTATCCTTATTCGTCTCACACTTGACTCAACTATTCCCTCGTCTGACCTCACACACAAAGTTGGTCAAACGCGCCTAAATCAACCTCACACACAAAGTTGGTTGATTTGTCTAGTTCAGCCTCACGCACCAAGCTAGCTGAACTAAACACCGCACTCTACCACAGGAACTGACAACAATAATAATATTCCAGCAGAACCAAATAAAGTAATAAAGTGGTAAGTTCACGTGAATAGAATAAATTGCAGAATAATCCCAGAGTATAATCAATATCTTGAATTAACTGCAGCTGTGCTCTTGACGTCGATTGAAGAATTTATCGAAGAATGAACTTCAACAATAAACTGCGGCGACGACGACACTAGACGAACTAATTATCTAACTAAAAACAACTGACGAAAAATAGACAAAAATGAATTACAGTATCCTGACGACTTTTAGAGGCAGGAACACACGAAAATTAACGGAACGATAAAATAGTAACTTAGTGATCACGAACTGATTTAATTAACAAAATGAATTATTTAAATATTAAAATCAGTGATAAATGCGATAATTATATTAATTGCACAGTAATTAGGCGGGTTTATCTACACGCCCGGCTCCTCCGAAACGAATGTCCTCATTCGTAATTTTCTTCATTATTCAATGGACATGTGCGGGTAGTATGTCCCGACTGTTGACATCTGTAGCACTTGATTGAACTGAGGTCTTTCTTGGGATTGAATGAACTGCGGAAGTCAGATCTCTTCTTGCTGGGTCCGGCAGCTCCACCGTCTCCAGTTCTCTTCACAGGTTCCATCTTCCTTTCCATTGATTTCTCGTTAGAAAATGCAGCTCCATTTACGATATGATTTACAGCTCCTTCGAATAATTCCTTGTTCTCCTTCTTGGCAATAATGAACAAGCTGACAAGTGGATGAATGCTCCAGATCATTGCAGAAATTGCAGAAATAATGATCAGATTCTTCAGGGGATTCTCCAGTCTCCATTGAGTAAGCCACAGCTGATTGACTTTCACAGACTCCACTTGAACATCAGAAGCATTCATTGGTAAGATATCAGATCCAATATATGCAGCGACATCAGTCTTCTTGGCAATTTCTTCAACATAATTGCGGAATTCCTTCAAAGCTTTCGGTGCGAATCCCATCTTGAGAAGAATAACCATCGACTTTGGGAAAGTATTTGCAGCATCCATCGATTTAATCTTCATCTTCAGATTAACAAAATGAATTATTTAAATATTAAAATCAGTGATAAATGCGATAATTATATTAATTGCACAGTAATTAGGCGGGTTTATCTACACAATGCCAATTCGATTTCATTCGTGCAGAGATTGTTTAAAAAAATATATATATATTGCCCAAGCGACTTCGAGTTGTGCTACTAATTTACAGTGAGAACAACGACGCAGGTTTGATCGGGCGACCAGCACCTTATTAAAAATAAAAAAAGATAATCGTGATTTTTGCCACATGCTTAATGTCCTCATATCCATTCAGGTTTCAATCCATCAAGCAATACCACTACCTTCAAGTGCAAATTATCTAAGGGGACCTCATGTAACAATTAATCGGCAAAGTAATCTCACTCGTTTCCTCGAGGATCTTCTCCGACTCCTCCTTGCGCTCGTCGTACACGCGCGTGCCCGCCACCTCCTTCAGCAACTGAAAATTAATGTCAATTAGTAATCCCTATTATGACAATTTGGTTCACGAAAAAGCGCAGTAGCCCGATCAAATTGAATCTCGATCAGAAGACTTGATGTAGGAGTGAAACTCGCACCTTCTTGGTCCGCAACTAACATCCATACGAAAAGAAGTTTAAGGTCCATAAAAGTTCAATTTTTCAATGCCGAAACGGTCAAATACGAATCCCTCACGACATCATGTGAAATAGCATGCTTTCCTTCACTTTTAGTCGATGGGAATCAATCATTGCTTCACCCAAAGGTATAACACCAGATCACCTAGTAATCGCAAATTTAAAAAAACTTTTAGTCGATTCGAATCTATTGCAAATGCCAATGCACATTAACAATTTCATCAATCCCTCATAACTTCAATGAGCCAAAATAACACTAAACAACCTGGTTAACCACAACATCAAAAAAACGACAAATTATTTATTTTTACTTAATTAATTAACATAATCATCCTACCTTGACTCGATGTGAATCAATTTTTAGTATGGACAAACTGCAAAAAATCAACGATTTACCCAAAGGTATAACACCAAATTACCTAGTCGTATACCAAATTTAAATAAAAATTAAATACCTTGAGTCGATGGGAATCGGGCGCGGTGGCCAGTTCGTTGATTTTGCCCTGCTTCACGATGTAGTAGGGATTGGAGCGGGAGAAGCCCGCCGACTCCATCAGATTCACCACCTGATTGGAATTGTTATTGTTG
Source organism: Pristionchus pacificus (assembly GCA_000180635.4). NCBI lineage: Eukaryota > Metazoa > Nematoda > Chromadorea > Rhabditida > Neodiplogasteridae > Pristionchus > Pristionchus pacificus. The sequence goes on from CM026577.1 coordinate 782,833, forward strand.
TTGTTGTTGTTGTTATTGTCGTTATCATTCACTTTAACACTTATTTTTATCTTTGTGTATTGCATTTAGCATTGCCAAGTTGAGTAAATGTGAAAAATAGAAAAAAAAGACACATTTCAGAAAAAGCCCGATGGCTTTAAGTTCCAGCAGTATGCTAATAAAACTTCAACATGAACCGATACGATTATTGGTGGAGCATTATTTGACAATACATTAAGAAACAAATTTGATTGCCAGTATAATGCAGCAATTAATAAATAAAAAAAAAATAATAATAATTGGAAAGTATGACTCACATCCGACCTCGCGACCGTCTTCCCATCAATGTAGTACTGATCCTTCTTGTTCCCGATCTGTCTGCTCACGCGCACTTCATCGCAATCGTTCTAAACGATTATACTTATTTAACATTGTATTTATATTTCAAATTTCCGTCAAGACTCATGACTCAAGAGTCAAGCAAAGATTCTGTCATATCCAATCTTGTCAAATTTGGGAAAAAAACCATCTTGCTCGGAAAGTAAACCACTAAATAAGGCACTCGCTACTTTCAGTTTTGGGCGTTTGAGGGTCCAATAAACAAATTAAGTAATTCGATAATTAACTAATCGATAATTAATTAATTAACTAAAACTCACGGCGACAATTCTCCTATCCGAGTTGTCGAAGACAATCTCGACACGGGCAGTCTGCACGCGCGCCCCCGTACCCTCGTGCATCAGACCGAGCTGAATTATAATAATTAATAAAAATAAAATTTATATGCATTTTTAAGTTTTTCAAACATTCTGCTGCGTTTAGTGAGTGTTTGATACATGAACATTTCAATCGTGGACTAAGCCGGTACGATTTGGACGACTGCGGGGCCTCACAATAGAGGAAATTACATGAAATGCAGTTGGCAGGACATAATGGATAAAATGTTCAAAGTAAAAAAAAGGCAAATAGTTGAACTCACCTTGAAATCGCTCTTGAGGTGAGCGTACTCGTCCGACAGCAGGAATTGGACGGCTACAATGTATCAGTTAATCTCTGGAACCCGAACCAAGACCAAAGACCCAAGACCCAAGGCACAAGGTCAAAGAACCCGGACCCGCATACCGAAGAAAAAGTTGGATTTGCCGGATCCGTTCCTGCCCACGACGACATTGTGCTTGCGCGAGAAATCGTCGATCGTCGTGTTGTCGCGATATGAGCGGAACCCCGAGATCGTCACCTACAAAAAATCAATTAATCATGACAACTTGAGGGCTTTCTGGTGTACAAAGCCTAACTTCAGAGATTCTGTCCATTTTTCACCAATGTACGAACCAAGTAACGACTTCTGTGGGGCATATCGTAATATCAACGACTAAACACTGGTAATGAAAAAAATCAGAAATAATATAAGCTTGTCGCGTATGGTTATTCGGAGGTCTAGCATGCACTGAATTATTTTCTTTACAAAACTTCCTTGAGTGTGGCCATTGATTACTATCTTTCCATATTAACCGATATTCTCAAGTGCTAATAAGTTCAAGTTGAGCTCAATATTTGGCGAAGTGAAGTGGGTCTAAAAGACATGGTCAAACAATGTCAAATACGAAGCCCCGCGACAATTTTAACCTAGTTTTTTGTTACTACTAGTGAAAGCATACAATATTGAGCTATATTTTGAATCAAAACAAGGTGAACACGGCCATAATAACTAGAAAACAAAGCGGTAAACGAACCTGTTTGATGTACATGGCTTGATTACTGCTCTAGAGTCGGGTTCACGAGCATCGGGCGCGTGCTAGCGAACGCTACCAAGCTGCGCGAGCTATAAGGGCAAATTTACAATAAGAACAAAGCAGCAAAATAAAAACGAGAATGAAAAATCGATAAACGAGCGGCAACGATTTTGAATTCAAACCAATGAGTCCTCCGACTTTTGCGAATCTACCGTAATCACACTTCGATTGTGGTCGAGAACTGATTTTATTTACATTTTATTTAATTTTATGATGAATTTCTAATATTTGCTGTAGTATAGTATCTTGTGCATGAATATCGAGTAAAAATTAAATACACAAAAAATGGTAATTTTATTGTCTTTCGTTTCATCGATACTTAATTTTCATAAATGAGATCAACAATATAGGCAGGGAGATGATAGATGAATTTTGAAGATCCGAATGTCGCATCACAGCATTTCCCGTTACTGTGAACCTGCAAATATTGTTTTCGCGTTGTAAAAATCACTAGAAATGAGGCCAAACGATAACTTTTTTTTACATAAAACTTTGAGAAGCATTTTGGCTCACCCTAATAACTGTTCCTATGTCACTGTGGTCTCTCCTTTCCGTTACGGGGCGTTGAAACCCGTCAAAGATCTTGCTGTTGCATCCGCACACCGCGCAGTAAACCTCCCCGCCGTGAAGGTCTGAAATATGATGCTCTCGCTCACAAGATCTCGTGGTGTAGTGGTTATCACATCTGTCTAACACACAGAAGGCCGGCGGTTCGAGCCCGCCCGAGATCAAAGTTTTTGCCTTTTTTATTTCTTCACTCACAATCAATTCTCGTCAATCCCAGATGACTGCTGCCTTCAGAATCCGCTCCTATCGCCTCGAATTCTTCCAGTTTTCGCACATTTACTTGAACCCTATCGCCTGGGAATATCGGCCCTTGGCCAAAATCGTGGAATTCATGCTTTCTGATTACACTCAGTAAATCATCCAGGCAGTAGAACTACAAAATAATGATCTATGAATATTTTTGATTTGACAAACTTGAGCTTCTCTCTTGATCTCTTCAATGGCTTTTGAGCAAGATGGAAGAATGAAGGGTGCCTTTCTCAGATGATCAAGAATAAGGCCAAAGTGATGAGGGTCGCGATCGATGAAAAAGTGAAGATTTTCCTGAAAATCGAAACGTTCTGAATGTGATAAACCAGGAAAAAACTGCAAAAGATTTGATCTCGGGCGGGCTCGAACCGCCGGCCTTCTGTGTGTTAGACAGATGTGATAACCACTACACCACGAGATCAGTCGTGCCGTTAGCCAGTACCCACCATGACATGCTCTTCGGTGGGCGAGTGCCGCCACCTCTTGTCCAACAAAATCACGAAGAACGATGCATGTGCGCGCTTCAGCGTTCCTACGTCCGTCTGGAATCGATACCGTTACCGTATCCGAACTACCGTATCCGCTACAGCTATCACAAAGAGACTACTTCGAATAGAAACCACGAAATAAACGATGAAAAGAGAAAAATGATACAGTATCCCGCTTACCGTATCCTACCGTACTCACCGTAAAATGTCTGCCTCCGATATTCAGCGACACGAGTTGGCTGCCTTCCTCCATCCTTTGACTTTGCGACTGGACTTGACTGAACTTACTCCCTTACTCTCTTCTTGCACTCGGAACTCGAAAGTGCGTCACAGCAAAGTGCGCCAAAGTACCACAAGAACATACGAAAAATCGTCTGACTCTCTCCGATCTACACACTCTCTCGCTTTCTCTGACCACCTAAATATAACGCGGAATCTGAAGACACTAACCCAGGATCCACGTCCCAATCTCCCCAGCAACCCCCTCAACAATGGGTTTCGCTAACCGTCTGGGCCCTCCCGATTCTCCCTCATGTCTCATCGAAATCACGCTACCGCCCTTCTGACCTACTCCCGTGTTGCTTACCTCTCTCTCCACTCTCTTCATACTGCCTAATCTCTAGCCTATCTCTAACCACCTAGAGATCATTGCCAATCGAGAGAGTCCACCCTCTCGCTGGCTCTCTCCACTTCCCCTGCTCTCTCGCCCTTCTCTAACCGACGAGAGAGCGTGCAGAATGGAGAGTGCCCCCCTCCCTCTTTTCCAATCAGCTGTTCAGTGCACCTTCACATGATTGTGTCCATTGTCACGATCCAAAATTCATTCTTTCGCGACGCGAGAAAATTGGCTGTATTCCCTCTGATCGTCTGACATTCTATCCTTTTCGCGTACTCTCTTTCTCTAGCCACCTGACCCTCTCACTTTACCGTCGCCTCTCATCTCTAGTGGAGTCTTTTTATATCTGGCGCTACTGAAAACACGGAGATACAGCGGGTGAACTGCCTTTTTGTTGGATAAGAAGGCCTAAATTACCAGTGAAGCAAGATAAAAAGAAATGTTGCATGCCCGATTTGATCTTTGATCTCTACGAACGGAGACAGGCGCTCTTTCCACGCCCTATGTACGCGTGCTATCTGTCCTTTCTGACGGACGATAGATCATGGCAAAACTAGTGAGCCAGATCAGCCTGATCAATTTCAGTGAAATATCAAAAATACAACCGCACTTTTTTTTCAAATTATATTTTTTCCTAATCATATGGTGACTCCATCTTTCAGATTCAGTAATAAAATTCCCAGTTTTGAAATCCTGAGAATTAGTTATCATTTATTTTTTTGTCAAGAAAATGGTTTTTATTTTTAGCATTTTTATTTCTTGTCCCCCATGCTCGGTCAAAATATAAAAGTTGTTCAAAAAAAATTTCCGCATTTTTTGAGCCCGGGGCCATCTCTCTAGCTCATCTGGGAGCTGAGATTCGTCAGAGCCGGGTCCGGAGCCGGAAAATCCCTAAAAGCCGGCTCTGGGACAAATTACCGGAATACATCGAATCCTCTCCACTAGGGTATTGTCCCACCAAAATTAGAGATTTTTAAAAAATGTTTGAAAAATCTAGTTCCTCGGAAGGCCATTATAGGTACATTCTCTCCTGATACCTGTGTTAAAGTATCATTTCAGTTAGGTTTCACTCACTGATCAATAACTCAACATAGTGTTCTAAAGCTGATACTGAGTGAATCTTCGAACAAAATAATTTGAAATTTCGAAATATCGACATCTTGACGCCCTGGAAACACCCGCTGGACACACCTATCTGACATTTTCCGACCGATGATAGAGCACGGAAAATTTCGTCAAATCTTCGTGGCCTTTCAGTTACGTTTCACTCACTGCTCAACAACTCAGCATAGGTTCTCAGGCTGATTTTCCGTATCTTTTTTGCTCGGACAACTAAAACTCTGAAATATCGACATCTTTATGTCCATGGAAAACTGTACAGATCGTAGTGAGACCCAACTTGGGCCAGGGGCGAGAATACGGTAACAAAAATATACGGTAAGATTATCGACCCGTTCCTTTAATTCGCGAGACAGAGAGGGGGGGGGGCAAACGGGGGGGGGGGGGGGGGGGGGGGGAATAATGCGGTTATCAGGCAAGCTACTCGCTATCTATCTTAGCATGTTTACAATTGATGATATACCTCGTGAGGATACGGTTAGTAGGTTACGGTAGTAGATACGGTATTGTGAGCAAACAGGGGCGCGGTTTTTGTACATCGGTCTAGCATAGAATCTGTTACATGACTAGTAGGGAGGGGTTACTGGGAGCACAATCGATTACGGTATGACGGGAGGGGTGGGGTTACGGGGTTACGGTAGCTGGTTCGGCGGGTCAGATCTTGTACTTGGTCGGGTTTCTGTCCGAGACCATCGTCTTGTCAGAATCGGCGGACGGACTTTCAGCAGCGTAAACGTCGCTTCGTCGACCGCACAGGAGACCCGACTGGAAAGGGGAAGGGTTACGGTAGGAAGTCAGATTATCGATGCCCACTCCTGACTAGACAATGCTGATAAATACGGTAGGATCAAGTGGGAAGTTCAACAGAAGCAAGATCATGCCGGGCGCATGCGTGCTAGTTTTCAATTTCGGCATCCTCGATTAACCCATCTTGTCCACCGAACCACCTATCGTACCCTACACAACGCAAATACCGTTAGGTCAATCATATATCTGCCCCATCAAACTAGCCAGCAGTGCCGCCAGACCAAATAATCTATCTGACCCACAGTCTGACCCCATCGACATACCGCTCCTTTACAGCTCAAGTACCGTTAAGCCAAAAATAAATCTGACCAATTGGTCTCGAACCTGACCCCATCGACCTACCGTACCTTGTACAGGGCGAACAGTCCAGTGGCGGCCAGCAGCGCGAGGGCGGTCAGCAGCAGCAGGTAGCAGGCGCCCGCGGCCACACGCTGGCCCATGATCAGCTCCAGCTTCACCTACAAACGATTACGGTAATCATGGATCTGACCCAGCGAACGACACACCATTCATCTTATCAAGATTCTGATTCACTCGGACGTAGAATTACTATGGTTATGAATCTGCAGCCATCTTCATGTACCCATACCTAGAACTACGCTAGAGAGCAGATTAGTTCTATTCGTTGCTAGCAAAATCCAAATGAGAGCTATTGTACATTCCTAATGAATCTGAAACCTGTACCAGTGCACGCTTCGCCGGATTACTGTACCCCCATCCTACCGTACCTTGTTCAGCGTCTCGTCATCGATCTCGGCGTCGTCGTGCACGATCACGATGGGGATGAGCGTCGACCGCTGCTTGGTGTGGTACGCGCTGCAAGTGCAAGTGCGGTTAGGCGGCGACGTTTACGAAACGTCGCCTTGTCAAAAATGTAACAAATCCCCTATTCCGCGTATGCTGCAGAGTTGTGTGTGACGACAACCTTTCCGAATGATCGCCTGCTCAATTCTGTCACACACGCCCCGTCAATCAAGAGTGCATTTGTCCATGAGGGAGTGCGAAAACATCCTCATTGTACGGCCAATGTTCAAGGTCACGGACGGAAAGGCAACTATTCGCCACTCAGAAGTACCTACTTGTTTTGATTAACGCTCATTAATTCATTACTACAATGTCTCTCATAAAAACACCACTACTCGATTGGAGCTCGGACACTATGAAAGAACAGAGAAGATATTTATTTTTATTCGCCAAAACTCATCTGCATTCACTAAAGTATTCCAAGCGCGCCAGATATTCAGAAGCGAACGTATCACAAATCCGCCAAGTGCGCGCACAGATAATTATTCGGTAACTCACGGCAACAGAATGTCCTTGCCCGCCCAGAACTCGATGTTGATCTGCATGGCACGATGCGCGCGCACCGGCATACCGAGCGTCTGCAAGGAACAGCGATCAATGAATTGTGTGGCTGATGAGACGTTTCCGAAACGTCGCCTGGTCTAATTTGCAACAGATCTCACGTCGTTCCTCATATACATCTATAGTATCATAGCGTTACCTACCCACGTTGACGACTTTCAATAACAATCCTAAAGCAGTACCCCTACCGTACACCGACCATTCATCAACTGTATCCTAGAGTACCCCTACCGTATCCACTTACCGGCTCAACATCGACGATAATCGAGTCCCTTTCTTCATCCGTTGCATTCAGGCCCTCCACCGACTGTCGGACCTGCAATTTAGAAAATATAACATGTATAAGAGGCCCATTTTTCATTCTTCATGCCCTCTTATCACTCTAACGATTGAAATGAACATCTCTTCAATCGCAATAATCGTTCGTCTATCTACTCAATGAAAGAGCAGGCAGAGTGAAGCGACAGTTGAAGAGTCCGTCTCTTCATTCATCACACTCTCTCGTCGCTCTAGCCGATGAGAGAGCGTGTAAACAGAAGAGAGCGTCTATCTCACCTCCTCGGGCGCCAGATGGAAGTTGGGCATCGACAGCACAGCGGGCGGCTCGTCTGCAATGGACAATCGTTAGAACACATGATTGGCAGACTATTGATAGGTTTCTATGATACACGCGGTCTTCGATAAATCATGTCTCACCGATCAGAGATGAAGAAAGGGCGCGCGTGAAACTCAATTTCAATCTGTTGAAATTATCAATTTTGCAAGTTCTCGCTTGAATAGGGATGTTGCTTTTTCAACTTCCTGATTAACGCGGGATCCAACCGTACTCCCCAGGGTTCCTTAACTCACATCACTCACTCGGTACTCCCTAGGGTACCAGCAGCTTCAGCAGATACCTTAGCCGCAGATTTAAGGTCGCTGGGTCAGATTCAAGACTACCGTAATCTGACTCACTCAGTCGGCACTTGCACGATGGTCTACCGTACCCCCCCCCTACCCAGGTTTCCCTAGGTCAGCTCATACACTTGGCCACCTGCATGATGCCGCGCGGGTAGCAGTTTCCCTTGTGCTACATAGGCCTTATACTAGGATTAGGTCCAAGTTAAAGTCTGCTGGGTCAGATCACTTACTCGGCCGAGACAGGAAGGACCGCCTCCGCCATACCGTAGCCCCACATTCAAGTTCCCAGGGTCAGAACCATGACTACCGTAACCACACTCACTCGGCCTGCACTTGGCGACCTGCATGATGCCGTGCGGGTAGCAGTGTCGCTCGCTGCCGTTCTGCTGCGGGTAGAACACCTTGTCCGTCGCATGGCAGTACCCGGGCTGCAAGATATAGATTACGGTTCTCTATAATACCGCTCTCTAAAATGCGGCTCTAGTCTCGAGGAAGTATCCAGGCTGCAAGACAGATTACGGTTCTCTAAACTGAAATACGGCTCGCTAAAATGCGGCTCTAGTACCACCCGTAGCGTGGCAGTACCCGGGCTGTAATATAGAATACGTTACGGTGGTTTTAAGTCAGATACAGACACCCGCGCTAGGACGTGTTACAGTATGTATACTCAATTCAGTATACAGTAGTTCGTCAGACTTCGCATGAGAGGTTGCACCGTATCCCAGAATATTTGCAACCGTATCAAGTTCGCTGGGTCAGATGGATAGCTCACATTCCCCTCATAAGTTCAATCGGCCAGGTCCCGCTTTACCGCACCCAGATGACTGGGTCAGATCAATAACTCACATTGTCGTCATAGTCGAAGGCGGTGGGCGTCACGCGGAAGCGATAGGTCGGAATGCCAAGCACCTCCGTGTCCTTTTCGTACACGAGTGGCAGGGCTCTGAGAAAGGGGGGGGGGGGGCGATTATGAATTTGACCCGGCGAACTACCGTAATCAATCAACAATCTGCTCTAGCGAGTAATCAATGATCTGACCCATTCAACTACCGTAAAGTAGTTGCGTGAAAAGAAACCGTAATCAATCTGACCCATCAGACTACCGTATCCCTCCCTCACCGGCACAGCTGGTTCGAGAACGTCCACAGGGTCTCGTCGCGCTTGACGAACGGATGGAACAGCGAGCCCTCGTTGCCCTTGAGCACGCGCGCCTGCAGTTCAAATTTTCAAACTTCCCGCCGACATTTCAACTATTTTTGCATTCCTGTTGAAAATTCGACAGGACTGCAATTTTTATCGATCTGACCCAGCTGGACTACCGTACCTCTTCATTCGACCACCAGCTCTTCCTCAGCCGGTCCATGCCCTCGAACGAGACGAGGTCGCCACGCTCCCTGAGCAGATTACGGTATTTGGTCGATCGATAATTCAAGCTACCGTAGTCACAATACGGTAGAAAATCGATAACCCTCAAAACTACCGTATACCTGATGTTCATCGTGCCGTCCTTGACCGTGTACTCGCCGTCGACGTACGAGTTGTTAAACTGGAAAATTTTGAATTTCAAATTTGCCGCCAATCCCAATAATTATCGATCCTGTCGAAATTTCGACAGGACTGCTTGAATTATCGATCGCTACCGTAACCCTACCGTACCCCGTAGAAGAGTCCGATCCGCTCGGGAAGCGCGAATACAGTCTGGCAGATGACGTTCACGAAGGGCACGTCGCAGAACTGAGATGAGAGATCAAAGATCAAAGATCAAACTACATCGTAGTCAGAATTTGAATCCACATCGTAGTCAGAATTTGAATTCATCAAGGTTTTAAATTGTTTGGTTCACTCATTCGCCAGAAGTAGGGTTGTCTAAACGGAAAACGGAAAAACGCCTCTCTCATTCCTCGTTTCGATCATTCCGTAATGCGGCCATTCTCCTCTCGGATTTCCGAATGATTACGGAATTCCGTAATTCTCATTCTTCCGTATTCGATCTGAGGAGACCGGTGCGCCTCGGAGAAGGAGAGAAATGATTGAGTTTCAACCACTCTTCATTGTCCCATTTATTACGGAATTACGGAATTCCGTAATTCTTTAGACCGATTACAGAAAATATGTAATCGGAGAATGAGAGGGAGAATCGATTCGGAATAATGGAATAAATTCCGTATAGACATCCCAAGCCAGAAGGATACCAGAAAATATGAGCAAGTTGCCTGGAGAAATGCAAGTGAAACACAACTGTTACACGAAAGATTGAGATCCTCAATTTAAGAACCAGTCAAGAAGTTGTCTTGCAGACTACACGCGGAATATAAGAGATCAAAGATCACTCACATTCTCCAGGAAGGGGTCCTTGTAGCCGCGGAAGAGCAGGTCGCCCACCTGTGAGATGAGATCTTGATTCAGGTAACTTTCCACGTTGGTGATATTCTGTTTCACTCCCACTATTACTTTGCAATCATTTGGTCAAAATTAATGACTAGATCATTCTTGATATAACAATATCTCAAGACGATGAACTCTTTCCATGTTGCAGTGTTACTTCTACAACAAGCTACTGTATCAAGCTACCGTAATCTAGGTGCTGCACTACCCACTACATCGTGCCGCTATCATAACCAGGTTACCGTGGTTTTCTACCGTTATAACGCGACATTATTCTAGATGATAACCTACGTCTTTGTGCCACTATCGGAACCAATCTACCGTACTCTACTCCAGCAGCCTTACTACCGTACCCTAACTGCTACCGTACCTCCAGTTCGAGGAAGGGCGTCTGGGCGAGCAGTGTCGTGGCGGCCGCACGCATCGCCGGCTTCGACGCGACCTCGACGAATTTCTGCAAAAAGATCAAAGATCAATACTCTCTTGTTGATCGAAATTAAGGCTGTCCGAATCAAGGGTCTCTTCAATCCACTCGTGTTCTCCTAATTCAAATAATCGCCGATTTTTTTTAGCACTTCTTCTTGAAACACTGCGCAATGCATGACGTCCCCACCTCTCACCCAACTACAGATCATCAGCCGCTATCTAACCAGTTATCTCCCCGTCCTCGTTGCTCCCCTGTTCCAATGTTTTGCCATCTCAACACCTGGATGGTCTGTCACTCTTCCTTTTTCCTATTTTTTCGCACTCTATTCATGATGACTGATGAGAAATTCAATATAAAGAGACATCCAGATGGTAAGGTGTGGTAAATGCGTGCCAAGCGTACCAATACACGCCCAATTGTGCAAACATCTAGAGTAATGACGAATTCCCCGTGCAAAAGTGTGAAAATATAGATTCCTCAATTCGAACTCTAGTATGAACTCGGGGATGCATCAGTCCGCAACGTTCTCCCAGTACGTTGACACTACACTAGAGCCCGACAAAGATGTGCGATGTTTGGGCAGTAACCACGCTATAATGGGATCATGGAACCACAGTATCATGCTATCCTACGATCATGACATCATAGAACAGGGGGCACTGCTGCAGTGGCTGATTTAGTCCAGGAAAACAGTCAGTTTCCGATCCTAGATTCGGCCAACTCCGGGAAGTTCAAACCCAGAGCCGAGAACCGGAGCCAGCTATCAGATTAAGAAAATCCCAAACGCAGGAGCTGGTAGATAATGTGCAGCCGGAAACCGGATCCGGCCTTTAGAATCATCTAAAAATCAACTGAAACCCGGACCTGGTAGATGATGTTCGGCACCCAGACGCGGTTGCCGAGGATGCACGTCGGACACGAGTCCTTTTCGTTGAAGAAGTAGAGCACCTGGGGAATTGTTTAGTCCGACTCTCTCCATTTCCCATGCTCTCTCGCTCTGTCTAACCCGCGAGAGATAAGGCGGAATAGAGAGGGCGCTGCCCTCTCCATTCTGCCTGCTCTCTAGTCGGTCAGACAGTGCTAGAGAGCATGTCAAATGGAGAGAGTGCAGACACTTCATCTCACCTTTCGCTTGAACGTGACCGTTCCGTTGCCCGCCGCGGTGACCTGAGAAGAGGTCAAAGATCAGATGGGGAAGATCAAAAATCTAAGTTCGAAAAGGATCGATTGTTTGCATTTTTCCAACACCTGCTCAATTTCCATCGGACATTCTTGAGCCTCCAGCACAAACAAGACCCGTTGAAACTCAATTCAATAAGAGCGAACATAGTTTCAACACCAGTAGGGGTTGAGCTTCACAGTCCCTACTAGTGATTCAGTGAGCGCAATTATTGCCACCTTGTGAATTTGTCCCATCACCTCACAGCCAACTCCAAAGGTCAAAGAACGTTCTCCAGAGTCTAACAAGCTTATTCATCAAGGTAAATCTTAATCTTACACAAACATCTGTCCCCTTTTGCCTTGACAAACTCATCCAAAAGATCAATCTCCAAACTCTAAAGATCAAAGACCAAAGTACAAACTAGGGTTGTCTAAACGGAAAACGGAAAATCGTCCCTCTCATTCCTCGTTACAATCATTCCGTAATGCGGTCCCCTCCCCTCATTTCGTATGCGGATCGACGAATGATTACGGAATTCCGTAATTCTAATATTTCCGCGCCTCATTTCTCCCTTTTCGTGCGTCGAGGCTCGGTTCGTTTCGTTTTTTCTCACGTTTTTTTCTTCGTTGTTTTTGAGTTTTGTGTTTGAATCTTCGGCTCTAGTGCGGTAGATTTCATGGTTACAGGGAGATTTAAACCATGCTACTGTATCGGAGACGATACGTTTGTTGTTAGTCCTTGTTTTTTTTTCAAAGTTTCAAAGTAAAGTTTTTTCAAAGTCGTATCGGTGAATACGGCCTCTTATCCCAAAAACACAACCCTATTTTAAGGGCTGTATGTGCTTTCAAAGACTCGGTTTGGGTCGCCAACGATGTCGTGCCCGTTGGAAACGAATATCATCATAATGAATCTGAAGAGAGCGGGGAAGAATCCGAATTGGAGGATTGAATTTGAACAATGCTCATTTGCTAATAATAATTGTTATTAATTGTGCCAGTAGAGAAAAAATGTTTTTGTTAAAAAACGCTATGATTTTATTGCTGAAACTATTACGGAATTCCGTAATCATTCGGAAAACCGAATCATTTCTCGAGCAGTCAGACCGCGTTACGGAAAAATTGTAATCGACGAATGAGAGGGCAAATCGATTCGGAATAACGGAATAAATTCCGTATAGACAACCCTAGTACAAACCTCATGCTTCATCACTTTGTCCCACACGTACGGGCCGGTCTCCTTGACGATGGGCCGCGCGCCGTTGAGCACCTCGTCCGGATTGCGCACGGAGAACACGAACACCTGTAATTAATTAATTGATTAATTATTTTAATTAATTAATTTTAGGAACCTCAGACCCGGAGCTTCAACGTAGCCCCACCAACAAAGAGCCAACATGAACAACCTGTGAAACACAAGTGAAGTTGTATTATTGATGTTCTTCACAAGAGAAATTTCGCCATAGCAAAACTTGTCCACAATGATAGAATGTGAACAAACTATGAAACACAAGTGAACCTAGTCGATGTCAGTTTAAATTGCGCTAGTTTCGAGAATTCACTGCCCGCAAACATGCACGGACAACTATAGCAACTAAATTTCGCGCAAACTCAGGCTTAGAGACCAAGAATCAAGGATCAAAGATCAAAGACCAATCGACGGACCTTGAACTGCATCTTGAACTTGGGATTCTTCCATCGCTCCATCACCTCGCTGCCCTCGACCAGCTCGGATTGCTACAAGGACCAAAGATCAGAGATCAAACTACAAACTATAAAGATCAAAGATCAAACTACAAACCTTGATGACCAGCCGCTCGACGACCGCCGGGATGACCATGAAGAAGAGCAGCACGAAGAGGGCTGCAGAGAGATCAAAGTTCAAAGATCAGGACTACCGTAACCAATACAGTATCCCAGTTTCTACAGTAACCGATCAATGTCTGCGAACCCACACCATTGGCACAAGCGAGAAAAAATCAGTGTTAACGTAACTATCATGCAGTTACCGTAATTTAAGACATAAAATCAATAATACCGTACCCAGCATAACGATTTCTACAGTAGCAGCTACCGTAACAGTTAATTCCGCAATCAATCAATTGTACCAAAGTTACCGTACCCAGCATGGCTGCGGCCTCACATACACATGTAGCCCAAACAAGAAAAATCAATAATACCGAAAGGCGGAAGCTACCGTAACCCAAGCTACATAAATCAATAATACCGTACCCAGCATGGCAGCGGCCAGCGCCACGCCCGCTACCGTAACCCGCTGCCATCGATCGTGCGCCCACCGTGTCGCCGTCGCCCGCAAGCCCATCGTGCGCGGCGTCCTGAGCGGAAGATGAGAGTACGGTAGGATACGGTAGTTTGAGAATATCGATTTAACAGCGAAGAATACGGTAAGAACACATGCTGTATGCCTCCATGATCGATCATCGATAGCAATCTGTCAGGGGAAAAGAGCGGGCTACGAAAATTACGGTAGCGGCAAAGGCACACACGTGAAATCGATAGGTCAACGGAACAAGTGCGAAAGAAGACGGGAGATAATGGGGCGCGAGTGCTATTGTGCGTGAGACGATTTGAATTGACGGGGGCGCGAGGGGTTACAAAACTCGTGGCTCGCGTCCCTTTCTGAGGGGTAAACAGATGTGAGTTGACCCTGAACCATCTACATACCTCAGATGACTCGTCCCAATTCGCATGCTAGTAAAGCTCGCAAAATGGATCAAAATGGATCAGGATGTACCGTTATTGAAGGTAATAGAAAGAACACCGCCCAATTCTCAGTGCACAATCTATTCTTCGGAACTACCGTCCCTCCCCCCCCCCCCCCCCATTCTTAATTCCCGCCTCATCGCGTTGTATGAAGAACTTAGTGAGCGAACATCAATCTCTCAAATTTTCGTGCTCGCACAAGTTAGGGGGGGGGGGGACGTGAAAACAGGTGGATGGACTGTCTCCCTCATTTCACAACACTCTCTCGTTTCTCTGACAGGCGAGAGACAAGGCAAAATAAAGAGACGAGAACATTGCGCTGAAAACATGGGTGCGCACTTTCGATTGAAGTCAACATGAACCCTCCTCCCTTCCACCATCAAAGGCACAACACATCACTATCTTCATTTATGGCATCTCTTCGTTTTTTCCTACCTGGTCAATGGTTCGTCTCGAAAATATGAGGAACGGAATGCAATAAAATCCACGATAAATCGGAAAAGCGTCATAGTGGATAATCGAATAGAAAAAAATTGAGACCAGATTATCTACGGTAACTGAAGCGCACCTAATATGTTTTTCGCACGCCGACCGGACAAAGAAGATTCGCGGAATTGAAAGCGACATGGCCATAGAACGAACACAACAACAACAGAATGGCATCATTACTTTCCGTAGGGGAACAGTACGGTAGCATTAGAACCAGAGAAAAACGAATACGAGAACCAGAGAACCCGAATAACCCGCAAAAATGAATCCAGAGTAACGATAGTCACGCTGCTCATAATGCTCATAATCACACGCTCTTCTATCGTCTTTTTTCTATCATTGGAAGGGGTCACTCGCGGGGTTAGAAGAAGAACTAGACAATAACAAAGGACGCGCACATCAGTAAAATCAAATGGGAATGATGATAACAACGCTGTTGGCACTGGTCGTGGGCCACGATTTGCGACCAAGCGTGAAACTTAGGCGATATCGTTAAATACTGTGCTAACATCAGACAAAGAAAAAGTACGATAACAAATTTTGACAATAACACATATACGCGAACATTTTGGCTTTCATCATGACGAATTCATCCCTTATTTACGCATGCTCGTAGATAGATAGTACGCCAAATGAGAAAACGGATCGTTGACTAATCAGTTCCCTAAAGCCTCACAGTGGGCACGCAGTTCAAACAGTGGCAAACAGTTCGTGAATGCGAAAGAACTCCAAACGCACGTAAGCAACTCTCACTCACGCCTGTAGACCTTGACGAATAGGGGCACGCCGTGCTCAAACTCAGCTGATACGGCAACACGCGAAAAGGTCGGCAATGAGGATCAACCATTCTCACATCGCGCTAACGCCAAGTCCTTGGGCAGGAATTTGAAGAAAGGAGAAATGGAAGTTGTCAAGGAATCAAAAGAGAAGAATTCGAACAATAGCTCAGCACATTGGACTGGAGGGATCAACCTTTCTCACCGAAATGCTTGACGAAGAAAGCGCGACAGCGATCAATGCGACATTGAAACATCAAGAGATCTGAGTTTGATAGTCCCACAAAATTCCAAATGTTGCGCCACGGTTTTGACATCTTTTGAACAATAGCTCAAGGCACTGATGGGGGTCAACTCGTGCGCGATCTATCTATCCCGACCTCCAAACTCTCGCAACTCGCCCCCTTTCTCTGACCCTCTTCCCTTCACGCACTCTCTCGCTTTCTCTGCCCGCCTAGAGATCGAGCAAATCGGGGGCGGCTCTTTTAGACACTTTGCCAGCCGGTTCCCCGCCTCAAGCAAGCAAGCGATCCGTGCGAAAACGAGATACGCAAGCAACAAGTGGGCGAGTCTAGATGACCTAGACTCGCCCACAGGATACGGTAGTCAATCGATAAAGGTACGGTAGCAATCAATAACCACGACACAATACGAAAATAGCACAGGGCAGGGCAGGGGACTGGGGGGGGGGGGGGGGGGGTCATGAAAGTGAGAGGGGGTCATTATCGGACTTGCGTTCAGCGCGGCTAGAAGGGACTCGCCAGGGGAAGAGCGGGCGAGAGAGTGTGGGGAATGGAGAGAGCGCAGACGGGGGAGGAGGGAGGGAGGGAGGTGAAGGAAGGGCACTTCCTTAGCAACACAGCACTTGGTGGGATCGATGGTCGGCGGTCAGGGAAGGGGGTAGATCAGAGAACAAATGATTGGCTGTCAGGGTGCCTGACCGCCTGGCTTGCTAGAGATAACGTGAAAAAAGTGCGAGCTTCGTGCAATCGTCCCCATCTCACATGTTCTCTCGCCTCTCTGACCAATGAGAGGCTGTGCGAAATGAAGAGATTAGCACTCGTTATTTGAACCCTAATCAAGGCTTCCTCCGAGATCAACGATCGAATCTGTCTGATAGACGAGATATCACGTCAAAGGAGAGAGGGTAGGGCATTGTTCCGGCTCTTTTCGCACGTAAACACTACCGTAAGAAGCGCGAAAACTCAAGTGCTCTTGAGGTGACTCTCTTACTTCCGAGTGTGTTCTCTCGCAGTTCAGACAGAAATACCGGGCA
Organism: Pristionchus pacificus; assembly: GCA_000180635.4. Taxonomy (NCBI): domain Eukaryota; kingdom Metazoa; phylum Nematoda; class Chromadorea; order Rhabditida; family Neodiplogasteridae; genus Pristionchus; species Pristionchus pacificus. The sequence goes on from CM026577.1 coordinate 799,951, forward strand.
TGCGAATTGAAGAGAATCAGAACATTCACTCTTGAGAACCACTTTGGTCTCGTTCAGCCTGCGAGGTAACAGGCACTCGTATAGTGCACGGAATGCTCCCGCGGGTTCAATTGCTCGGAATAAATCGACGAGGACGAAAGGCAGGGTGAGTTGAGTATCACGAATGTTCGAAAAGAAAAGCGCACTATCAGAAATGATTTGTCCTGGTCATCCACTAATACAGAAAAAAAGCTATTTCCAAACCTTCCATTTTTCTCGCCGAATAAAGAGCAAATATGTGGAATAAATTTCCTGACCAAGAAACAGTCCGGAATGAAAATGAGAAAGACATTCGCAAAATTTGACGAATTTTCCGCCGTGTGAGTTGAGTTTCAACGACTCGCCAAAGGGAAGCGACGGAATCAGCACCAGGGGTCAAATGCTTAGGTCATGAAACCCAAGAAGTGGCATGCTTTAACAATTTGTGAATGCTATTGCACTTGCGGTTGTTAGGTTTAGGGTCAAATCCTCTGTTTAAGTCGATCGTTGGTATGCTTTTCTCTAATTCTTCTTCAAATTGTCCTGAATATGTGGCATGCATAGGGCCTTTCGGGATGGGTATTTGACCTCTGATCAGTACTGATACCTTCGGCATATATCGATTTTCGATTATTACACATTTATCAAGAGGTCGGGTTAGGTGAGAGCTCTGATGTGCATGGCATTCCAACTGGCTTTTCTTGCTTCCCTTCCAACCTTAATTTCCACCTCACTCCCGTTGACCACCAGCGCATTCTTACTTCTCTGAGAGAGACCCGCTAAGAATGAAACCACCTCCGACGGAATTCCTTCCATCTCTACCGATTAGCTCCGGCACCATGTGCCGGAGCAATTTGGGTATGTGTCGAAAGCCTTCGATATATCCATATATAAGGCATATATAAGACAAACAAATCTTGAATAAAGGCACCTAGCGTCCCTCCTTATTTTATGCATATCCCGGGACTGAGATGCTACAGAAAAATACAGAACAAGGAATGCATTTACATCTTCGCACCGCCGGCCAAATTGCACAGGGAAGTTACAGCTAGTGGGTGTCAGGTACTCACTTACTACAGACCGGCAGTAATGGCATAATCGCAGCAATCGAGGAAATACCCTGCGTCTCTTCATTACACACGTTCACTAGCACCCTCTGACATCCAACAGAATAGTTCAGACTAGAGAGCTGTCTCATCGGTAATAACCCATGCACTGGCGAGACCATTCTTTCACAATAGGGTAAATGGGGTCAATTGAATCACTGAATGTCAAACAAACATTCAGAGACAATCGTCCGGAATGAGTGGGAGTGTGTTTCCATTCGGCCGACTCAAGTGGAAGATCGAAATCTAACTCGACAATGATCTCACCAGATGGCATGATAATCGCGCTCTCCCCATTTCGCACACTCTATCGCCCTGTTTGGTCCAGTCTACTTACTCTTATGATCTATATCTCAGAGTAAACGAATTTCTACGATGAATACTCCAGAATTGTGCTGCTTCCAAATTTGTATTATGGAACTGCCAAATAATTTGTAAATCAACGCAACCTCATCGGGAATTGTGAACGATAGATTTGGCGTAGTCAATCAGAAACAGCGATCAGCGCGGCACAAATTGCCAAAGTAAATTGAGTGATCATGAATGACTGTTGATTTAGGGCAAAAAGTAAATTCGAGATGGAAATCACAGGTTTGTTCGACTCCTACAAGTCGAAATAGAACAAGAGACGGACTAGGTGAAACATAGTTTTCCCTGGGACAAAAGGCAAAGGGAACATGGCCGAAAAGGATGAGGAGGAGGAGGAGGGGATGGGGCGACGATTGGATAGAGCGCGGCCCAATCCAAGAGCGAAGGGGGGACAACCGGATAGTGGAGGGGGGGATGCTCGCTTGAGCGCAGGGGCAGACCTGTCAGCCAATTTTTGTGTGTGTTGCGCCGGCATTGCCAGCGTAGGCAACACTGGATAATGGTGATTGATCCCGGCGGGATTTACGGGGGAGGCATCCCCGGTTTAGGGGTACTGTAGTGTTGTCCTATCAAAGAAAACAACGCTAAAGAGAAGCTGCAACACAGTATATTTTCCGCGAGATCAAGCAGTCCGTTTAGGCGTACTGTAGTTGTCCCTAGACTCCGCGGGCTAACGTTGCTATGGAATGATTGATACCGATCAAGCTACCCTTTCGGGAGTACAGTAGCAGCGAAAGTTGGCATGCAGTTGCTACAGTATGATATATGATTCCCGGCTTCCGGTTCGTGGGCACTATTGTGATACTATTACGGCTTAGCCAGCGTGAGATCGCATAACAATAGCCCCCCGTGGGATGGAGCCGGCAGGGGGTCGGATCAAGGGCAAAGCGGCTTGCAACTCGGGAGCTTTCGGACACTGGTCGAACAAGTTCAAGAAAGCAAAATCCCCAGCTCACAGATATAACACCAGAAGCATGAAAATATTACCGCAAAAAAAGTCGGGCATTTATCTTCGAATATGAGTGATATTCATTCTAACAGCCCTATTCAAGTTTCACCCAGGGATCTCTCTTGGTTCCAGGGTAACTAAGGGTCAACCCGGATCTCCCACTAAACGAGTTGCGTGGCCGCAAGGAACAAGAAACTGACTCTCTTCATTTCCCATGGTCTCTCGCCCTGTCTGACCAGAGAGAGAGAGAGAGAGAGAGAGCATGGAGAATGGGGGGGGGGGGGGGGGAGCAATTGCAAGAAAAGAAAGCGGACTGTGTGACCTGACCGAGTCTCTTGAACTTTTTGCGCGGCTACGGGGGGCTATTGTCATTGCCCTCATTGCGAAGGAAACCAGCGAGAGGCTTAGCATTCATACAACAAGAAGAACACTCTCTGTAACATTCATACACGAATTAGAAGAAAAAAATGCAACTATGAACTGGAGCTCAATGAAACAAACCCAGTGAGTAACTTATCTCAATTGGTGTCTCGTGTTTTACAATGATGGCATTAAATTCTAGCCAAAAACGCGCGTAGAAAGGACTGGTCTGATAACGCGTAGACCATTGCCCGTGATTCAAGAAATCAATGAAGATCAACTAGAGCAACGCCATCCAATCCTGGTAGCTCAAGTAAACTAGATTTCGAAAACAGCTGCAGGCGAGAGCGGCAGACAGGCAGAGTCCCCGAAATTGGGTCACGCCGCGGGCGCGGATTGAGACAGTTCCTGAACGGTTGATCCGCCCCCGGGCAGAGACGCAGAGGGGCAGAGAAGAGCGAGAGAGCGGGCGAAAATGAGATAGCGCAGGGAGGGAAATCAGGGAAAATCTCAAGGATCCAGCGGGTAAAAGCGTGGGGGATATCGTGAGAAAGTGAGAGTGGAACACATCTTGATGGATGGTTATTACTGCCCAAATCCGGCATACCGTGGAACTGAATATGATCTACAATAAGCAAAGGTTGATACTCAGTAATCTAGGTCCAAGGAGCGATCTGGTAAACTTAGTTCTGAAGGAATAAGGTGGTCAAAATGTTTACCCGCAGCCGCCGCAGTAACGCTTACAATTATCTACGTAGAAACAATGTCCGCATTACGGTAGGTGATACTCAAATACTGATTCTGCACTACTAATATTCTAACATGAGTCAACATTTACAGCAGCCAACATCTCCTCTTTCAGTATGCTACGGTAGTCATGATTACAGTATCCCATCTCCTATCGTATCCTAATAAATACCCATCCCCCCATCTCTATCAGTAGACTATACTCTGCTATCGTCACGTGCGATTGATGTAACCGCGGACTGCCCTTAAAGGGAATTTCTGCGGGGATATACGGCGAAAACAAGTAGTGAAAATAGGGTGGGAGTGATGAGGGTGGAAGGGGGAACATAATAGCGGCACTCGGGAATGTGGGGGTTGTCGAGAAAGTATCGATAACATCTAGGGGTTCTTCAATCGACTATTCGTTTCCGGGTCAGTGGGTGAAATGTCGCATGTGTTTTCAAGAAGTTTTCATAAAGGTAGATTCGGCCGCTGTTCAACCCATTACAATGCTAGATGTGATAGCTTCCCAGAGTTGACAGGAATTCGAAAAATCTCGAACAAAGCTCTTCTGTCTCCAATGCCTTATTCTCTGAACGACGAAAACAATACAATATGTATCAGTGTCGCTTTCTGGGCGCTGATCGAGATGGGGTATCAGAAGGCCGTCTTTCTTTCAGTGCAATAAATAGAGTACAACTCAAAGTTCCACACCATCATTCGGGGAATCATGTGCAGGATCCCCGCATTTCTGCAGTCCACAAATACCGCGATAACGGGCTGAATCACACTGTCAATTCAATTCAATTTTTATTCCGTTGCATGTATGGTATCACGATAGATTTTGACATAGTAATAGGTGATCGCAGAAACGGAGGTCCGTCGATGTAGTCGAATCGGTTGGGGGGGGGAGTGCAGGGGTGCAGCAAGGGTATGAGAGGGTAAGGGGTGGTTGGACATTGGGTGGGGATCAAAGATCAAGCCATTTGTGGATCACGGATGTAGGGAAAAGGGTATTGAGTGATGAGGAAATAAATTTGCGGAAGGGATCATGTGGGAGAGCTACAGATGAGGATTCTAAAGAATTCCAGGTAGAAATAGCTCTAGAAGCCAAGGTTGACTGAGAGTTATGGGGAAGGAAGGGTAAAGAGATTCTTAGGGGATGACCATTTCTCAGAGTACGGTTGAGAGGCGCGGTAATGAGAAGAGAGGACACGTCAAGTAAGTATCTCTTATGGATAATCGAGTGAAGGAAAACAATATCGGTGACAAATGTACGTTGTTCTAGAGTGGTAAACTTGAGGTCGCGCAAGCGCTCACTATATGAAACAGGGGGGAGACCACAGCGGGAATACAATCGGCGAGTGAAGTCTCTTTGGACTCTTTCTAATTCCTTAGTTAATTTAACAGAGCTTATTGGGTTCCAAATAACAGAACAATACTCGATGTTTGGGAGAATGAACGTGGTAAAAGCTTTGGAATAGATAATAGGGCATTTACTATGGAAGGACTTAAACATTAGGTTCATCTTAGTGCGAGCTTTTAAAACGACTTTGGAGATGTGATAAGAGAAGGACAAGGTGGGTGAGAAATGAACTCCTAGGTCTTTGACAATAACTTTCTCTACATTTCTGTCTTTTACAATGGGTTCGGCAAGGGGAACATTATTAATAGTGAAAATTCTACGGGGATTGTGTAATCCATAGTGAACAATGTTGCATTTAGTCTCGGATACTCCTAAATTCCATTGGGCGGACCAGTCGGATACTATATCAAGGGCACACTGCAAATCATCGGAACAGTTTGGGGCCTCAGCAAAAATTTTAAGGTCATCGGCATAAAACGAATAATGAATAGATTGTGGAAAGCGAGAGCAAATGTCGTTAATGAATAGAATAAAAAGTAGGGGGCCTAGACAAGAACCTTGAGGTACACCGGAGCGAACAGGTAACGGAGGGGAAATAGACGAATCAATCAAAACAGATTGAGTTCTATTGGAAAGGTAGGAACGGAACCAAGAAACAAGATGGTCAGAGAGTCCTAATTGCGATAGCTTGAACAAAAGTAGTCTATGATCGATAGAGTCAAAGGCCTTACGGAAATCTATATACACAGTGTCGAAAGAGGATCGTTTGGACAATCTCAAATAATGGGAGTAAGTCTCAGCTAGATTGGTAGAAGTAGATCTACAATTGCGGAAACCTGTTTGGTGCGGGTCGAACAAACAGTTGCTATCTAAGAACGCTGTTATCTTCTCTATTAGAAGTTTCTCAAACACTTTACAAACGGAAGAGGTCAAAGAAATGGGTCTAAAGTCAGTGACAGAATTGCTGATTTTCTTAGGTATGGGTTTAACGAGAGCTTGTTTCCATAAGGAGGGAACATCGCAAGTTGTGAGAGACTTGTTAAAGATAATTGTGAGAGGTGATAGTAAGGAGAGTTTACATTTGGAAAGGACGATACTAGGAATGTTGTCTGGAGTAACGTTGACTTTGGGTGAGAGGCTACGGAAAGCACACAAGATGTCTACTGGGGTGACAAAGGGAATGTCGAATATGGAAGAAGGGGTAGGTACGGGAGGAAGAGGGGAGTGCTGTGGGTAAGTGAAGGCAGAACAGAAAAATTCGGAGAAAGCAACACATTTGTCTTGATTGGTCAAAAGGGTGTCACCACTTGAATTAATAATTGCAGAGGGAGTGGATTTGGGTGCCTTGAGTTTACCGCTACAAAACTTGTAAAAAGCTTTAGAATTTGAGGTGGCCACAATTCGATTTTCTAAGTAACAATGGTAATCGAGAAGGGCTGAGTTAAAAAGTTGGGCCATCTTATGACAAGCAAGACTATTCGGAGCAATTCTAGCTAAGTGGTTACTCTTAGAGAATAGAATTTTAACATTACGAGGGTATCTACACAAAGATGAGGGCTTAGAAAGAGGAACACACGAGTCAAGAACGTTGTTGACAAACTCGACGAAATAAATAAATGAGTCGGTAGCATTTAGATCACGTAAAGCAACTGTCCAGTCATGGTTAAAGAAAGAACTATTGATTGTCGTCCAATCGGCTAATCTATACACACGAGAGGGAACATGGTGACGGGGAGGAGGGGATGGAATACGAAGCTCGAAACCAACACTAAGATGGTCACTTATGGGAAGAAGCGGAGAGACATTATGAATGATGTCACGATCACAAAAGACTAGATCAAGGAAGTTGTTAAAACGGGTTGGGAAAGGGACGAATTGACTAAAGTGGAGGTCTGATACAAAGTCAAGCAGGTCGTTTTGGGATGGTGAACTGAGACCGAGCCAATCAATATGGGGTAGGTTAAAATCGCCAAGAATAATACATGGGAAGTCACTCGATAGTAAATGTGTGAGGTACTCGATAAAGGAGGAAAGAGACTGGGCAGGGGATGAGGGAGAGCGATAGACAGTGATGATTCTGATCTTTCGAAAAGGGAGATCATTGCGGTAATCTATATGCAAATCGACAGTTATAGCCTCAAATAAGAGAGATGAGAAGGAGGAAACAAGAGCAGGAGAGAGAGAATTGTGAACAATGAGCGCAACACCACCGCCTCTACCGTACTCATCAGAAATTACGCGATCGTTACGAAAGGAGAGAAACTCAGGGGATTGACCTATTAGCAAGGCATCGCTGTCACTAACATCTAACCAAGTTTCACAAAGGGAGATGATTCGGTATGTAAATGATGAGAGTAGGAAAGAGAGATGGTGAGACTTTGATCTTATAGAACGGCAATTTGCATAGAAAAGAGACAGCGGGTCAGGGGAACGAGAGTTGCGAAACTGCGGGGGAAGAAAAGTTGACAAGGGGAGTAGAAACAAGTGGAATTGCAACAGACATAAGTGGAATACCCTTGCTGCATGAGTCCTACTTGGGCGGGTCATCCCTCTTCGTGCGAGTAGTCACATGGCTGACGGATGGAGGTGCACGTGTCGATGAGGACGGGGCAGCAGAGTGAGCATCAGAGACGGACGAGAGTGGAGTGGACGAGAGAGAGCCTGTAGAGGATTGATCGGCAGCGCGAGTTTGGGTGCGTGCCTCGTGGGTCTTTCCGTAATCATGGGGAAGGGGACGGTGGGTACGGTAGGAGATTACAGTGTAGTCACGAACTCCAAAGATGATCTTGCCTGCAGAGAGATTCTTTGTGAGTGCTTCACTCTTCGCTTCTCTTTCCAGCATCAATTGGTGAGGGGTCAGGTCTTTTCTCACATAGGAAGAGGGAGAGATGAGAGGAGGGGGATGACCCTTCTTCAAACGGATGCCATTGAGGAAGGTGTCCCTCAATTCCTTGGATTGGAAGGAAATCTTGATGGGACGTCTCTTCCCAGCACGATCAGATGGATGGCGATGGTGGCTGATCTTTCCATCGGTGAACGCTTTCTGAACCACATCAGATTCCGTGTACTTGATGAGGTCGGCGACCAGCTTCTCATCCTTCTTCAGTGTCTCAGTAGGTGTCGATTCCTCTGCACTTCCGATGATGACAGCTCTCTTCTCCTTCTCTGCGTACTCGGCCTTCTCATCGATGGCCTTCATACACGCCTCGTACACGTGACGGGTCGTGCTCGCGAGAGGATTGGCCACGTGGGATATAGAGGGAGGGGTGATGGATGGAGTAAGCGACGAGAGCATATTGAGCACGTCCTCTAACTTCGACATCATCTTATCCACCTTGGTCGAAAGCAGATCGACACTCTCCTGAGAGGCGTATCGAACACCCGTACCTCCTCGAGCGGCAGTGGGAAGGGGAGTCTTAAGGGGTGTCATTTCGCGCTGGGCCTATCAAGCGATGAAGATGGCTCACCTCGTCAGGTGGGTTATTAACCGCACCCTTGCGCCGGCACCCACTAGCCAGCTAGCGAAGACGAGGCGAGTTGATGACGTCGGCCGGGCGGAGGGAGGAGAGGCGAGGGCGGGGGGAGGAGGGGAGAAGCGATTTGACTAATCTCAGAGCGGGGGAGAGACCGACCGCTCGGGATGGGGGAACTGACTAGACTGTCATTTTTTGACAACGTGATTCCCTCACAGATCTCTGTGAATTGCAGTGGAAATATTCCAGATAACAGATTCCATGGCACTGCATGCCTCCTTCCGGCACACTATGAGCAATTTGTTCAGAATTCAGAGATTCTGCGTAAATGATAGTGCTTCGAACGAAATTAGAATCAATAAACACCGGAATCACGCCGTCCTTTTGATTTCCTCGTGTTTCCACTTCCAGGTCACTCTCAACAACAGTCAGATTCTTCAGGCACACATTCCGCGCGGCACTAAACGTCGCCTTCCAGCACATAAATAGCGGCAGTCTGATGCGAAACTGAACAGGCATTAGGATTTCCTGTCCCAAAAGGACATGGAAAAGCCTCGGAATGAAGACTGGAATGATTGTTTTTCATTACATTCTTAACATTCCTGAACCGGATAGAGACAGTACTGATGATAAAAAGTTACAACATTGATATATTACTGATCTCTCGCATTCTATCACCACCACTACGCCCACGTGATCCCAATAATCAGACAGGAAAACAAATTCCTTCACAACAAACTAGAAGAATCATAACAATATCTACAGGAAAAAGACATTAGAATTGTGCAATTTCAAGCAGTAAGATGAATCTAAAAAGAATGAGCGATAAGTATGCCCCAAAGAATATTGCAGCCGTACTCGAAAAGTCGGCAAAACGTTTGTTCCGATGCCGGGAATCGAACCCGGGCCTTGCGGGTGAGAGCCGCAAATCATAACCACTAGACTACATCGGATGATGGGAGGGTGGGGATAGACTGCGCACACACCACTCTTGTGATGGGCTATTAATTCGCCAGATTTCCGAATGATTTCTCTTCAATCGCCGAATAGGAACAGCTTTCTGACTTATGAAGAAGAACAACAACGGCGATGTGAGTGACATGGATAATATCGATGAGAATCAACAGCAATCCCTACAAAAAAAAGAATCCCTACAAAAAACCAACCCAAACACGGATTTCGGATACACGGGACTTTTCGAATTAAAAAAAATCTCACCCTTGCTCAATAAATGTGATACGTCCTCGTCTACAGCGCTTCGAAGCATCTAAAAGTCGTAATGATATCAAAACTGATATTTCGATCATAATGATCACAAATTCGATACCGAAGCGGAATGGAAAAACACCCTTCCACAATTATTTTTATATCTCAACATTTCCATGATTGAATCGGAACAAAATCTTTATTGAACCAATTAGCACGTAAGGCAGAGAAATTTATAAAATGTGAAAGCAAAACTCGATAAAACGGGGGAGGGGGTCTGAGTTCAAAAGTCACAAGGCAAATTCCTAACGTAGTCAACAATACAAAATAACGAAAGAGATCGAAATTATCGTATATATTATTCAACCGAAAGTGGGGGCGATACGTAAAACTGGGAAATACTAACGTTTCAGCAGGAATAAGGGTAGCATATAAAAATCATATAAGAATGTAGTCCAAAATCCAATATTGATCCAAAAAAAAGGAAGGACAACAACGGAGATGATAGAGGTTTCGTTACGGTAGGGTACTGTAGCACAACGACAATAAGATATCGATTACTGTTCTTAGTTACGGTAGTTATCAGCTTCGACAACAATACAAAATAATCGATAAATGGGACCAACTTTAGGGCGGGAGTACTGTAATCTAACCTGACAATGAGAGAATGATCGAGATCTCGTTACGGTAGGTTACTATAGTTATCAACGAAACGAATCGATAAATCAGCAAAGGGTTACGGTAGTGTGCTGTGATTTACCGTAAGATAGTTTGCGTTCATTACGATAGGGTACTGTAGTTATCAAGGAAACAAATCGATAATAAGGGTCTAGGGCTGCGATAGGGTGCTATATCAAGGAAATCAATAATAGTGGCTTGATTACGGTAGAGTTACCGTACTCTACTTACCGAAGGAGAACTTGGGAATTACGGTAGTTGCAGCCGTATTGACGGCGGAGAAGTTGAAAGCGAACGTCTGGCGGGCGGGGGGAGCGGCCGCTGCGCCCGGTGCAGCAGCTGCAGCAAGCGTTGACGGGCTGCAAGGATAATAATAATAATATATCAATAATTTTTATCTGAGTGACACTAGTCAGAACTCCTGCCCGGTTATCGGAAGCCCCGGATACGATTCCCTGCACTTGTGCATTAACCTTTCTGGGACTCGGTGAGTCTGCCCCTCTGGTCCAAAGCACTTCCCATCCCTAATCTACTATTGTTCCCTTCTACCTGATATTATTTTGAAAAACAACAACAACAATAACAAATAAATCCCACAAGTAGTGTCCGATCATGTTGCTGGCCTCCGTCAGTCTGCCCCTCTGGGTGAGCTGGAGCACTGCGGTCTCCAGGATGGTGCGAGAGATGGCCGAGGGGTCGACAAGGTTCTCCTCGCGCTGCAATGATGGTTACTGTGTCACTAGTATCCGGTTACGGTAGGGGTACTTTGGTATCAATATCAGGTTACTGTAGGGGGTTGTAGCTGAAAGTATCTCATAATTCTAGAGACCGTAATGATTCACGAGATATTGGTGATGGTTTGTCTGTGTTTCACTATGTTTCCATATCGCAGAGTCAACCAAATCATTGGTATCTGGAGCGGATGCTTTTTCTCATAAAAATACCCAAAGTACCGTAACACGGGGTACCATGCCTACCGTACCGTAAAGTCCTTTCTACTGTATCCCCCGACTACCGTAATCTAGCGTACATTTATGCTCATGTCGGAGTGGGCGACGACGTGGCCAACCAACGCTAGGACCCAACCAACCATAACCCACGGTACCAATACTACTCGTCTACCGTATCACTCGACTACCGTAATCGCCCCGTACCGTACATTGGTGTTTGCATCGGTGTGGGCGGCGCCACCCCAAAAACATTTTAGCTACCGTAACCCAGGAAACCCGGCTACCGTAATCTACCGTACATTGATGCTCATATCAGAGTGGGCGACGACGTGGTTCATCATCTGGACGACCGTCGGGATCGGCCGGCGCAGATGGCGCGAGACCGTGATCAGCAGCGTGTCTGCGAACAGTATAATTATATAATTATTATTAATTTTATTAATTAAAATCATCGTAATAATAAAACATATTTCGATATGCTGTCATTGACAGATCCATTATGAAGTGCCTTCAACCCTGCCTCATGAGCCACCCCTGTAGCATGAAAGTACCCGGAGCGGAAATGTTCATGATTAATGCAATAATGACTCACCAGGGCAGCTTGCCAGATGTTTCTCTACATTTCCCAATACATCTATGTTTCATAAGCACCATAACAGATTGCTAGCACTAAATACGCTAATGCAGTCTGGGACCCCGCGGCAAAACAAATAATAATTAGAGTTCTCTTATTGGAAAATGATTTTCCAATGGAAAATGAATGTCTCCTCATTCTTCACACTCTCTCGTCGCGAGAGCAGTGGATTAGACTGCTCTCGCGACGATAGAGTGTGAAAAATGAGGAGACAAATGATTTTCCAATAAGAGAACTCTAATTTTGACCCATTTACTTTATCCTTGATAAGAGAGGATAGAGCGAGCCTTTGCAAAACGGTGTTGTGGAGGTTTTTTTGCGGGATGGATTTAGAAAGGTGAAGGAGAATTTGGTGTTTTTTTTCATATCACATTGTAACAACAAAAACAATGTGGTCCGCTTAGCAGTAGTATGTTTCACTCACCGAGTAACCACACAGACTCCACAGATTCCATTACCTCTACTTCTACTCTAACAAAAAACAACAACAACAAGAACAACCCACCGCACACCTCCACCCCCTGCATAGCCACCATTTCTACCGCTTTACTGCCCGGTGTTTTTCAGACAATAAATATAGGGAAAAAAATAAACCAACCCATCGAGCACCTCCACTCTCTCCACCATGACCGCTTCCTAATTAGTCCAACTTCCACTACAGCGCAACTTCTAACCCGGCGTGTCTAAGTGTCAGAAACCGCTCACCGAGCACCTCCACCGCCTGCATGGTCACCGGCTCCGCGCCGCTCGCCGCGACGATGACGGAGAGGAATAGGCGGGCGGACTCCGTCTGGTCACGAGCACCCGCGAATGGCTGACAATTCACATTGTTTTAAAACAAATTAAAATAAAGTTGCAAATTGCTGCCTATTCCATTGGAAAGAATGGATTTTAAGGCGGGATCGTCCAATTAATTGAATAATCGGAAAAAATCCGGAATATGAATGAGAGATGAAACCGGGACTAGCCATGGTCATGAAACCAACACAATCCCTGTTATGAAACCAACGATAACTGATTTTTTTTTCCAAGGAAAAGAAACTTCCACTGCAAAATATTGAAACTCACTTTATCCTGGAGCGCTTTCTGTTTGTTTCAATTTTTACCCCCAAAGCCGTCAACTATTGAAAAACCCTCCACTGCCTCGGCATAACTCATCTCTGAAACACAACCTCACCACACCAAATTCTCCTTCACCTTTCTAAATCCATCCCGCAAAAAAACCTCCACAACACCGTTTTGCAAAGGCTCGCTCTATCCTCTCTTATCAAGGATAAAGTAAATGGGTCAAAATTAGAGTTCTCTTATTGGAAAATCATTTGTCTCCTCATTCTTCACACTCTCTCGTCGCGAGAGCAGTCTGATCCACTGCACTCGCGACGAGAGAGTGTGAAGAATGAGGAGACAAGTCATTTTCCATCGGAAAATCATTTTCCAATAAGACAACTCTAGTCAAAATCTTCCCATTTATACGATAATAGCACACAAGTGCTAGGCAACCACTAAGGAACCATCCCCACCTCGATCATCTTCAATCTATCACATAAAATTTATGTCATAAATCTATGGCGCACAAATTGACCACGATTATTCTTTGCCCACAATAGCAAGAAATCAGCAGAGAAACCATCCCCACCTCGATCATCTTCTTCAGTCGCTCGCTGCCGGCTGCGGCGAGGGCGCGCAGCCCCGCGGCCGTGGGCGCGGCACAGAAGCCGGCGACCGTGATGTGCTGCGCCGCCTGCAGCAGCTGCTGCATCGGCTGCGAAGCCTGCAGCGACGCGAGGCTGGAGACTGCAAGTAGAGTATATTTATTATGAAGACAACGCAGAGCATCTACTGACAGGAGAGGTTCTGCTCAAATGTGTACAAAGGCAGAAACAGAGAAGGCGCAAGTTTATTGTGGCTCGAGGCGAATGCAAGAACCTATTGCCAAATGCGAATCTCTCGGGAATTATGCAATGCAAGAAACAGGGAAGTAGCAGCGACCTTTTCATATGTGTTCGTAATATTTATTTGTGTCGCCTCTACGCGCTCTTTGTAATACCAAATGAGATTCTACCGAGACTTACGAAATGCGAGAAACAGGAAAATAGCAGGGAAGATAATTCGTTAAATTCACCGAAGGACAACTACGTATTTGAAGAACAGAATACTCCTCAACTACTACACTGAGAGAAACATAGAAGAAGCAAGATGATGCAAATCCATCATCGGTCAACATTGTATTGCAAGAACAGATTACCCTGCAATTTAATAAATTCGAGATCGAAAGGTTCGACTCTTCCCGATTCCTAGAACAAGAGAAACAGCGAATTAGCAGGTTTAACAAAATGCTCACGGCACTTTTACGCATCACAGGGACTGCAAATGTGGTGCACACTTCTTCTAGCAATAGTTACCCCTATCATACTCCAGACCCTCTTCCCTACCATAGCTCCCCTCTCTCTCTCTCTCTCTCTATACTCACCAGCGGGTCGTCCCTTCGCCTCCGCAATGGCCTCCTCCTCCTCCTGATCGTAATCGTCATCCTCATCCTCGTCGCTGTAGTCGTCTGCAATCGATAGTTAATCGATTACCGTAATCGAAACTACAGTAACCGATAACGTCACAGTACCCAGACGTTAACAGGTGCAATTATTGTCATCCCGCACTACATGATACGCATTTTTTTTACTCAAGAGACTGCGAGTCAAATTACAATGAGGTTATTCCCAGACTAATGGATAGCGATTGAAACGGCGAAGAAGCAAGGTTATTCGAATTCGAATGTGATTTCAGTAGCAGGAGTTTTAGTGCTCAGAAAGAAACTATTGCGAGGCCATAAATTAGTATATTTTATTTCTATCATTAAAATCAAGATTCTGGGTCCATCAAAAAAGAGTAGACGACACCCATTCAACATGCGAAACAGGAACCTGACTGGAGCTCTCCAACATCAAAATCAGAAATGTTCCTTATCCATTCCAATGCTGCTCCTAAACACCGTAACCGCTCTACTATCATCCTTATCACCATTATAATCAATAAATATCCCCCCCCCACCGCAACCTAATCCTCGTCTTTCGTATCCTGTACCCTCCCAGCTATTCGATACCGTACTCAAGCCTACCGTAATTCCCACTTCCCAATATGTTCCCCTGTTCTACCGTACCCTCATCCTCTTCCTCATCATCGAAATCGTAGTACTCCTTCTCCTCCTCGTCCTCATCTTCATCATCATCGCCGCCACTGTTCCTCTCGCCGTCCGATGTGTCCTGAAGCGAAGGTCATGCCATTTCACACTCGTAAAATAACGCTAAGTAGATATACTGAAAAAGGCCAACTGTTCGGCTAGTTGCCCTTGAAGAAAGAGAGTAAATCAATAATCATACCGTAATCCACAGTCTAATGGGTAAAAATCGATAAGTCCCGTATTTCGATTTCGTAACGAGCAGATTTTCGCACAAACGTCGCACCAAATAATTAATCGAAATCAACAAGTGTTCATGACAAAAATAGTTTTATTCGCTCATGCATGTATGCACGTTTAATATACAAAAGTTTTTAGAGCGCAATGAACAAACATAGGTACAAACAGGCGTTTTCAATTGTAACTACTCAGTTTCCGATTCACCACTACCATATCCCCTCCCTCCTACAGTAACCCTACATCGTTCACGTCCTCATCGACCGCTCCGTCCTCCGCCTCATCGCCCGACAGCGAGCCGCAGTCGTCACTGAAAGGAGGCCAGAGATCAAAGATCAAGGATTAAAGATCAACGATCAACTTATCACACCATCATTTATTGATTTGGGTAAACTCGAGAAAATCAATAAAATCGTACCATCACATGCTAACGCCTATTCAACGCCCCTACGTTACCGCAACCCGCCGGGTGATTGAACATACACCGAATCGAATGCCAACTCATCTAACTCATTAATTACGGTTTCACAATGAAGCAATAAAACAAAACTAAACACTCACTCGCTCTCGCCCACATCCACCCGTCCGCCGAGGCTCTCCGCGAGGTCGCGGATGCGACCAAACTGATCCGACAGGTTGTTCGTCGAGATGTTCAGCGTCGCCTGATAAGGATTTATCGATTGATAACGATGAACTATTGCGTGGGAAGTGGTCGATTATAAAAGTTTATTATAACACCCGAGACGTACAACCTATTGATCAAATAATTCTACGACTGCTAATGATAATTCGGTGAAACACCAACAACACTTTCGCGACTAATCACAACCAATCGGACAATATTCAAACAACCATACCCCAATCTGCCTCACTAATCAATTCCCCACCCAACTACCGTACCCCCACATACCGTATCATTCCTGCCCTGGCTCCAGGCGGTGACCAGCTACCCTTTATTCTTACCGGTCACTCTAATCGATTCCTCACGACTACCGTAGCCCACTTACCGTATCACTCGATTCCCCACCCAACTACGGTGGTTGAGGGCGCGGTGGCGCAGTGGTTGTGTCCCAGGAATGCGAATCGAAAGGTCACGAGTTCGACCCCGCCCGCCCTCAGATCCACCCAAAACCAAGGGAGTTAAGAAATGTTGGGAGTGGTGAAAGCCACAGCAAATAAATCCCCTACCACGTGCACACAACACGGGCGGCAAAGCCTCGCAACCAGCTACTGGTAGTCCCGGGATAGGCTCAAGTTGCTAATCGGCGTTGGGGTGGCTAGCCCGCCCTTAGCGAGGATAATGCCAAAATCACCATTTTTACCGTAACCCCCCCTTACCGTATCATTTCTGCCCTGACTCCAGGCGGTGACCAGCTGCTCCGCCACGCCCGCCGTCAGCTCCGAGCCCGACAGGTTCAGCACCTTAACACAAACACATTTATTTATTTAAAAAGGGTAGCATCAGCTCATCATCCGCTTGCCGCTCCTGCGCCTCATTACCTATCTGTGAAACATTAATGAGCCATGCATTCGGATAACAAAAAACATAAATATTCGATAACAGCAAGAGGTTCAGCACCTAAACGCAAACCTCTCATTACCTTTCTGTGAAACATAGCCAACCCTAAGTTTGAACAGAGTCGATTTATCTATCCCGCATTGCATCTTTCCCAAGTAGGCTTTAGTAGTAGCGTTCCTTGCTATCGCACAGACAATCACAGAGTATTTTAAGATACCGTACATTTGTTTCCCGCAAGTAGTACAGTATGCCATACCTTCAGCTTGGGCAGCCGCACAGCCGCTTGGACGAGTGCGCGGCAGCCCCTGTCCTTGCTCAGGCAGTCCGAGAAGTCGGCCGACTCGAGCTCGCGCAGGTTCTGCAGCGCCTGCAAGGAAGCGAATATTGATTTTCAGCAATTAATTTTCCCATAGCCACACCTTTACTTGGTCAGTGAATGTTTGGCAAAATTGAAGCAATGATTCCATTGACCAGGTTACTTCAGGTTTCACTAAATCATCAGATGGCTGATCTATTTTCGCCAACGATTACTGACTGCCGTTGAGTGCCGTAGGACAATTTTCTGATTTACCTGGGCGACAGCAAAAAGTCTCAATACTGCACAGAATATCTACTGTCAATATACCGTACCTGCTCCATCGTATTTACCGCTGTCTCGGTACCGTAATCCCTACAGTACCCCGACCCACCGTATCCCCTACCATACCTGTGCGAACGCCTCGGCTCCCTCCCATCCGCCGACGTTGTCGGCGATGCTGAGACGGGCCATGCGCGGATTCCGCGCCACGCCCTCCGCCAGACCGATCACGCCCGGACGCTGAAAAGGGGACATTATTGATTATTGAAAGTTATTCATCATCGATTACTACGGTACTTCGTATCGATTGTAAACCACTAACTGATGCAAGAGATTCTTTACTTATTTTTCGAACCGCGCAAATTCTTCTGATTGTGGCGCACCATCACACTCAAACTACATTATTCCCACGCTACCCCCAATCAACCGAGTGCGATTTTATTAAATAGTCGCTAAATTGAATTCGAGGAATTCCATCAATTTGATATTTGATAGTCAAGCGATATCCGATAACTGACTTCGCATCCTTACTATCGTACCCTATCCTACCGTACTCAAATGGATGCCGTTCTGGTCAACATTGAGCTATCGATAAATAACGTTTCATCCCGACTACCGTACCCAATTCTACCGGACTTACATGGATGCCCCTTATCTAGCTACCGTATCACTAACACTATCGACAACAGACTTTTCACTACCGTAATCGGCATAAACTATCGAAATTGATAAAAAAAACACCGTTATCAATATAAACTACCGTACGTGGATGCCGTTCTGGTGTACGGTCAGCTCCTCGAGGGTGCCGATCTCGCCGATGGCACGAGCGAACGCGAGCGCGCCCGGAATCTCGAGACGATTGCGGCCTGAAGGAGGGGATTATCGATTTACTGAGTACGGTAGGATTACCGATTGATTGATTACGGTAGGAATATTGACTGATAAGTAATGGTTTTGAAATATTTCAAACCTGACAGCTGCAAATCAATTACAACCATTATCCCAGAACTAAATGACATCGGTGAAACACTAACTCTGCAAGTCATTTCGATGTCTCCACAAATTTCGAGACAGCTTATTTTCATACGATCTACGTTGTTTAAAGTTTATAATAATATTAATAAGTATTAATTATCGATAATTAGCCCTCACCGGCGACGATCACTTTCAGGTTCTTTACCTTACCGCAATACCTTCACAGTAACAGAATGCCATTTGGCAGCCTAATTACTAATTCCAATAAAACTAATTAAGATTCATTTTATTTCATGAACCCAATTAACTATAATTATCCCTCACCGGCGACGATCACCCGCAGGTTCAGCTTCCGCCCGGCGGCACGCGCCTTCTGGTGCAGAGTGAGCAGCGAGTTAGCGACGGTCTGGAATAACAACAATCGATTGGTTAATCGATACTTGATTATCGTACAATTTATTACTCTATAATTGAGTAGTAAAAATGCTAAATTATTGTGCCCATCGAGTACTACGAACAGAAACTCAAATTAGAGAAGTGAGAATCAGAAAACGAAACTAGGCGCATCAGCGCTGCGCCATGTTAGTATAAGACCTGATAAACACCAAAAAAAATAAATAAAATAAACGAATTAGAAATATCCATAAAAAGGAACCAGGTGCATCAGCCAAGCGCCATTGTTGTATAGTTCTTTGCAATCATAATCTCTGATTGTATCAAGAAAAAAAATTAAAATAAATTAAAAATACTCACGACAGCGCCGGCTCCCAGTCCACAATTGTTCAGGCGCAGCTCCTCCAGCGAGAAAGCCGACTCCGACTCGAGGAAGTCCTGCAATTATTTAATCGAATGATTTTATTTCCCCTCGTCTTATCATAGTTTCAGCAGTGCCATATATAAATGAGATGAACAAAAATGTCAATTAAAAGGGCGACAATCGTGTTTCAGTTTTTTTATATGAAGTGAGAAGACACTATCAGGGATCTCACTTCTGAATGTTGAGAGAAATAGGTCATTCCATGATGTCTCCCCCATAATTCGCGTTGAAGGACATGTCTATGCTACCGCCCCTCTTCAATATAAGCTACCGTATCCCTCTCAACACGAGCTACCGTATCCCCTCCTACCGTAATCCTACAGTACTCCAACCTGAATCGACTCGGCTCCAATGGGTCCGAACGCGTTGTCGGAGAGGTCGAGCGAGCGCAGCTGCACGCCCGCCGTGCGCATCGCACCGCACAGACGCTTCTGCAATAGAGCAGGCTTTCATGAGTACTTCCATGCTGTGGCACCCGAGTGCTCTAAGAATTATGTGACAAGCAGTTTTGCTCTTCATTGCTATCGATTGACAGTGCTTTGAGAATGAAGAGGGATTTTTCAATTGTGAAGTCCTATTAGAAGTTTATTTCACAAAAGAGATGTACAGATAGATTAGTGCTTCGCTGAGCTGTGCACATTTCCCAATAAATTTTTAAAAAAAGATTGTTGAACGGGTTCCTGCCCATAAATCAATTAACCGTCCACAAAAAAAGCAAAAATACTACATTCGATAGATTCGTGTTTCAGCGTCGTTTCATATGCTTCCACATCCTAATCTACACGATCTTGATAGGGCCCGCCCAATAAAAATAATCAATATTAAACAAACTGACGACGATGATGGGGATCTCCGAGCGGAGGCGGCCCGTGAAGAGGTCCGACCAGTTGCAATCCTGATATATATTTGAAATAATTAAGATATTTTTTTATACACAACGACAGACGATTATTTTTTCGCCTAACTCGTGGAGGACCAATGTAGAACTCAGATGACGGAATCCTAAAGAAAGCCGGTGAAACACTAGTTTTACAAGTCGGGGTGAATGTTCTCGCGTACATTGCGGAGTATTGCGAATCAATTGTGACATAATATCATATTCAGTTCATTTTTTTTGCTTCCTGTGATAAACAGTATGTTGAGGTAGGCGTACTTCAACCATCCTACTTGCTGTCACCGTCCTATATCCCCACCGTATCTTGAGATTCGGGCACTTCACGAGTGCTTGGGCGATGCTTTCGTCCGCACACAACAGGTGAAACACTAATACTACTTGATGAATGCCCAATATTTAACGGATTTTCCTGGACAGTTCTCTACGTTACTAAATTGAACACAGGACTCTATTTTTTTACCGTACCTTGAGATTCGGGCACTTCTCGAGTGCTTGGGCGATGCGCTCGCCCGCTCCGATGCCCAGTGTGTTACCGCGGAGCACGAACGAAGTGACCTCGGGATGGGCTGCGAGGGCAGCGGCCACGACCTCGGCTGCAATGATTACAATCTCTCAATGTGTCACTTTTCCACACTCTCTCGCACCGGATCGCAGAGTGAGAATCGTGTGAAATGATCCGCCGTGGCGAACAAAAGGGGGAGCCCTCTCTGACACGCAGTGGATTGTTTAATGCGACAAAATAGCGAATTATGGTCGAGATAACCGAGCAAATGTACATATAATCTATTTCCAGCATCTACACATTCGTCTATCTCATAAAGAAGACTAATCCCTAATCCCCCTCCACACCCCGCTCACCTATCCTTCGTCTACATATTCGAGCAGAATGAGATGAGCCCTATATAAACCCCTCTCATTCCCCCACCCCACACTCTTCCCCCCTCTCTCCCGCCTCGTGCGGCTGCGATAAAGTAGTATATCGCCAGTTCGTCTTGCCTTTCGACACCGTATCTCCGAGGCTCCACGACAGAACCTCGTCTATCCTCGATTGAGGATCCCAATACCCAATACCCTAGTCTGACCAGGGTAAGCTAGTGGGAAACCTAGTACATAAAGACTAGTACTAACCGTGAAACTCCGTTCTCACAGCTAATAAAAATTGCGTTTGTAATCATTCAGTCATTCAATAATCATTCAGCGGCGACGCCCTCGCTTGCAATGGTACAGATAGTTAGGATAGGGTAAAAAAAAGAAAGAAAAAGAAATAAATAGTCGATTCATACATAATATTAACAACATTTAGCGTTTCGTCATTGACTGAAAGAATGGGTATTGATTGATTGAATTTAATGTTTTCGTTTGTCGTAAGACCCGTGTCCATTGACAACTGACCAATATGCAAGGACTAGTAGTGACGGTGAAACTTCGTTCTAGCAGCTAAACATTGTGCTTGAATAAGTTTTCCCGAACTTGATTTACGACGATCAAAAGGTGCAATACAACCATCACGTGTAGCTCTCATTCACCGGGAATTTGGCCATGTCCAAAACTCTCATTCACTGATATTTCCGGCTTCTTCTACTTCTTTTTTTTCTTGATCATACACTAAAGCAGTGAATGCAACCTCCTTTCACCTGGACTACTCGCAGCTTGACCAAATGCGGGTCTACTCTGCTTGACCAAATGCGGAAATTTGCAAATTAGAACCATCGTGCAGTCGTAAACAAATTCTCCGGAGACCCCTGCCATCTAACGAAAATAAATCCATCATTAGAGTAACTTATTTGTTTCCATAACTATTAATATTGCCTCACCATCGGCCTCGCTCTCGAACTTCAGCTGCTTGTCCAGGAAGGACAGCTCGTACGGGCCGGATGCAGGGGCTGCAGGTGCTGCAGGGGCTGCGGCCGCAGGCGGCGCCTGAATAGTAGAAACATTATTGTAAATGTAATCGATCATAGAAAAATCGCTTACGAAGGCATAGATGGCTCACATAGATCAAACGATAGGATCAGAATTTGGACAGATGGCAACTTCTATTATTGCCATTTTAGTCTTCTAAAGTAGTGCCCGTACCTGTGCTGCGGGTGCTGCAGCAGCCGGCTGCTGCACGGCCATCGTTCGCATCGCGTCCGCCAGCGGGTCCATGGCGCCTGCAAAATTAGACTTTTTAAAGAAAAAAATCGATTACGATCGATTCACAATCCTCACACGAGCTGATGCCGAATCGGTGAAACACTAACGTGCCATTTCGCGCAATGAAGTTTTTCGATGAACGAATTTTTTTCTATCTTTCCGAACATAAAACAATCCGCATGCAGGATCGCAACATTGATTTGCCTCCGTGCAAAGCCCAGAGGCAAGGTGTCTAGCGCAGTATGCGGTGTCGGTACTCGTGTAGGCGGTGGATCGAGTGAAATCAGAGTATTTATCCTTCCCAAACACCAGAAAAACACACACGAACAACCCTTAAAAACGAGGAACAACTGGTAAAAACACAAATCGCAAAGTAGGGACATGCAAACCAGAAAATAAAATTTGAAAGCCGGGGAGAGGTATGTGCCAGGAAATGAACGTCGAACTGCCCGGGAATTCAAATCTCCACAGTAAAATTGCTTATTCGTGATTAAGCGACTGTATAAGGATGCGCCTCTTTAATTTTCAGTTTTCCGAGGAGCTTCAATGATAATATATCGTTCAAGAAAAAACAAAAAAAAATCTGTGGTCGCAAACATGTTAAATTTAGCGTTTAAACTTTTGCATAAAACAGTTTTTATCGAATATCCGATCAAATAAGAGATGCGCCTTCGCGGTTTGATTATGTTTTTGTTTTTAAGACCATTAGTAAGCACTATGCAAAAAATGAACAAAATCTGTGGTCGCAAACCTTATAAAAAACAGCGTCAAAAAGTCAATGAAATCAGGGATCATGTCTAGGTACCGCGACGTGTGGTCGTGAGTGCAGTCCAAGGAATAATCCGAGAAATCAGATTTCACACCAACTACCGTATTCACCTAAAGTTTCGATCGAGAACTGAGCCGAATTTTTGTTTTTGTAATTATCGATTTCCTTGTTAAATGGGTGATAAATAGTTCGCTTTCTTTGTCTCAATGGCATGTATACACATACTACTATACCGTGCTACACTTATATCGGCCCGAACTTTCGAATATCCGTGAATATCGCTCTATTTCTTGATTGCTCCTCTCGTGGTTTCGTGTTTTTGACTCACTGCTCTTTCCAATGGCCGTCCTTTTGATTGAACCACTTCTTATTCGTTCGCTAATGCCTCTAGCTACCCACTGCTGTCAAAATTATCGCGAAATTTTTATGCGGACGGTTTCTATGATCTTTTGAAGTTCGACAAACTTGCTTTTTCGCACGTGCACTTTCCAAGTTTTGACTCACTGCTCTTTCCAATGGCCGTCCTTTTGATTGAACCACTTCTTATTCGTTCGCTAATGCCTCTAGCTACCCACTGCTGTCAAAATTATCGCGAAATTTTTATGCGGACGGTTTCTATGATCTTTTGAAGTTCGACAAACTTGCTTTTTCGCACGTGCACTTTCCAAGTTTTGACTCACTGCTCTTTCCAATGGCCGTCCTTTTGATTGAACCACTTCTTATTCGTTCGCTAATGCCTCTAGCTACCCACTGCTGTAAAAATTATCGCGAAATTTTTATGCGGACGGTTTCTATGATCTTTTGAAGTTCGACAAACTTGCTTTTTCGCACGTGCACTTTCCAAGTTTTGACTCACTGCTCTTTCCAATGGCCGTCCTTTTGATTGAACCACTTCTTATTCGTTCGCTAATGCCTCTAGCTACCCACTGCTGTCAAAATTATCGCGAAATTTTTATGCGGACGGTTTCTATGATCTTTTGAAGTTCGACAAACTTGCTTTTTCGCACGTGCACTTTCCAAGTTTTGACTCACTGCTCTTTCCAATGGCCGTCCTTTTGATTGAACCACTTCTTATTCGTTCGCTAATGCCTCTAGCTACCCACTGCTGTCAAAATTATCGCGAAATTTTTATGCGGACGGTTTCTATGATCTTTTGAAGTTCGACAAACTTGCTTTTTCGCACGTGCACTTTCCAAGTTTTGACTCACTGCTCTTTCCAATGGCCGTCCTTTTGATTGAACCACTTCTTATTCGTTCGCTAATGCCTCTAGCTACCCACTGCTGTCAAAATTATCGCGAAATTTTTATGCGGACGGTTTCTATGATCTTTTGAAGTTCGACAAACTCGCTGTTTCGCATGCAATTTCGTGCTCCACCTTCCCTTTCCCTCCTCTTTCCTCATATCTCACTGTCAGCGATCGGCCGAAGCCATTATTGTCCCCCGGTTTATCCGTTCACTATGCATGTAATAAACCATGTATGGATGAACCGGTGAGCAAGGGGACACGGCAAGGCATATCAATTTCCTTTAAAAAAACCATCTTCACCTGAATTCCAGATGATTCTCGATTCTTCCCCTCTCTGGAAAACCCGACTAGACGCTTACCGCTCGCTAAGATCTAGAGCCGAGTGTAAAGTAGGACATATCATGTTCCTATTTCACTCGAAGAACTCCAACGTCGCTGAGGCTCGCGCATCGCTGACAACGATGCTCGGTACAATTTCATAGTTATTAGCACCTGTATAGAATGTAGGATGGAATGAGAATGCACTAGGTATTCTGAATCTATCGAGGGAAGAGGGTACATTGTATCGATGTATCGAGGGAAGAGGGATTAATATATTCTTCTCAGGCCTCAGTGATTCAAAGGAGTTCACGAAATGGTTCGCGAACAAAGTTGGCTTTCTCAAGATTAAAGAGTCTAAGTTGATCCAAGCTAGGGATCGTCAAAAGGTTGTTGAGTTCTATTCTTCTCCCATAGATATTCCTGTTATTAGTGGAGAGGCAGTAGATGCTCCGTCTTCTTTAGTTCTCCTCCCAGCCAGAAATTTCTCTCCTACTAGGGCCCCCCTTTCGAACGTCCCTTCTCTGGCTGAAACCCCTTGCACCCTTCTCAGAAAATTATCATTTAAATCCACTGCCTCTCCTTCAACATCTTCTTCTCTCTCATTTCCTCCTCCTCCTCCTGGTTTTTCTCACCTTTCCTTCCCTCCTCCTCCTCCTGGAATTACTCATTCTTTATCTGAGTCTCCTTCTCTTGCCTCTTCTCAATCTCTTCTATCCTCTTCATCCCTTCCTCCTTCTCTAGTCAATTCGCATGTCCCCTCTTCTCCTACTCTCTCCTCTCTCCCTTCTTCTATTCCTTTTTCTCTTCTCGATCATTCTTATTTCTCATCTCCCTCGTCTTCTCTAGCGGTCTCTCCTCCCCCTTCTTCCTCTTCTCATTCTCACTCTCTCCCCCCTTCTGATCCCTCTGTTCATCCTTCCTCTTCTCATCCCATTGCTCATTCTTCCTTCCCCATTCATTCTTCACTTCCTCCCTCTTCCTCTTCTCATCTCATTCCTCATTCTTCATTCCCCCTTCACTCTTCATTTCCTCCCTCTTCCTCTCCCCATCTCATTCCTCTTTCTGCCTCCCCCACTCGCTCTTCTCTTCCTCCCTCCTCTCCATCTCCATCTCATTCTCCGGGTCCTTCTCCTACCAAATCTGCCCGAATATCCATTCCAGTTGCAACTCCACGTGGTAGAGGGACTGGTGTTCGAGGTGGTCGTCGCCCTCTTCCTCCTCCCCCGACGCCTCTCGATGAGTCTGAAATCCCGGATGACTCTTCCGCCACGGCCCACTGGAAGAAGAAGCTGTTTGAGAAAGGGCAGTTGGTAGATAGGATGCGTAGGCTGAAGAACGAATATGGAAGAAAACTCCGGACTGCTCTCAAGCATATGGGTGTTACTTCCATAGAGGCTCTTCCCAAGGTTCCGGGTCCGGTTTCTCCGATGGAATTGAAGTTGGCTAAGGAAGTTTCTCAGTTGAAGCGTAAGCTTCGACAGAAGAGAGCTCCCTTGTCATCTCCAGTTGCACCGAAGTTATTCCTGGCTAAGACCTCGGATGGCTACCTTTCTGAAGTGAAGTACGCTTCGTTGAGGCTGACCACGCTAGGTGTGTCTGATGCAAAGCAAGGCCAAGTTATGGATGTCGTGGCACAAATGCTCGATGTCCGTATCAATGAAACACCATGCGAATCCACTGTTAGATCTTGGGTTCCGGCCATTGCTTTGCTGAATCGGATGCACCAGGCGGAGGTGCTAGAGCAGAATGAGGAAGGGTTGACTCTCCTTAGAGATGAGACCACTAAGAAAGGGGACAAGATTCAACAGCACGCTGTCTCTCTAGAATCGAAGAGAATTCTCTATCTAGGCTTCACTGCAGTACCCGATAAGTCTGCTTTGACAGCATTCGATTCTCTTCGTGCTAGAGTAGAATCTTTGGCCCCATTCTCCTCCTCTTCATCCCCTTCTCAACTTTTCCATCAGTTCGTGTGTAAAATCACAAACTTGATGAGCGATCGCGCCTCAACGGAGATCTTGTTTAATAAGATTTTCAAGAGTGTTCGTGATCGATTCTTAGAGTTGAAAGAGGGATGGAGTAGTCTCACACCTGAGGAGCAGGAAAAGGCACAACTCTTACTTGTTCATTATTGCCAGCTCCACTCGGTCAGCAATCTGTTCGGAGTGGTCTCTCGAGAGATGGTCCTGCACGAGAGCGAGTCCCGTCAACATCCTGTGGACTCCTCAACTGCGGGATTTGCCACCGTAATCCGAGAGGTTAGTTACGGTAACTAATACGGTAGATTACTGTAGATTATCTGATTACGGAAAAAATCTGATTACGGTAGGTGATCTGATTATGGTTGTTAATCATCGACTCAGAAAGGTACGGTAGCTCGTTATCGATTGGTAGGAGTACGGTAGTTAGATATCGATTGGTAGGAGTACGGTAGCTCGTTATAGATTGGTAGGAGTTCGGTAGTTGAATATCGATCGTGAAGAGTACGGTAGTTGGATATCGATCGTAAAGAGTACGGTAGTTGATTATCGATCGTGAAGAGTACGGTAGTTGATTACGGTATATAATGTATTGATTGCAGATACCTCGTTATCTGAGTTCTCGGAGTGCGGGTGGCCATCGTGAGCATCGTGAGTGGAAGGAATGGGGTAAAAAGGTCGGGATTACTGATACCACCATGCCCGCTCTTCAAGGGCATAGGTTCAATATCCAATTCTTGATCGCTGCCCGAATTTTCATGCAACGCGAATTCATTCTGAAGTTTATCGAATATGTCCCTAAAACCATGGAGGATCTCGATAGACTTCTCAGAGATGAACTCGTTCTCGTTCAGCTGCAGATTCTGGGCCTTTTGGACCAGAAGATCACTGGACCTCTCTGGCGCATTGCTGAGAATTTGGGAGTGATCGAGGGTGGACAGTATCATAGGGATCTCCTCATCTTCGTCGATGCTTGCATTGGCAATCCCTCTCTTTTCTTCTCAGGGGAATGCCCTACCATCTCTATTCCTCCCAGTTTCGAACTCTTCAGAGAGGAGGGCATTCTCATGAGATCTCTAGTTGATTCTTCCCCCTCCCCACTTGCTCTCGATGTTGCGGTTCGTGTTCTACGTTCTTGCGCATCTTACCTCAAAGATGTCCTCAGCCAGACAATGGCAGGAGGCATCTACAGTAATCCTACTGATGAGGTGGTGGAGAGTGCCCAGTCTGCTCCGGCTACTAACCGGGCTGTGGAGTCAGCTTTTGCCTACATGGACTATCTCTACCGTAGATCCCCTAATACCCGTTTATTCCGTTACGATGCAATCACTTGCTTCGTACTTAACCATGTGGCAGAATGGTTAGACGGAAAGAGCACTCGAGAGAGAACATTGATCCTCGAGAAAGCTCTCAAGGGGAGGAATGAGATTGTTCGTGAAGAGCAGAAGCGGGCTGATCAGCTTGGGGAGGCGATCGTGAGAAAGATGGAGGCTGAAAAGGTAGACTATGAGAGAAAAGTACTCAGAAGTGATGTTCGCAAGAGCAAGATCACTCAGGAGCTCGGTACGACTGGTCTGCTTTATACCGAGTCCATGATCGATTGTGCCATTCATGGCCTCAGGCAATCAGACGCCATCAATCTGATCAAGGGGCAACTCCGTTACAGAAAGAAAGTACTTGGGCAGGTGGCCACTCATAGAATGTCTTACCGATTCAGTGAGGGAGGGGTGCAATTGTCTCTAGATACTCTAGTGTCGCATTTGAAAGAACTGGTGGGCGCTGATTCCACTTCAGGTGCCCTCGAGGAGGACGACTTCCGCTCGTTCTATCTTGGTCGCACCTGCGAGCTCACCTGCGACATCACGCTCAGCGATGGGAACGTCATCGATGGTGAATGCACCATCGATAACATCATCTCCGGTATGCTATAACACTCATTTTTCTCCTCAAAAACTTGATATTCTATCAGTAAATTAATATTTAGAGACTGTAGGAGAGATACTGCACACGTTTTTGGGTTACGGTAGCTACTAACCTCTGCTAGGATTACTGTACCATCTAATGGAATCGAAATTCAGTCACTGGATTACGGTAGTTACATGGGTTTACACACTGATTACGGTACTGCAGATGGCTCAGGAGAGGTCACCATCCACCTCAACGGATCATCTGGCATCTTCACCATCTCCCGGTCTCTCTTCGAAGATCTCATCAACGATGACGCCATCGTCCCCCTCTAGGCACTTTCCTTCCCTTTTTTCTAGTCATTAGGTTGTCTATCTCTATTTTCTTCTACCGTTGTCTTCCCCAATTGTCATATTCTCTGATTGCTTAGATTGTACATTACTTTATCTTGTCACTACTTTTGCCCATTCCTTCTCGTTGATTTTCCTTCCCGATGTTTCTTCATGCTTGATTACGGTATTTTTCTCACAACAATTTCTCTTGTCAGTACAAAAATAAACCTCTTTTCTGCTAAATGTGGACTGCAAAGCATGCGGAATATTCTTACTAAAAATCATTGCAAAATATAAAATAAATAAATTTATTTATATAAATATTTAAAAAATATTTATTAACAAGTCAGAGTTTTGGCACAGCCGAAAATATGTGACCCAGCTCGAAAATTACTATTTCACGGTTTTTAGAATTTCCCGGAAGTCGTTTTTATTTTCCTTTCAAATCGCTGTATTTCCGTTATAGTGCATATTTTTAAGTTAGATTTTTTTCTGTTCGATTCGGCATCGCCGATTCCATAGGTTAGTAACAAAAAAATAATTTTATCACCAGTTTCAAAAAATGGCCCTGCGGTCCCTAATCATGTCTAGTTGTTTGCAAACTACGACTGTTTTTGTTCATATTTCATGCACCTAACAGGTTAATTACACCCTGTGAAAACGTTACAATGTATAATTCTCAACTTCAGCTACATACTTACCGAATTAGGGACGGCTACAGTATACCAGAATTCTAAACGTGATAAGTACGCTCCCTGTGAAGTGAAAAATGCTTATATATGTATCAATAATTGTTCAAGAGAAATTGCTCTATCTAATAGAACAAAAAATTAAAGAACAAAACGCATTTGAAAATATTCGCATCTGACATGTGAAAATAAAGTGACCAAATGAACCACGCACTCGCTGGCACTACACCACGGTGGGCGGGGCTAAGAATGGGTGCCTGTATCTCGCTTAAATAAAAATATTAAAATTCTGGATGTGTAATCGTGATTCTGCACGCCCGAGAGCCCTACAACCAAAAAATAGGACATTTTAATGGAGTTTGAATTTTCACGTGAATGTCCCTAAACGCAAAGCGTGACAAAAAGAGATTACTGTAAGTAAAACAGTTTGAACAAATCGTGACAAGAGCCTAATGCGGGAATTCAAATAATACCGTAATCCTAGAGTTGTGTCACAAATTAAACTAACGATTGCAATTAATATTATTTAATTATCTAATAATTAAATAATAAACGATGACGAAATACAATAATTGTTCTTCATATTTAGTATCTTTTCTTATTATGGGTGGGCTCCATTACATAGCGCATCCTAGGGTTGCAAGTTCGGTATCGGTATTACCGACCCCTACATCCTACAGCCATCAATACCCCTACCGTACTCACCCTCAGGCTCCTCATCGCTGCCCTGTCTGCTCGTCCTCTCCTCCTCATCGCTCTCTTCCGATTCTCCGGCCGATTCCTCATCCGCTGTGCCCTCGTCGTCGCTAAACACAACAAGTACTCTCAAGCTCGCTAAATACAGTAAGTATTTCAATAATCGATAAACACAGTAAGCAATGTCACTGAACAGATCAAGCGTTAAAAGATCAACTGTCGCTAAACTGTATTCAATATGAAAAGCCATCTCGCCCAAATCATATTTCGCAGTAAGGCCGAAAACTAATAGATCGCATGAAGCAAAAATGAGCCAAGACGTAGCCACGCATTTGCACTGTTTTTTTCCACTGTTCTACAATCTCTGTAACTATGTCCGCTTCTTTATCATTTCGAACGTATATCGACCAGCTCCTACAGTCATTTACCACACAAACTGCGCTACCGCAACCATATCGAATCGCCAACTGATCATTCTACCGTAACCCCAACCGAACCTCTCCGCTCCCATATCCACCAACTCCGCGAGGGCCCTCTGCTCGATCTCCTCTGCCAGGTCCGCCCACTCGCCGCCGAACCCGTTGTTCGTGACGCGCAGCTGCGAATTTTGATTATTATTGTTGTTGTTATTATTATAATTATTATTATTGATATTATATTTCTGTATTTTTATTGTAGTCAGAGCAAGTAAGTTATCGATGCAGACAACTCAGCGCGATGCAAGTGGTAGCGGTGAAACACGGATTTTCGCGGGGAAATTTTAGTGCTATAAATTAATCAGGTGACAATGAAACGGGAACAGGATCCGTCTCCTCGCATCGGCCCTGGCAAAATTCAACTACTCAACTGCAAACATCGAAACTTCTCCGATTTTTTGGCCCAGGCAACAACGGCTCGGAATGTTAAGGGGGTAAGGAATGAGAATGATAGGGAGGGAACAGTCTGCGAGAAATGATTGGGCCAAAAAAACAGAGAAGTGCCTAAGCATTTTCCTAGCGGTCGCGCCTAGCACACCGCCCCGTTCGTCACCTTGGTTTGGGTCGGCCTTCGGCCTGGTTAAATTCGATATACTTTACTTTATTCGCACTCCCGGACACAGTAGCCTAGTTTCCCATTTTTTTCGAACCCGTCGCATCTAGCAAACACTCTTTGCTCACCTTGGTTTGGGTCGGCCGACGGGTCCACGCGCCCAGCACATCCCTCACCACGGCAGTCGGCAGCTCGTTCCCGGAGAGATTCACCTCCTGATATTGAAATTTATTTTTAAAAAGTATTATAAATAAACATTAAACATATTAGACTTGTGAGAAAATGTTTGTTTTTCAATCGGTATTCTACATGAAATTGAAAAAGAGGAATTCGACGACTTAAGTAGACTTGGTGAAACACAAAGATAATTGATGTACTATTTCCACTCGGAGATCGATAAAACTGTGATATACTCCTCCTCTCTCTGTATGTAATAACCAGCTAGATCATATAAATACGAGAGCCCCTCATATCTCTTTTTTCACCAATTGTTTTCTACAATAAAATCGAGTATTATTACTATTAAAATTAAATATAAATACTCGCTCACCCTCAGTTTCGGGAAGGGTCGACTGACCAGCACGGAGAGAATGGCCGTCGTGCCGTTCGCCCTGGAATATATTAAATAATTAAGTTAATTAAACAAATAATTCAATGTAAAAATCGAGATTTAAGCGCCCGTAACATCCCCGTTTCTCACGCTAGATTCATTCACTACGGGGACGAGATTTTTATCTGTGCAGGCTTTCTACGAGTAGAAAAATAAAAATAAAAACTCTTTCTCAAAAGCACCACAATTCCCGTTTCACGTACTTAACATAGTTCGCAATTTCGCAAGGCGTCAATTTGTAGTCCCCTTTATTGAATAACCAAATAAACTGTTGACACGATAAATTATTCGACGAGCTTCATTGGATGTAGATAAGTGAATAAAATATCCATGAGACAACAACAATTTGTGCATAATAGCCCAGAAAGCGACAAGATAGACTCATTCATTCAATGAAACGCAAAACAACCAGCACAGACAATCGCCTAGTACTGCTGCATTTACTGCTCAAGAATTGAAATTGGGGAATAAATATAAATGTTGAAACGTCAACCAACCTGCACAAGCAGTCGCCCAGATCGAGCACCTCCAGCTGCGTCAGGTCACCCAGTGACTGCAATTAGTGTATTTACTAATAATAAAAAAGAATGCATTCTGATATTATTTGAGCTGTATCATGCCTCCGAAACTCATATATTTCTGACAGAGGGAACAAGATGTTGATGTTGATTTTTTCAAAAAGAGAACGACGGACAAATACTATCTAGGACCGTCATTGAGAATTTAAGAGCGAAAAGCGAACACGGAAATCAACTAGTGGATTTATATTTGGTGATCTAATATCACATTTTCAAACATTTCCGTGCTATTGCCATTCCTAATCGCCCCCAATCCGTTTCCACAGACACAGGCGCTGATCAGTATTCCTGCGCAAATCAATCAAAAACGAAACAAACTTGTCTACTATCCATCAGAACAATTTCATTTCACCAGCTGATGTCGCTATTATCGTATCAGCTCTTCTCAATCGTGTTTTGCAACATACGTGGAGCCCAAATTCAACCAGTTCCTATCTCCAAAATCCCGTGTCAATTTTTAGCGTCAGTCACACTTGTAAACTTATTTGCACTTTTACCTTCAACTCACCACCACAATCCCTGCTCGCCATTCTCCTGTGCTTATCAGCTGGGCTTATCGCTTATCCTACCCAGCCAATCAAACACACGCACAATGTGCTCTCTCGCAGCTAGGGTTGGCTTGTCAAGATAAAAACTGCTTTTCAAGATTGGATGGCGAAGAATGATCTTGTCAAGAAATGGAAATTACAAAGTTGTTTTTCAAGATCTTGAAAAACAACCAAGAAATTTCAAGAATACGAGTAATCAGCAAATTTCGTTTTCCTTTTCAAATGAAAAGTATGATAAAATGAGGTGAATTGCGAGAGAGTCGACCAATTTCAAGAAATATCAATAAACAAGATCTTGAAAAACAACTAGTTGTTCTTGACATTAAGGGATAATTGAATTATTTCTTTTCAAGATCTTGCAATCTTGATTGCGAAGCCAACCCTACTCGCAGCACATACTAATTCATGTTGGAACCAGCATCGGGGCATGATCAATTCTTCACGCCATCATCATGTTTTACGGAAGGTGTGACGCACAAAATCACCAACTTATTCATTTCAAATTAGTTATTTAAAAAAAAATAAAAATGATTAATTAAAATAAAACCCACGAATGAGATCTCGATGGCGCCGATGCGCGTGCACGTGTTGTCGTTGAAGTTGATGACGCGCAGGGCGCGATTCGAGCCGAGACAGCGGGCGAGCGCCTGGAATATGAATTTGAATTTGCAAAAAAAATACAAGAAAAAACACTCTTTGCGAGCGCCTGGGAATAAATGGGAGTTGAGGCTTGCCTAATTTTTATTTTATCTTCATTGAAATCATTAACACTTGTCCGTTCAAGGAATATTAAATGAAAGAATTATAAGATGCAAGGTGTAATATTGTTAACCTGCTTGCTCGTAGTTTGCATATCATAAATCATCGCCCATTTAGCCAAACTCACCTAACACAGGAGAGTCTCCCCCCCCCCCCCCCCCCCCCATTCCTGCTACGTTTCGTCCCCCCCCCCCCCATTACGATTCGGTCTCGTTGCTCCTCGGGCGTAGATAAATTATTTATTTATTTAAATATCGTATCCCCACCTTGATTCCATCCTTGCGGATGCCGTTCTGCGGCACCGTGATCTCTTCGAGCGTGCCGATCGCCTGCGCAAGGATACGGTAAGTAAAGCAACATAAAAATCGATAATCCAGTTCTACCATACTCCCCCAGCTACCGTACCTTGAACGCCTTGGCGAGCGCGATCGCGCCGGGATCCTCCAGACGATTGCGGCCTGAAATGCGAATAGGGTCATTTCGGTTTCACTACCTGTCCATAGCTCCACTCCATTCAACACCATTGCTATTTTCTTGAACTCTTTTGGAAAAATCACAAGTCTCAATCCACTACTCCCCCGCCCTCCTCGGATTCATTAATCGATACTACCATATCTTACAAGGATCGTAATCACTCACCCGCGACGAAGGCATGGGGGGCAAATGCGAAATCTAGAGTTCTGTTTCACTACATGTATTTTGACAACGCTATTGCTAGACGATGATTCTCTTCACACGTCACGAGTCCCCCCCCCCCCCCAACTATCTCATGTAGTTCATGGATCGATACTCGGCTACCGTACCCTTCATCTACCGTAATCACTCACCCGCGACGAAGGTCTTGAGGGCGAACCTGCGGCCGGCCGCCGCCGCGTTGCGGTGCGCCGCCAGCAGGCAGTTGGCGATTATCTGAATTCAGTTAATTAACGTGTGTTAAAAATTAATATAATTAAAACAGTTTCCATTGCCAGTCAGACTTCAACGACACAAATACCTTTCATAACCAACGTTACTACGAATACACTGCCTTGTGTTTTAAGCTCTTCCCTTACTGAAAAACTGATATACTTAAATGAACAAATAAAAACAATTAACTGACCACTCCGCCCGCTCCCAATCCGTTGTTGTTCAGTCGAAGTGTCTTCAGCTCGAAGGCCGAGGGTGAGCACAGGAAGTCCTGCAAACGATGGTTTTCTGATCCAATTTCCAGGTAGGTTCATTCGTGTTTCATTCGTATCTTATGCACTGCACGCGTCGGTAGATTTGATAATTCCTCGGAAAATCGTGGCTAATAAACAAATAAACATAGCTTCCTAGAGGATTTATTTACAAGTACAAACCCCGGATTCAATACCCCGATAGGTTCATTCGCGTCTCAAGCGTATCATATTAGGACAACCAAAAAAGTGGGTTAATCGATGACTTCTGCCCCCGGCAATTAAAAGCTCCTAAATAGATGATGCAGAACGACAATGCAGGAATTAACCACGGATTCATGCTCCGATTCCCCGATAGGTTCATTTGCATTTCACTCAGTTAATATAATATACATAGTACATGACGTAGATTTGCTGATTCCGGAAACATGCGAAACATCATCACTAATAAACAAATAAACATAGCTTCCTAGAGTACTTCTCTAGACGTGCGATCCACGGATTCAAGCTCCGGGTAGAATAATTTGCGTCTCACTCATATTGTATACACAACACGTGGCGCACGTTTGCTAATTATGATATGGAACGCCTTGAAAAAAAAGTATAAAAAACGTTGATAGCTGTCACCACATAAGGTAGCTACCGTACTCCTCTCCCTACTGTATCCATGTTTTGGTACCGTACCTGTATGCCTTCCGCACCGATTGGTCCGAACGCGTTGTCGGACAGGTCCAGCTCCGTGAGGCAGGTGCCCGCGCGCATCATTGCGCCGCACATCGAACGCTTTAATTACATTAATTAGCTTAATTAATTAACTAAATTTCTTAATTAACTTAATTAATCAAAATAATACTAATTATATCACCAGGATCGGCGGGATCTCATTCTTGAGGCGGCCGGTGAAGAGGTCCGACCAGAGCGCGTACTGGAACGGATCAGTTAGAGTAATCCATTTCAAGGCATGTTCATCCTCGTTTCGCGGGTAACCCAATTGTCTCGAATTGCAGAAATGCTAATTATTGTCGATCAATAAAGAAAATAGACTACAAATTTCATGGTTGGTTCATCTGCGTTTTACGCTCATCTTATCAGTTTCGTGTAGCGGAACATACTAATTCCATACAATCTTTTTCTGTTAAGAAAACAACAACATTAAGATGAAGATGATCTAACTGATGTCTAAACGAATTGGGTCCGTAGTTCCGAGCGATTTTTTTTATTACTAACCTTGAGTTC
The DNA here is from genome assembly GCA_000180635.4 of Pristionchus pacificus. Lineage (NCBI taxonomy): Eukaryota > Metazoa > Nematoda > Chromadorea > Rhabditida > Neodiplogasteridae > Pristionchus > Pristionchus pacificus. The sequence continues at coordinate 835,966 of CM026577.1, forward strand.
GGGATGCTTCTCGAGCGCCTCGGCGATTCGCTCTCCCGCCTGAATAATACTATTTTAAACTCCATTTCAATGTACCAAACATATTCCACGACCGTGATAAGATTGTGGCAATGTGTTAAACTCAATTATCGGAAACTTCTTCGGTTTTGGCTCAGGCAACAACCGCTCCGAATACGGAGGTGGTGTGGAATAAGAACGGAGGGGTGGGAATACTCCGCGAGAAAAGTTTGGGCTAAAAATTTAAGAAGTGTCAATTATCGAAATTTGAGGGCGAACTATGAACTTTAAATTTAAATTCAAAACAAAAGCCCACCTGGATGCCGAGCGTGTTGCCGCGTAGCTCGAGGAAGGTCAGCTGTGGGCATGCTGCGATCTCCGCCGCGAGTTCCTCGGCTGAAATTATTACATTTTTAATATTATTAAATTATTTTAAATCTTGAAAATAGATTTTGTCACGCTTCATCTGAATGGATCTACATTTCTATTGTTTAACAATCGTAAACCACGCCGTCGCATCTTCAAGCTGAATAAACACCGCCTCGTTTCGCAACGTGCAAGAGCTGTCGAAAAGGAAAAACGAAGCTAACGACAATCCACAATACGCCAGTGAGGTGCTCGTTTCAAGGACGAAACAAGAACCACTGAGCGTGCGGCGAACTAGTTACAGCGACAATTTTAATGAGAAAACAAGTAGCGACAGTTTTTTAGCCACAAGGAAAATTCGCGTTTCAACAATGCATCAATTACTCAGTGATTTTGGATCAATGATTTTTCCCATACCGTCCATACCGATTGAAACATAATTCACTAACCGTCTTCTCTGGTGTTCAGCTTGAGCTGTCGGTCCAGGAAGGAGAGTCCATCCGCTGGCCGATTCATGACTGAAGCGAGATAATTAGCGCCTTCCGTAGTGTAGACTAGCGGAAACGTCGTCGAGCACAGCAGCAGCATGATCGATCGTGTATACGTGTGTTCCTCTTATTAGGCGAGGCGAGAAGGGGTAGTAGGAGGAGTAGTAGGGGAGAAAGTGATAGATATGAACTGGAGACACTACACGCGCAGGAGAGATAGATAGTGACGAAAGGGAGTGGGGACAGCCGAGGGGCGGAGGAATCGAGAGATTACGTTGGAGATAGGAAAAGAGCAACCAGAGGGGCAGCGCCGAACAAAAACAAAGCGCGGAGAGAAACGGTGGAAAGGCGATGGATAGGCTAGATATCTAATCCGAACTGAGTGATGAAATTCACGTTGGCCAATGCATTTTACAGTATTTATTTCTTGCAAGAACACGCGAGTAAAGCAAGCAGAAACTGATGGCCACAGTAAGGGTATCAGAATTGTTCTAGAAGAGGAAGAACAAAAAGTTCTAGAAGATGAAAAACAAAAGAAAAAATGATAAAACCAGGTAATATCTGAGCGAACACGAGTACGGGCTAAAATACTATGAAGTTGAAAGAACGCGTTTGTGTAGCAGGATCAAGTCAAGGCGATTTCATAAACGAGAATTTAACGAAATTCGACGAAACATGAACCTTGGCAGATTGCCAAAGTTCAAATGCTACCGCGCGATACCGTATACCTACGAAAGCCGGCTCTGCCCGGATTGTGCTTATCGATTACTGATTTTTATTTAAAAAAATTTTAACTTAATTTTTAAAATGCTCATCAGCAGAATTCTCCGAAAAAATGCAACACATTCAAATTTATCAAAAAGATCAGGAGTAGCTTGCCAATGAGGAAATATTCCACATTATGATTTTTTGCTTTACAAGTACTTGATGAACTGCTCACTGGAATATGTGAAAGTTGATGCGCTTATTCTCTGCATTAGGCTCCATCGGATAGAGCTCAAATTCTCACACGTACACCTTACAAGTCAGTTAGTTACCGGAGAGGAATGATGTTACAAAGTACAAAACCATTTGCAAAACCAGCTTTGATTGGCACAATGCTCACGATTTGGTCGCTACGGTTAGTGAGCACTATTTCACTGTGGTATATCTCCGAGTATCTTAAGCGAGCATCACAACAGCCCAGAGTCCGAGGATTATCAGTTTCACCCTGTACCGCCCTGAAAGAGTTGGCCCTCGGACGATTACTTGACCTGGATGTTTTGCTTTGTATTTTTTTTGCAGTTGTTATTTCCTAGAAAAAAAGAACCACTATAATATACTGTCGTTAAAATTATTCTGATTTAGTTAGGAAAAAGAGAATCAATGTGGTACACCGTGTTCGGAATTGGATAGGACTTCGTAAGAGAGCGGAGGGGCGGAGTCTTCGCTTTCCCCTATGCCTGAATAGAGAATTCAATACAAGGAGACGAGAGGGATAAAATTCTAAGGGATTTGTTGCCAGGGGCAATACATCCCCCTCATATCATTGATCCGGGGAGGAATTGTTGTCGAATAGTTCTCGAAAGTATACACAAGCATGCTATCCTTGTCTAATCTACTTTCTCGTCTCAACTGCTGGAGAAAAATAGTCGATGATGGTGAGCTCTTTTTTTTTGTTTCCTTATCTCAACGTAAATGATGATGTAGTAGCGGCCGCCGGGATTTCGCCAGATAGTAGATTAACCAATATTTTTAGAAGAAGCTGGCCCTCACAATGCCAGTCTATTGGAGGGATTGACAGATCTTCCGCTTGTTGAGGCCAGTATTTCTCTTATGAGCTTTCTGAATGAAGAATCGGACTATTCATTCAATGAAATATCCTTTCATACGTATCTCCTTTCATACTTGTCATCGATGTACACAGATGCAAACGTTGAACAAATTCAAAGGTTTTCTGTAATGTTCAAGACATAATCAATAATATTACTAAAGTAGAGATATTGAACTTATTAAAACTCTGATGTCGCCAGTGCTAAACATTTTCAGGTTCTTCGCAAGGTGGATGCTCGAGGCTGGCTCAGCCTTTGCGCGACCTCTCGTCTCATGCGCGCCAGAGTCTTCTCCCTTCGACTGACCCCGCCCGAACTGCAAGTCAACTGCGTAATCGACCTCCATTATCTAATGGTGAGAACAATGACATCGTTGCTCAACACAAGAAGACGAAGCACGATTGAAGAGCTATTCTTTCGTGCTTTCTCTCATACATCGTTGAACATTTATTTTGCCATCTGAGCAATGTAATGCTTTTCTTGAGCTAAATCGCCATTTGTTGTATGATATTCAGCCAACAAATAAGAAATATTTTTGGCAATATATTCTTCGAAAAAAACTGCCAATTTATGAGTGGAAAAAATTGGCAGAAAAAAACTGCGGTGAAAAGTGTCAAAATCTTGTGAAAGAAATTGACAGAAAAAATCGCGATGATTTCTTTCAATTTTCTTCCCTCATTCTCTATTTTCAACGATTCTGTTAAGATTCACATCTGAAACTCATTCGAAAATTTCTATGAGATATCACAAATTCAAGTATGTTTCACTCTCAAGATGAAAACTTTTTGAGCTTTTCACTGTTGAAAAGTGTGTGAAAAATTGACAAAAAATATTGCGGTAAAATCTGTCAATTTTTTAAAAAGTCTTTTTTGAAAGAATAATCGTTGATAAAAACTGTCAAAATCTTTCACGAATTTGCAATTTGGAAAAATCCTTCAGTAACTGTAAATATTGCTAGATTGGCAAAAAAAAAATGTTCAACGCTGACTTATATCTACTTATCCGACGACGAACTTTACAGTTATGCTTAGAATTAATCATTGAGGATAAAACAAAATCTTAGAAAAAATAGAGCACAAATACAAACGTTACCTTTGCAGTGCAACTGTGGTCCGCTTTCGGACAGCACAATACTTCCATCAGGGGAGGAAGATGGCGCGAAATATGTAAGACCAGTTAGAATCAGTTTTGGCCACCTCTGATGATTTCCGTATGTACTGTACCTTACAACGTAATTGTCGTAATGACCAGGCACTTGGGTTAGTGTGCGGTGAGGGTTTTCCTGGTAGTTGCGCAAAATACTGATGAAAGCTCTACAGCTCTCCCCCTCGCTGGTTCGGCCAATTACCAAGATTATCCATTCTAGATCGATTCACTCGGCTCAGGCGTGTTATGCAGCATCACTGCGTATTGCAACGACGGTCAATCAATTGAGGTGATTATGGAATAGGTATTTTTTCGATGGTGATATCATCGCACGAGAGAAAGAGGACCAAAAAGAAGAGTATTTGATGACTCTCTTGCAACGCGATCACATAATTTCAATATTATCGCGAGCAGAAATTTCAATTCATTTTCAGTGGCATCTTCACGAAGGATATCTTGCTATGACTAATTACAAGACTGAGCGGAACAAAATCAGGCCAGACATAACCTTTAAGGTATAGTGAATGAAAGCATTAGAATTGACAATTCAAAAGATATTCTCAATAAAAGGAATAGACTTACATTTCAGAGGGCTCGGGTTTATGAGTTATTTAATAAATTGATACCCTATTACTATTCGAGAAAAAAATCTTACATCATTGTGGAAATCGGCACATTTACAGGAAATCTTCGACCGCCTGAGGGAAGGTGGTCGCTACTTGACTGTTACCGTGAAAGGGTATGGATTCGGGTGCAGAGAGACAGCTGAAACCTTTACTCGAGACCTATTCGTGTATCAAGGAAAGATGGAGTCATTGACGACTGTGAGTTTTTATTTTTTCATAGGTATTTTGAATTTTCGGCAGAGTTTCGGAGAAGAAAACACTTATTTTCAGTTACGCGAGATACTGGACAAATCACCGCGATACATGTTACATGTGAAATACTGACGAAGTCGGCCCTTTTCGCCACAGAGCGCCACATGACTTTTCTTCCTCTTTTCTTTCGACGCTTGAAATAGTGTAAATGTTCTCATTACCATTATATCTCCTTTGAACAATAAAGCAGAGATGATACCTCTCTTTCCCGTTTTTTTTTACATTGGGCCCAGGAGGTAAGGCGGAGATTCCTTCTCGAACTGTGAGCTCGCTGAATGGAAAATGAGAGGGATGAAATCCTAACATTAAGAAATCCTAACAATTGTAAGAGATTAGTTGTCAGGGGCGATACACCTCATATCATTCATCCTTCCTTCATAACACTGGCTTTGAAAAGAGTTGTTACCATCCCCTCAGCTGAAAGAGCTTTCCTATGTTTTCCTTGTCCTCTGCTCTTTCTCAGCTCAACTGCTGGGAAACCATCGGCTACGGTGAGAATTTACAAAATTTGCATTTATACTAAGAGTCCGTTGCCATAAATAAGTGTGAATAACTAGTCCTGCATTAGCTGCCAAAAATTTATTGGTTGTTGTTGAATATCACTGCGAAACCAATCTTGATCGAGCAACCAAGATATTCTAGAGGCGGATGAAGTGCAGGAACTCACACTCGAGTCGAATCTTAGTCTCCTGGAGAAATTGCCTGATGTCCCGCTCATTCACGCAAGCTTTACTTTCCTTCCAATTTATCGCAGTTGTCTAATATAATATTTGACGAGAGGAATATTAACGGAGACGGTCCCAACATCTTGTGTTCACGAGAAAACTGAGTACCCTACTTTCAGATCCTCAAGAAGCTCGATGCGAAGGGCTGGCGCAATGCGATACAGAATAACCTCACTAGGTCTAACTCCGCCACCTCAACAAGTTTCCGTCATCATCGATCTTAGCTACGTGAACAAGGTATGGAGTGGGATGGACTATGTCCGTCCTAAATACCGGATAATTTATCTGATCTTCTAATTGTAAGTCGTTTGCAGATGCATCTTCACCTTAACAAAATGGTCATGGAACGCAGTGGCAAGACGGTCAAAAAGGCGATTCCACTAGAGGTGAAAAATGCGTGCTATGAAAGGGGATAAATAATGCCTTTTTTATTTTTAAATATAATTACTTACCATTGCAGGAAATTTTCGACCGAGACCGGCGATCGCTACTTGAGCGTGACAATAACAAATCATTGTCTCGTTTGGGAAAATATGAAAAGAAGCTATTCACGTACTTACCGAGGCAGAGACGTCACACTTAAGACGGTTCGTCAATTATTTTTCACTTGTTTTACCTTTACCTTTACGGATCATAGGCAATGTGATCTAAAACGTAGCAGAAAATAACATCCTCTCGTCGAGTTCATTCTCCACGGAGACAGTTCATAATGGTTCATTAAAGGAGGAGTATCAGGAAAGAATATTGGCGACTCTCACACGGAAAACCGTGCCCTATCAATTTCTTGGAACTTTGCCAAAAAGGGCGGCCGAGTACGGTATTCGCCATTCGATTTTTTCCTTACTGGAATTTTCGTTCCTTTCGCTTGTTTTTCTCCATTGTTTCACTCGTAATTTTGGGTTTACTCGTGACTAGGGGACTCACAATTATCGTCGATTCGGTTTACAGCTTTGATCAGCTGTAAAACGCATCGAATAGCCCAAAAACTGTTACCAAAAACTTTCGGTTTCTTTTCTTTCTTGCACCTATCTTTCATCCATGATTTCTTCTTCCCTTATTTTCAAAATTGTAATACCTACTAATCTATTCTGGCCACTTTAATTATCCTTTTCCGCGGTTCGAGGCCTAAAATACTTTCTCGCGCGTTCGGCTTCTCCAATTGCTCTGTTTTGTCCTTGTTCTAACACTTTAGAGTGCTAATTTGTGGCTATAAGCTTAAATTCATTGCTTAAATTTGTCCCATTTCTCTTCTAATTAGTTCAAATTGATGCAAAACTAGTATACACTTGTCAGGTGCGAGTTCTTGCAACATCGAGTACAATCCTTTCCATTCCTTCCCATTCTCTAACGACTTCTTGATCGTACCATTCTAATTATGCTCGTTGGTTGTCGCGTTATTCTCTTTTTATATTTTTGAGTATCGCACTTCATAGCATCTTATAGTATCGCATTTCAGGAGCAGACTTGCGCTTCGTGCGGATACCCCGCCGCCAAGAAATGTGTGTACCAGTGGTCCATCAAGGCTATTCGCAGAAGCACCACCGGAACTGGTCGCATGCGTCATCTAAAGAAGATCCAGCACCGCTTCAAGTGAGTTGATTACCTTACTATATCAAAAATATTAGTGGCTTAGTGGCTAAAAGCTTAAATTTATTGCTTCTTTTCGTCCCATTTAACTTATAATTAGTTCAAATTGATGCCTCTTATTCTAATTAAAATCGTTGAATGCCGAGTTATTCTCTTTTTGTATTTTTGATAAGGTCGCACTATTCTCTAATGAATAACTTCAGAAGCACACTTGCGCTTCGTGCGGATACCCCGCCGCCAAGAAGCGTGTGTACCAGAGGCTATCCGCAGACGCACCACCGGAACTGGTCGCATGCGTCATCTAAAGAAGATCCAGCACCGCTTCAAGTGAGTTAAATAACTTATTTTGGTGACTTAGCGTTCGTTATGTCATATTAAATTTGAACAAAATACTTTGCTATAGTTAGTGATGTGAATTGTTGTTTGTTGCTCCAATTGTTTTGTTTGAGAAGGATACATATAAGACGATACACACACTATGGTTCCGTTCCATGAATTAGTTGTGCGTTTGTTTTTATAGATTATACTAGCTCAATTATAAGAAAACTAACGTTAAATGCTGAACGAGCTCATGGAACGTTACAATAGTGTTCGAACTGACTTATATCATTAATCCTTACAAACGAGAGCAGGATTGGCAAATTTACATAGCCTTCGCTTAAATTTTACGCAAGTGGTCCAAAAATTTTCAAAATACAAGCATTCCAGGAACGGCTTCCGTGAGGGTACCGTCGCTGTCTCCCAGAAGAAGCGCACTCAGAGCGCTGCCTCCAACTAAGCGGCACGATTGATTCTCGGCCGAACTGTTGTCGAAAGATGACTTGCCTCGTTTACTTGTTATTATTGTCTTTTGTTCATAAATGGCTTCCTATTGATATATGTTTGACATGGCCACACAATCAAGAACGAAGTGACGTCAATGTCAGCCCAGATATTGTATAATGTATCATATTTGACCACAAGCGAGGCATTATTAGTTTTTACGATATGACAGTCTTTTCGTGAGTTGAAACATTGATCCTCTTACAATTAGTTCATCTGGACAGTATTTTCGATATTTTTTCAAAATTCGATTTAATTATCAATGCTAATTCTTTAAAACCCTCATACTTTCATTCGAAATCACTTTGTATGTGTGGAAAAAATCCGGCAAAAGATTTCTGCAGCTGGCGGGAGTCGAACCAGCGTGTCAGGGAAAAGTCGATATCGAAACACTTACCGTAATCGAAATCGTCCCTGCCCTATCAAGTAAACTTTGCGCGCCCATATCTCGCTTCAAAATGAATTTTGAACACTCAAATTTTGGATTTCTTACATGGTTATAGTAAGTAATCGGATAATGTGCTCGGATACCCCAAGTAAATATTGCTGATACTCCTCCTTTAAGGACCGTCCACGTGAAGCATTGTGCATAGCATGGTGGAAACCTTTGATGTTTCAGTTGCGAGACATTCTGGATCGAGAAGAACCCCGCCCGCGTAGAATACCCTATTATCCTTAATTGATCCGCTGACTCCCAGTCTTCCAATTGTGCATTCTAGTAGTAAATTGTCGTCACGAATTACTCTATTCAAGCAAAAATAACTGTGTATGGATTTCTTAACATAAAGGAGTATCTAATACAAGATCAAACGTGAATGGGAAACACAATGGGTTGCTACGTGGAGAGTATTCTCTCGAGTAAGGAAGGATGTGTTGACGAATATGTGAGGACGTGAATAGGAGAAATACGTCAGATAAGATGCCGTCATTGGTTTGATGAAAAGGATAAGCAAAGGAAGGGGAAAAGGGATTTGCAGATTCTTCACACAACCGTATTTTTGATCAATGTGGACTATTCTCCATTCAAAGATCTCGAATCATTCATGATTCGAAGATTCCCCTATCAGTGGTCAGGGTAACAAGAAACCACAGATCTCTTGAAAACAATTCTCTTTGCATAAGTTGAAACAACGAATAGAGGAACAAATACTTCACTCGAATGCAAATGTTTCAATTTACATTTCCTGTTGTTTTCTTATTTCCCTCTCATCTTCTCCTTTCCTCATTCTCGCCTTCATTCGTCTTGCAATGAGGTCGTTGTCTCTTCTCGTCCTTCTTCTTTTTGCCGTGGTGAGCCTTTGCCCCCCCCCCCCCCCTCCCGAGATAGTTTTCTGATTGGGATATTAGTTGTGGATTCCGAAAAGAGTGCGCAATCAGAGTCACGGTCTCTTCATTACCGAGCTATTGAGAGAGTGTGCGAACTGAAGAGACGGTGACACGTATTGCGCATTCTCTCGGTTCAGTTGTGTAGTATCTGTAGTAGATGTTCGCCTGACACTCTGTACTATTCGATTCAATTCTCCTCGTATTTTAGGTCTCGTGTACGGGCAAATCGCTCTCTTCACCGTCTCCTCCAGCCACTTGTGAGTTTGATAGTCGAGGATTTGATCAAAGATCAAAGATCAACTCTATTATGTCTCACTACCTCATCACATCGGAATCTTTCAGCAACCCTTATCGAAGAGCTATTGGCAAACGGAGGCAAACGACAATTCAAATCATTCAATGGGCTGTACCTCACGGATGATTTCCCCGATAAAAACCTCTATGCACTTGATAAACGAAATTGGAGTCCGCCTCAAGAATGGACTATCGAGAAAATAAACAATGATGAGGTATGATAGTAGTCTGTCACTCATATCATTGCTGATGTACATCAGGTTGCAATCAAGTCAAATCGTGGATTTTACATCGGACATGGGCGTTTTGGTTGGGCCATAAAAGCTCAAGCTGTTCAAGATTGGGAAATGCTCACTCCTGTGAAGAATTCCGATGGTTCCTGGTCGTTCAAGAGCCGATGGAATTACTGGCTGAGCGCTCATACAAAAGGAAAACCGAAAGACGATGAAAAACATCGTTACAACGTGTCTTTCGAACGCGAGAACAAGAAGAGTGAGCATTGGCAACTCGAGCTGGTTCACTCTTGATGATAAACGATTTGACAATACAATTACCTATGAGTTCAAGCGTCCCTAACTATTGCACAAAACGACTCGAAAAGAACCCCAGAGGAACATTTTTTTTTAAATTGTCAATGTATCGAGTTGGCCAACTAGCTGATGTCCCTCAGTAGTCTTATTTCATTCATCACATTTGCAAGTTGTTTACCGGCCAAGGATTATGCTCGATTGGAGTGGGAGTTGCAATTGTCCATGGCAACTTGTCGATGACCGAAACGAAAGAGAAAGAGAGAGACGTCGTTGATGATGTCGATGTTAGATACATCTCGCGAGAGATTATATTCTATTACCTATGAATAGACACTTCTTTGGAATCCGGGAAACGTATTGGACTTTACGAGGGATTTCCAGGTCATAGATAGTGCAAATACGCCATCAGAGTAAACAAAAGGATTGACTGATGTGGTCAATTTTTTAAAAATTTCTCACGTGCTTGACAAAAAAATGTTTCCAGCAGCAACAACACGTCATCAGTTATTAGATTCAAAAGGAGAGGAGTTTTCGTTTTTCCACTAGGGGATTGTGCAGATAATTGAAGTGAATTCAGCGTGTACTCGCTCGATTAACTCAGTAAAATGGAAAGTGCGTTTCAAAAGTAATTTGGCACCACATTAGCGCAACTGAGGGTAATCATTCACAACGTCCCTTTACCTCTTCCGTTTATCCTCATGCAACAGCTTATAGAAGGGAGAATGGTTGTTTGTGCTTTCTAACCAGAGTAACAAAGCATTTTATCTCATATGTGAATTGCAGTTCAAATCATCTCCAAATGACAAATACGGAAACGTGATCCAATCAAGGAAACTTCGTAATTTCCAATTTGTGCATTTATAGGTCCAGAACCAGATCTCCATGACACAAAAGAAAATTTCTTATCTTTTTTATGAAGGAACTGAAAAATAGAAAGAAGATTAATTGTTTAATAGATTGCAATTCTGTCACTGGATAATGTCCAGTGGATATTTGGGTTGATAATGAGCATGGCAATAAAGGCTTGCTCCATCTCACCTGTACTAGTTGTTCGATGTCAGAAAGAACAAATCTCGGGCAATTATCAGAGATTTCAACTTTCTCGCACTTTCGGTTCAAAATTTCTCGAGCAAATGGGGCAATGTTTGGATGCGGTTCTAATTGGCACGCTTCATGGAAAAACCAGATTGATTCAACAATGTCTGCAAGTTGGAGCACGAACTTAATCATATCTGAAAATCTTTGAAATAAAATCTGAAAAAGTTATAAGCGACCGTCTGTGAGATACATTACTGACACATCAACACATTTAGACTTGACTTGCTTGACGATTTGAAGAAGAGGAACGCTAGGATTTATAAAATCTGTTTTTTTTTCAATATGATATGAGGGCTTACAGATCAGCGGTTTGAGATGTTCTCGGACAAATGAACATTTTTGAAATTATAGTTCTTTCAAGAAAAAACAAGAGCATGTCAATTATCGCCGGGGGACAATAATATATCATCAGTTCGTGAATTTCCGCTTGCGCAGCAAGAGATTTCAGGAACGTTAGGTAACCTTTCAGTTCCATCGGATTCATGCTGGCAGTGAGTATCTGAAGAAAAGACGCGTTTTCCGAGACAACAAAAGGTAAAGTTAAATATATCTTTCATAGAATATTGTGCACAGCCTTCATGGATCCTAACCATTCATGAACATTGCATTTCGTAAATTGATTTGAACACCGGTTTTTGGCCAGAGACAAGAGTGGGATAAAAATGAGTATAAATTATGGAAGATGTTGTGAGGTCGGCGAGAGAACTTATGTGAGGCGCGCTAGTGAAACTACCTACATCCATTTTGCGCTGACCGTTTCACCAACTTAGTGACACCAATTTCTCGAATAATTTGCGGTTGGACTTACTTTGTCGGTGTCAGCAAACCGTAGATATATTTCGCGTTTCCTGTCGATAGATTGCATTTGGCATTTCCACAAAAAGTAATGGGTAGACAAATTTTGCTTGAAGAAGAACCTTATTTCAATTTTATCATCTTCCTGAAATATAGGTTTCTACATAAATATCTTTTAAAAATGATCCAAGGTTTCGGCAGGATGCGGGCTCGTGCGGGAAGTTTCGAATAATTAATGGTAACCAAATTTTGAACTATAGTTTCGGTCGGCTCCTCCGCAGGTCGTTTGGATCGTTCACTGTCTCATGATTCTTACGAAAAAGATAAAGAGCAGGCTCAGTCTCCTTCTCACCTCAATACTATTAATATCTAAACATGCGACAACTGTTTTTGGAGCAGATGAATCGATTAATTCTTTTGTTGACTTGCATACCTAAAATAACAGATCACTAAAGGCAATACATGTGAATGAAACCCACCTCTCTCAGCAAACGACGTGAATTTGAATCGAGGAATTTGAGTATACCAGTGATTATTGTTCCTGATAGATGAACAAATCCAATGGACATTTCTTATTAGTATTCGATGCGATAAATTGGATAAAAAATCAAGAGACATAAATTACCGCGTCATTTCTCTAATTCAAATGGACGCCAAGCCGAACTGGCAACTATGAACTATTCAACATCTTCAGTTCCGATTTGTTTATGGCGGAAAACGCTGCAATCGTTTTGATAAATTACAAATGAAGTTGTCAATTCGCTACCCGTTCTGTATCACACAAAATAACAAGAAGACTATAGTTCCGGACAACACCCACTCAAGGCATGCAGGAGCCCCTCCCATGGAGTTATATCAAGATAATATATAATGTACGATATTATCTTCGTAGGGCATGCATTCTTTTAAGCAATCGTAGTCCGAGATATCCGTCCCTTCCCTTCAACATTATCACAAATACATCCAAATAACTTCGTTGCGTAACGTGCCAGATCTTCCATACTGACGCGACATGTGATCATCAGTTTCGCCTTCTATTCATGATAAGAATAATCATAGACAGAGCTTCTTTTCTCACAAGTTCTTTTACATCAAGAAAATACCCACTACAAAACTTGTTTTTGTCTGTGATCCCAAACAAGATTGGAAAAAACAATGGACGCCAGTGAAATTAATGTCTTCGTTTATCCGGGAATTCACTACGTCTTTGGAAATTGTTTACGAAGTAACAAACAGTGATTACATTGGAAAAGCTGATATTGACGTGGACTAAATCGAAAAAAAAATGCCAATCAGATGAATAACATCGTCATTCTTCATGACGTTCCAGGTTGTTCAGTGATGTACTCCTCCTGAATAGTAGAATTTCATTACAAGAATGTGGACCTCTCCAATTCCTTTCCACTGCTCGTAAGCCAACGCTAGGTGGGACCCCCTTATCAGCGGATCTCACCTAGCGTTGTCTCACTACTGTGAATTCGCTTAAAGAAGGCGTCCCAAGAATCGTGAGGGCGATTATGCAAAGTGAGGAGTGAGAGGGCGCGCTCTCCTCATTTCGCACGCTCTCTCACTCGCTGCCTGCGCGCGCAAGGTCACTTGGAACGCAGCCAACTGCTCATATCTCAGTTCAAACGAAAATTGAAAACATGGGAGTTTCGAAAGTGTTATCGGGTAGCCACGACCCACCATCTCAGACCGAGAACTCAGTTAGTCAGATATTCGTGGGACTCCTCCTTTAACGTGACCGTACCTTACCTTTTATCTACCTTGCCTTTTACCTTATTCAAGCATACCTTTCCCTGGAGGGGCCGCTAACAAGCGGAGCGTCGTCCTGAGGAAAGAGAACATCGAAAGGTGTCATAAGCAGCGGGCGGTACTCTTCCTGACTCTCCTCACGGGCTTGGCGCTCTTCGAATATTGCATCATGATCTCTTCCGCGATTACGAGTCCCCGCTCGAGTCGTGCCACCAAAGAGATTCCGGTGAAAGCAGTACGTCCACAATGTGTCATCCTCCGGGGTTTCTGGGGAGTCAGACGGCGGTTAGGCAGGAGTCGGCGGTCGGGGAGGAGCCCAGGTATTCTCCGGGATCTCTTCCGGGTCCGGATAACTATTTGACAGGATTGGAGGGCAGGTCGAGGAAATTGTGGTGGGACTACATGCTGGTGATGTCGAGGAGCTGTCCAGACGATACGCATCAGAAATGAAGGGAATTCCGGTGCTAGGCGAGTTCTCGCAAAGAGTCGACAAGGGATTTGCCCACGCGAGACCATCACGTGAGGGTTGGTCCACAACGGGAAGAATGAGTGCCTGCTCGTTGCTGGTCTGCTTGTTCCATGGAGAATACACCCATATGGGAAGTGGCATTCCTGACTACTACAGATTAGGATAAAGAGAAGGAGATATCAGACTGATAAACACTAGGGGAGGGGCGATAATGTGAGAAGACTGACGCCCCTGTTTCCTTGGAGAAGAAACGGAAGAGCGTGACATCTAGTCAATTTCGATAAACAAGACAAAAAAATCTCTTCAAATGTTCACAATCGCACCTGCTCATGCTCCCTGCTCCCAACCTTACTCTTCAGCTCTGAAGTTTCCACTCGCATTCTGTTCGTTCAACAAAGTTGTTTGCCTAAATCTCCCTCCAATGTACTATTGAGCAACACTACATCATTTATCTTCGAGTACAATCGAATCATGTAAAATAAATTGAGCAGTGGATTAGCATACTCGGGCAGCCGAGGCAGGAGATATCGTTGATGGGCTGCGAAGTACTCGGGGGTAATCTGAGAAAGTCAATTTCACTGATAAATTTAAAAAAATTAATAAAAAGAATTGAAAATTCGACACCAAATTGATCTATAACGTGAAATAGGTTCAAAGCATGTGTGGTTCAATATGCCTGATCAGCTGATAGCGCACTGCTCATAAGACCGTCCTGTGGAAGAACCACTTTTTGTGGAAGAAAAAAGTGACCACGCATTTTTTTGTTCAAATGCGTGGTCACTTTGGAGATTCGGGGGTCATGTGGAAGAATTGCTGTGGACGAAGCCAGTACACGTGGCCCGTGGTTCAGATTGTGGTTTTCTGGGTGGGGCCAAGTCATCCGTTCGGTCCAGAAAGTTGGAAGTCGATTGCCCTGCGAGACTGATGGGGTTGACGAAGAGAAGTCAGGAGGGTAGGCGGGCGCTCGCTGGCCGGTGAGGAGACCAGGGCTCCGTGGGCTTTGGAGGCGCTTCTGAGTCGGTCGGCGAGATTGTGACGTTCGAGTGTAAATTAAGCAGTGAGATAGGGTGTACTTGAGCTGATGTGGGTAATGATAGTAGGGAGGAATGATGGCAGATAAGGGATCAGCCCATGTGCGTCTAATTGAGGCGTAAAGTGAGTCCATCACGGGGCCAAGCAATGCTTCAACTTGCTCCACTCGGGTGCGCAATGACATCGCCAACAACTAGTAGGGGAGGTATGAGGATGAATGAGATATCAGATTGTCAAGAGCTTGGGGGTGGGGGTGAAAGCGTGAGAAGACTCGGGCCCCCGTCTAATAGGAAAATTGGAAAAGTGCAAGGGTGCAAATATCACTACGATAATAGTCAGACAGGCCACATTATTCAGTGCTCTCTGACTTTACCGTAGTTTTACTTTGCTTCTTTCCCTTCCCTTGCTGTTTTTCATTCTCTGTAGCGTAAACACTCTTACTGTAGCAGCTTTGGAGTAACTCTTATAACCAAAGGGCCAATCTCATTTCCTCATCTAGCTGCCGAGTCGAATGTCGTGGAAGAAAGCCTAAATTTCGATGATCTGCATTACCAGCTGTGGTGCGGTATAGATCATACATCTCCCACTTTCCTTGAAGACGTATTATAGACTAGAAACTAGAGACTGCCGGTTCATCAAAACAGAGGTGATTCAGTATTAATCTTGTCCGTTTCTCGTTTCCTTCTATTCAATCAGAGAAGAAACACAATAGAACCCGACACATCTCACCCGCGTATTAGAGTTGTCAGAATGAAGAATCCGTCTCTTCGTTCTCCGTACTCCCTCATCGGTCAGAGCGACGAGAGAGCGCGCAGAATGAAGAGATTCTTCGTCTCGAAAACCCTAATTCACACGAAAACACAGTGGAATCAGCAACGGGTTCGAACAACGTCTGGACTGATGGGGGTTTGAACTCGTTCTGGTGCGGAATGATCGATCAGATGAGTTTTCTGAAGTCGGTCGACCAAATAATTAACGAAACGATAAGCATGATGAAATTTGGAAGAGTAAAGAGCCCTTAGATACTTCATTGTCATTGTCAAACTGTTTGAATTACTGTACTCAATTTGATTTATCTTACCGCAGCAAGTATAATGGAAAGAAGATTCTATTGGTGTTCCCCGACTTACATGAGTGCAAGTGGGAGGGACCGAGCAAGTGTAGGGGATCGGGGAGGGATAAAGTGTGAGATGAAAAGCTTAAGGCGGCTATTTCCAGCGTGGATTAGGAAGAAATCAACGATCGAGCGTGATGAGATCTTTCAATAACGGATAATGGATTAGGCCCTGACGTTCGGCAACAAAGTGCATGCAAAAGTGCAGCGACGAAGTATTTTGATACAGAGATGCTATCTGACGTCATTTTGTGTATTGGCGATTGCCGCTCAAAAATCTGAAATTCACAAGTTTGATGTGGATGTTCTTCCTTGTCTTTCATGATTCGTGGAGTCACGATACTATAGTGTACAAGCAAAGAACATCACCTGATTACTTCTTATTTTGGAACTTCATCTCTGTCTCGCTCTCTGCTCCTCTCCAGATCTCGCTAGGAGACAGCATGTTTCTCGCGAGAGGCGCGTCCCTCCCTCCCCTCCTCATTCCCATCTCCATCCCCCCATACGGATGGACGCTCTAAGGAGAGCCTTCGGCTGCAAGAGCAACCGCATCAATGCGCCGGCTCCCGAGAGGGCTATGGAGGAAGGCGCGGCCGATAATCAGGATCAGGTAAGGCATAGAACGCATAGGACAGCAGGGTATGTAGTCCGTCTAACAGCTGGCATAACCAGCTGGGTCCTCGGGGTGCAGGTTCGGTATCAGCAATACCGCACTCTCTTTACATATCGCCTCTCTCGCGCGGTAATAATACCGAAACCGATGTCGAACCGGCAACCCTAGTGGGGGGTCCCACCTAGCGTTGTCTTACGACGTAAAATCGCTTGACGTGGATACACGTTAACCTTTGAAGGACAAGACGGCGGCTGTCCAGCAGTCGATCCCGTTCAATCATCCCCTGGAGATGGGCCGACTAGCCGCTACGAGATACGGCCCTCCGATTCCGTCCGGGAGGCCCGCTCGCGAGCAAATCTACGTCCAGCATCCGTCGGCGATTCCGGAGGCGGTGCAGCCCGTGCAACAGCAGCTGCAGCTGGACATCTCGGACCCCGTGCAGCCACCGCTGCCGCCGCCGCTGTCTGCTCAGCTCGCGGGCATCCGCGAGTACGCGGAGAGGCGCCGAGCGACCTCGTACGATCCTTAATTCTTTGTTTTTTTCACTTCTCTGTTTTTGGCCGAGCCTATTATCGCAGAGTATTCTCTCCCTACTATTCTCTTTCTCTACCCCTTTCACGTTCAGAGCGGTCGTAAAAAACGAGAAGTTCCCTAGTTAGGATGGTTAGGGGCCACAAAGTAGATAGCTGAATCCATGGGGTCAAATGTGTGTTAAGACTATCCCTTACGGTCCCAATAACATCATACTCTTGGCCGTTTGTTGATATCTTTTTTCTGAGCCGCGCTAGAGCCCGAGAAGTATTGGGGGAGAGGAGGGAAAGGCGAGATGAGAGGGAAAGGGGCGGAGCCTAATTTGCGTGTGTCTCTCTCCCTCCCCCCGCCCTCTCGCATGCCTCTCCCCGCCCAAAAGTCACAAGCCGGGGAAGCATGCTAAAAATCTATTTTTTTTTCTCTAAAAATCCTAAAATATTCAGTTTAGTCAGATAATCGATATTCCAAAAGAAAATTCAAACGGGAACCCACAGAAACAGCCTATTCCCTTCTATTATATCCAATTTTGATCTACTTAGTGATAATATTCAATCTTCGGATATTGCTTGATCGATAGGGAATGATAAGAGCTATCCATAGCGCTGTCGAACGTCCGATTTGGTTTAGAACGAACCTTGTGACGACTGCCAGAATTCCCCTGAGTCCAGGAAACGGCGGGGATTTTGAACTGAGGGTTTGACTGGGAAGAGAGTGCCCCGTGATCTACCATTGTCTCCCCTAGTCTCTTCCCATCGATCGCACTATTCCCTCTCACGAACAAGGAACGGGAGAAGGGAATAGGTACTTTGGCAGTACTTGCAAGTCCCGGGATTTCGTTGTGGGAGTTTCCGACATTCATTCCTGTTACTCCTCCTTTAACACGAAATCGTGTCCACACAAAGTTGGCGTAGCTTGTGGCCCCTAAGCATAGTCCCTCATCATCATCATCATCATCATCATCATCATCATCCCTATCTCCCACTCAAGTCTTCTTTGTGTTTTCCATTTCATCATTTCTGCTAGTCTTCTCACCGTAGTTCTCATCATTAACACCCGACAACCCACTCGAGTCAACTCACAAAAAATTTTTCGTTCGTGTATACCCTTCCCCATAGCTACAATTTCGTCATTTCTGCGAGTTGCCAGCTCACCCTTCATGGATCTCCATCCTTGTTCCTTGCCTCATCCTCTTCCGAGCCGCCGCTCCCCCCCCCTCCCCTATCTCCTCCCCCGTCTTCCCACACGTTACCAGCCACCCTTCACACAGCGTCTTCAATGCAAGATCTATACACCGAGTGAGTATCATTCCTTTTTGATAATTCTAATTCTTATTCTGAAGGTCCATCTCTTCTTCCATCTTCCTGCGAGTGTCGTCATCTCTGACGTCATCTTCTTTTCCTATAAGAGTGAGTTACACATATCGTTCTTGCGGTAACGTTACTGTTTGCAGGGCTCAATGTACCTTCATTTCCATCCTCTCGTGATCCTCATCATGACTGGCCATTCGCGACTCAAACTTTCCCCTGTTTTCGAGCATGTATTTTTCAGTAGTTTGGTTCAATTTAAGTTGTTTCTTTTGTACAAACAGGATACTGTCTCTCTAGTTGTCCCCATTCTCGTGAATTATATCATGGTGTACCTCCCCCCCCCCCCCCTTCAGTATACCTCGAACTGTATCGACGAGGGTCTACCTAGCAGATTAGCATAGGTGCGCCTCGGAAAGAACATCCTTCTCCTGTTCTGTCATAAGCACTACATCCTTCTAATATCTCACCACTCCTTTATCGTAGTCCCTCCCCCATCCATCCGATATCCACTAATTGTCGTTATGATTCAATAAATGATGAGGACCTTTGAAATTATGCTGTCGAGAAAAGAGAAGATAAGAGAAGGGAGAAGGAAGGGAGAAGAAGAAGAGGAGAAGTTGTCAAGGGATTACGGTAGCTCTCTCATTCTTTGCAAGACTTGCTGATCCGCTGACTATGAAGAAGGATGGGTCTTGATGAAGGGGGCGAACATTTGCAAGACCAACAACAAATCCGCATTTCTTCATCGCTAATATTTACAGTGAAAACAACTCAAATTTTATGAATCCAGACTCAACCATGAAGACCAATTTCATGTTTTCTTGAAGGAATCTTTTCAGTGACAATAGTGACAAAACACCATGTGATTCATCCTTGCTGGGTGCGTTTTCTAAACAAAATTGTCAGGGAATCATGTAGATAGCAGTGTTTGGCAAAAATAATGAACTAAATTCAAGTTCGTGACCATTTCGTCTTCAGTCTTCCTCTCGTTTGCAGATTCTGCAACCTCTACAGCTCCACACTCATAGTGCATCTCAAGTTCGTGACGATGTTGCACTCTTGTGATTTGATTCATAAATTCAAGAGCATCATTCCCTAATCTGGGTATATTAAGCCTCTTATCCCTGTCCCTCGCCGTAGTTTCCATATCAACCCCCGGGCGACGCATCTCAGAGAGAGAGAGAGGGGAACTTCCCGCCCATTTTCTTCACTTCTTGTCTATTGATTTGAGAATGGACTGCCTCAAGGCCTGCTTGTGTGGCTATGCGAACCGCATGGATGAAGAGTCAACGAAATCGGTCGAGTCTCTCGAAGTGCCGGTACAGGAGCAGCCCCAGGTTCACCTCCCGCCCATCGTCCAGCGGTCTGTCGAGTCCCAGCTCTTTCCCCATGATCTTCCTCGCGTGCCGACCCGTCGCCAGCAGCATCCGATCCAGGTGCAGGCACTGGCACAGCCTCAGCTGCAGTCTCGTCCTCCCACTCGCCGCCGCCTTCCCGCCTTCATCGAAAGGGACGAAGTGCATCAGGTCGAGAAGGATGTACCCGGACTCTACGCAACTTCCGTCGGCTTGAACGAGGTGGAGGTGGAAGAGGTGAACGACCATTATTCGCCTGCTCCTCCTCGCACATCTCCCCCTATGGCCGATCGACGAGTGAGCCACGAGGAGCTGTTGGCTGAGAGTCTGGGATTGGGCTCCTTCCCCTACGTGGAGCCCACCGTGCTCCGGGGTACGGGTCGTCTCGATGCAGTTAACTCTACCGACCACCCCAACATGGTCATTGGAGCTGCTCCTATGGTGATAGTTGTGGCTCCCAAGAAGAGACCCTCCAACTCGACATTCGTCTCTTTCACCGGTAGGTAAAAATAACTAAAAAAAAAAGTTCCGCATATTTTGAGGCATGGTTGACTCTTCCTGTGTTTAGCCTCACAGTCTGTTTGTTTTGCTCTATGCAAAACATTTGATGACGGATCCGTCGCCATCTAGTCTTGCGAAAAACACGCAGCAATTTGAGCGTAAACAAACCATGATGATAATATTTCAGGCTCTGAAAACGCCTAATCTCAACGTCTGCCGACCTTTAGCTTTTCGATCGATTTGATAGGCTACGAAGTACATGTTAGATAATTTTTGAATAGTTCAGATTGTAGTCACATTACCTGTATCTCCCTTGTTCTTGTCGGAAAATTATTTCGTTTGGCTTTTGTGAATGTTTTCAGCCCTACACCTAGTTCCTCCCAATTCCCAACACCTCTACAGTTTCTTTTATTCCGAGGTTTTCTCTTTCTTCCCTACCTGTGCACTATCGTCGTGGATACCTCTGAAATCACTCCCCTCTATCTCTCTATCTTTGCAACGATAAATTACGGGTTTCATGTAATGTGTTTTCTGTGTTTGAATGGATACAGGGAAGGAAGGAAGTGGGAGAATACGAACAAACATTTCAATCAGGAATGCCTTGGAATTCCTTTCCGATTCTTTTTGTGCAATAATTAGGGACGCTTGAACTCATAATTTTTTGACAAATCGTATATCATCAAGACTGAACCAGCTCGAGTTGCCAATGCTCACTCTTCTTGTTCTCGCGTTCGAAAGACACGTTGTAACGATGTTTTTCGTCGTCTGTCAGTTTTCCTTTTGTATGAGCGCTCAGCCAGTAATTCCATCGGCTCTTGAACGACCAGGAACCATCGGAATTCTTCACAGGAGTGAGCATTTCCCATTCTTGAACAGATTGAGCTTTTATGGCCCAACCAAAACGCCCATGTCCGATGTAAAATCCACGGTTTGACTTGATTGCAACCTGATGTACATCAGCAATGATATGAGTGACAGACTACTATCATACCTCATCATTGTTTATTTTCTCGATAGTCCATTCTTGAGGCGGACTCCAATTTCGTTTATCAAGTGCATAGAGGTGTTTATCGGGGAAATCATCCGTGAGGTACAGCCCATTGAATGATTTGAATTGTCGTTTGCCTCCGTTTGCCAATAGCTCTTCGATAAGAGTTGCTGAAAGATTAAGGTGTGAGCTGGAATTCAATCATAACAGAGTTGATCTTTGATCTTTGATCAAGTCTTCGAGTTTCAAACTCACAAGTGGCTGGAGGAGACGGGGCTGACAAGGGAATGGTAACTGGACTAGGTAAAATTATCAAACGAGACCTATTTCACCTCAACCTATGCCCTAGGCCCTTCCGAAATCAATTTTCAAAAAGTGCGCATATTGATCTTTGGTCGAGAAAAATCGATAAATGTTTTGAGTGGTTTATCATTGCGCGCCGAGCCCGCGCTACTTGTCACCCTCTCAGATCCTATGCCGTGTGGCTCCGTGGCGCAGCGGTTAACGTACCTGCGAAATGTTTTGCAGGTCGCTGGTTCGATGCCCCATGAGGGCATTCTTTTTTGCCTATTTTTTAAATGTTCTGAATTATTTTTTTACGTATTTCAAAAGGAATATAATCTTGAAGAATCGCTTCCCGAAATGTCATACAAGCATTTATTATGCATTTCAATGATTTTGGT
This sequence comes from Pristionchus pacificus, assembly GCA_000180635.4. NCBI lineage: Eukaryota > Metazoa > Nematoda > Chromadorea > Rhabditida > Neodiplogasteridae > Pristionchus > Pristionchus pacificus. Next base: position 858,177 of record CM026577.1, read on the forward strand.
TAATGCTTGTGCTTTCGATCGTTATTGATAGAGATTCATCGAACAGATCGTCGCTTGTTTGTGATCTACCTTGTCCCTAGTGCTATCGATCTGCTGGTCAGTCCAATAAATGCTTGTATGAAATTTCGGGAAGCGATTCTTCAAGATTATATTCCTTTTGAAATACGTAAAAAAAAATAATACAGAACCTTTAAAAAATAGGCAAAAAAGAATGCCCTCATGGGGCTTCGAACCAGCGACCTGCAAAACATTTCGCAGGTACGTTAACCGCTGCGCCACGGGGCCACAAGCCAGAGGATCTGAGAGGGTGACAAGTAGCGCGGGCTCGGCGCGCAATGATAAACCACTCAAAACATTTATCGATTTTTCTCGACCAAAGATCAATATGCGCACTTTTTGAAAATTGATTTCGGAAGGGCCTAGGGCATAGATTGAGGTGAAATAGGTCTCGTTTGATAATTTTACCTAGTCCAGTTACCATTCCCTTGTGAGAGCGATTTGGCCGTACACGAGACCTAAAAAACGGGGATAATTGAATCTAATAGGAAATACAGTCATAATCATAAGATAGACTACATTGCCTACACAACTGAACCGGGAGAGTTTTCAATACGGGTGACCGTCTCTTCATGTCACACACTCTCTCGACGGGTCGGGTGGAGAGAGAGTATGTGAAATGAAGAGACCGTGACCCGGATACACTATCAGGACTATCAGGAATCCATAACTGATACCCCAATCAGAATACTAGCTGGGAATCATGGATGGATTGATCTTTGAATGAAGACAATATTTATTGTGTTTACGGTTGCTATAGTTGAATAAACCACATTTATCAAAGATACAGTAAGAATACAATATCGAGGCCGTTCATCAGAAGAGGCCATAAAAAGATTACCTTTTCCTTCATTATTCTTAAACTCATTTTTCTGTGTTTACAACAATAATATGACTGATTCAATAGGCCCCGATTTCTATTTCTACGATTTTGTGCGACCACTCCATCTAACAATGCCACTAGCCATCGACCGGTCGTCTACTTGTCTCGGCCTTCTCGGTTCCTCCACCCTCTTCCCCTTCCAACTTCTCCGTCGCCTAATCACTCCTACGGTCTCATACGTTTCCTCGCAATATTCCAGCCCACAGACAGGAGAGTTCAGGGATACTGCAGAGACATCAGAGCGTCCATAAAGAGTAGACGAGCATGAATAACGATGAGACGCCAATTCAGTCAGACAAGCTGATAGATTATGAGAGAGTCCGATTCCTGGAGCCAGTCAGACAAAAGCAGAGACTACGACATATTTGGAGTCCGGTCAGAGCGAAGGTGATACGTGTATGATTCCTACAATGACTGAACCACCTTGCTCTGACGTATCAAAGGAAGGTGCGATTCGAATAAAAACAGAGAATGATGACTCGGCCGCTACAGTAGGCCAAGAATACGCAACATTGCTCGTTGATCGCTCATTGGAGTGAACTTTTTTCAGTACTTACAGTACCAGTAAAAGTATTATTCGACTCAACGAAACTCAAGAATTGCACGACAAATAATGAACGAAGGACTAGGGCTTTCAACACAATTATTAGTATTCACAGTAAATGCATCGTCGATATTTCTCTTGATATGGATAAAATTGCACTATGATCACGGAAAGATATTCTAGGTGGTGATAGATTTCCTAGAGGTATTGAAAAAATGAGTTTTGAAAATGTAATGACTACAAAATCGATCTATTGTACCTAATGACTGAACTAATGACAATCATGAAAATTTAAAAGAAGCGATGTAAATCTTCTCATATTTTCCTCTGCTATCCATCCGTCGTAATAGAATTGATCGCTTCAAAAATATTTAGATTGTAAAAATACCACACACTTACTGTAGGGGAGTGAGAACGGGGGCCAGAGAATGAGAATAATACTGTAGAAATGGAGCCTGTCGGGTGCGTGTTGCTGAACCTGAAAAGACATACGTATTCGAGATAGGACATACCGGAAACTTACTAGTCTTGCCTGTTCAGATAATGCGGCGCTATGAGTAAGGTATACCGCTGGAGGAAAGGAGGGCAAAAAGAAGGTTTTGGCTGGCTAACTGTGTAGGAGGGCTGCTAGAAGGGGCAGTAGGGGGAACGGTATGCAGGAGCACAGTAGGTAGGAGGAGAGTGTGGGACTTCGAGAAACAAGCGAAGGCAGTCAATGGGAGGAAAGTCACACCGACTGGAGAGCGTCACTGTGTCGGCGGTTCGGTTGATTAGGCGACGAAGTCAGCGGCGGCACGAAGAGACGAGGCTGAGACGGCTGCGCCGGCTGCAGGCGCTCCACTTCATCGGGGAAAATGAACTTGCGGAGCGTAGCGTACGCAGCTCCCATTCCGAGGCAGAGGGGAGAAGGTAAAAGGTGTATCTACGTCAAGCAATTTTACAGTCGTAAGATAACGCTAGGTGGGACCCACTGGTAAGGCCAGCTGTTAGTGAGATTCCGAGGGAGAGGCTAGAAGTGAGACGAGGGACAGCTCAGGCTCGTCGCAGCCGCCTCACCCACAGGAATCCATATATGTGAGAGACGAGAAGGTGCGATATGCACTATCTCTACATCCAAGGAAGACTCTGAGATGGGGGATGATTCCATATTCGCAATGTTATTCTACAGCTGACAAAGATTTGGTATAAACAAGCCCTGCATGGGAGGATTAAGGAAGGGGAAAACGTCAAAGTCAATTCTGTCAAGTCAAAACATGTATATTTGTATCACTTGCATGCGTCATGACAGATCGACATCGTGAGAGTTTGGTCTTGTCTCGATTCCGAAAACAAGAAGATTTGTAGATAGGACACTACCGAAAATCCATCTCGTGAAAGCCATCTCGCGCGTTTTGTTCCTAATCATGTTTATCATGTTCTCCATATTACATGCTCGTACATCAAATATTACCCATAGTTTATTGACAAGGGTAAAACAAAGGAGAAGATTACGGCCTAAACGAAGGAATGGGTCTCCTCAATCCACAACGAAAGTTCATCCTTGCTTCACATGAGGTGCATCGACGATTTAGCTCGAGGTAGGAAAGATACCTCATAGGAAGGAACAGGTAGCACATAAGGAACACATAAGGTGGAAGTTGAGGGAAAATTATGTGAGTGGGGAGTTAAGGTTCAAATACTATGGAGGGAATCAACAAATGAGGATAAAACAAAAAGGAGACACCGAGAACATGAATTTTCGGATTTCTTTGTATAATTAGAATGTCCTTCAAGGGGCCGAGCGTGCGGCAGTAGCGAAGCAGCGAAGCTTGAGGTGTACGGTATGCGAGAGAGGGCGGGTGCGGAGAACAGAACAGCGGGTTGTCTTGACAACGGACAGAAAAAGGTAAGCTGATAGGAAAGCGAAGGCGGACGTCAAACGGTTAGAAGGGGGGGGGGCTGTGAGAAAATACGGTAGCAAGAGAGGGAGAGGCGCGCTACGAGACGAGGAACACCAGGCAAAAGGAGGAGACGCACGGAATACGGTAGGAAGATGATGCCTGTGAATGAGGATACGCTCTGAGAATTGAGAGTAGAGAGGCGAACATAAAATAGTTGAACGGCGCAAGAGATACTGCAGAGATGAGAAAATAAGATAAGATGAAGAGGCCCTCTCAGATACAGGAAATAAATGATTTGATTTGATTTGATTTGAAGAGAGAAGTAAGGATGAGATGAGAGTAGTGTGAAGGGAACACATGAGAATGATACGGTAGAGGGGAGGGAACATCCTTATCAAACAGCGTTAGCGTGGCAGTACCAGAAAACATGAGTCGGAGGCTAGACATGAGAAGAGAAGAGAACATGAGAAGGGAGGGACGAGCGAGTGGGATACGGTAGATGGAAGGGAACGGGTGCGAGGGAAGAGGGAGATGAGGGGAGCGCAGGTAGCTCAGTAGAAGGAAAGGATGGTCTGGCAGATATCCTGAAATGAGTATTTTTCGAGAAATACGGGACTTATCAACTTACTGTGAAAAAATAGAAGGAGATGGCGCGACGGTTGCGGAAATGAGGAATGAAGAGCATGATTACCGGGGTGGGATGATTCTGAGATACTTGAAGATGGAATACGATAGGGCGAGTAAGGGGATATACAGTATGGCGACAAAGGATGAGAGCTTATGGAGGACCCTAGGCACGAGGGAAGATTGGAAATGTGCCATAGTTGCTAGGAACAGCCCCGGATTGTTCCTTCTCCGCACTGGCCAGTCTTGCCAGGGCCAGTACATCTAATCTGTCGACTCTCCCATGGGTGCTCGCGGGCAGGGCCGAGAGGGCAAGTTCAACCGGCTGCAGCTGCTGCTGCTGCTGCAGGGAGCGCTGTCTCAGCTCTCCGACGATGGAGACGCGGGGAATGGAGTGAGGCTGCTGCTCATCCTCCTCCATTGGCTGCACGTTTGTGCTTGATGATGCGACGGCGCGAGAAACTTTCGTGAAGAAAATTGTCTTCTTCTTCTTCTTGGACTGAAGGTCTTTCACACGAGTCTCTTCGCCTCTACCTCGGCAGCTCGAGAAGGGGTTGAGGAAGGAGGGGAGGTTCGGCCATGAGACGGGCATGCTGTGGCCGATAGTGAAGTTTCCTTAACTAAGGAAAGGAGAGACTACCGTAGACTGAGGAATATCAGAAGATTCGGGAATGTGTAGACTACCGTAGACTAGAGAGAGAGAGAGAGCGCGTCTAACTTTCGCCCTCGTCTATCTAATGTCTGAGAGACGTCTACCTCCTCCGATAGAGCGAGAGGAACGAAGAAAGAGAGAAAAGCTTCTGTCTCCAAGGCGATTAGAATCAATGGTCCGAGATAGAGTTCGAAATAAGGGTCGCCGTTTCTTCATTTCACACATTTTCTCACCTCTCTGAACGGTGAGAGAGCGTGAAGACTGAAGAGTGACTGAAGAGTGAAGAGACGATCACTCGTATTTCAAACTCTAGTCTGAGAAGCTTCCACGAAGTTGTCTTTCGTTTCATCATCAAAGAAAGAATTTCGTGATAGATAACATTGGCTCTCCCAGAAACCAAATAATATCGAAACGATGATAAGCATCGTCAATAACAACGTCTTGCAGGGCTTAGGGAAGGAGAAAACATGTTTAGATGACTGTCAGAAATGTTATGCTTCCTTCATCATTGCATCCTTCTTTAGTCACAACATATGAATGCCCGCGATTCATACAGCTCCAGGGAACCCAAATCGCTTCATTCATCTCTGCACTAGCAATCTTCATCTGTAGATTGTACGACTGTTAATGGCTGTAAGGTTCAATTGCATTCTGTCCTGATACCTCGGGCAACTCTTTATCGATTTGGGAAAGGATCTTACAGTAGTGTTCTGTGGAACTAATCGAGCGGGAAAAATAAGGGTAAACCGGGATTATGGTAGCTGATAGATCAAGGTATTTCACAGGTATTTCGATTAGTCACTGGGTATGGAGCCAGGAGATTAGAAGGGAAACGTATACAATGTTGGGACAGGATCGATGGTGAATGAGAGACAATGAGTAGAGAGGGGATAGGGAAGGCGCGATTAGGAAATGTTGGCACAGAGGAGGATCACAACCAAAAAAGCTCAAAGTTATCACTGAATTGGTCTGAGAAATGTTCCCTTCCCATCACAATACAGAGTCGATGACACAGTGTCATTATTATTACGACAGGCGTTTTGAGGTAGTCCCTACGGTGAAACTCGATTGGAATGGACTACACTAACGACAAATATCTATGAGGTAGTCTCAACAACTTTGTTTCGCATAATGAATCCAAACTGTACCTGGATCAGAATGTGACTATCGTGATGTGGTCATTCCACTGAAACGAAGCTGCTGCACCGATAAAATATTAGAGAAACTACATGAATCTCAACGTTATTCGAGGTAAGGGAACAATTCAAAGAGGCGGGCCGATAGAGGGGGGTGTGAGATGGTAGACTGAATTTGGACTAATTGATAGCTACGACTATTCTACAATTACACAATGCAACTACGTAATCGAGTCGACTAGGAGACTTATTTGGACAGTCTACATGACCGCTTCTTATCAGCGACGGATAAGCCAATTCTAGAGTGATTTAAGGAAGAATAAGATTGCCAAGAGAAACAACACGCGCAGACGGAATGAGGAAAAAGGGTTAATAAGAAATTGTGAGACTGTGCGGCGAGATCATAGAGAGGGTGCGACAAGAAATGATGGTTGGTAAGTACTATGGTATACGGGCAAATAGTAATTGAAGAAGCCATCCGAGAGCGAGTTATAAGAGATACGAGGAGTAAGAAGTAATAGTCAAGGGGATACTGTAGAAGAGAGGACGAGGCGAGAATGGGAAAATGAGGCTCGACACGGAAGATCCAAGTCCATGGGTATATCAATGAAGATGATGGAGAGGGTGGGAGGAGTGGCGACGACTGGAATATGAATATTTAGCTAACCAGTAGGGTGAATGACTAGTCTACTTTTAGAAGAAAAACTTACTGCTCAATCGACGGTCCCTTAAATGAACTCCATTGGGCGTTTGAGACGGTCTTCCAGCGAGTCGAGGTCGACGGCCACCGTCGTAGACTCCGTCTCCTTCTTTCTCCTTTTGAAGATTCCTCTCGACGAGGAGGTCGAGTTGGCGGAGGTGGACGGAGGTTTCGGGCGAGGGCTGGGGGGAGCCTCACGCTCCCACACGTGCCAATCCCTCTTGTCCTTGAGGTACAGGGCGTGCTTGTCTAGCACGAGTCCGCTCGCGGACACGGGGTCCGCATCGACGCCGCCCGGGCCTGTCTTGCGCACCGGCTTGGCCCTGGTCTTGGGCTTGGGAGCCGCGATCTGGGGAGCCGCTACGACGACGACGGGAACGGCGGTGCGTTCCTCCTTGGGCTCATCGACGGAAGCGGCTTCTGGGGCGGCGGAAGTGCCGTTCACTTCGGCAACAAGGTCATTTGGAATGACCTTGACCTCGGGCAGCTCCAAGTTCTGCGGTGGCTGTTGGGGCGTCGGCGACTCGTCGTCCGCGCGCCCAGTCGCTCTTCTCGATGGCAGTCGAGAGACGATGAATGACCAAATTGACGAGAACCAGGAAAGTGGCCAGGAAACCATCTTTGTGAGGACACTGACGACTATTGGGGGAAAGTGAGACGATCGATGGAGACGCCTCTTAGGAAGAATGGGAGGAGTCAAGAAGATTCAGTAAACGCCGTCTCTTCTCTACACTCGTCGAGAAATAGAGAGAAATAACCAAGTCTATTTGAGAGGGAAAACATTGCCTAAACGATGAGATGTTGCTGATCGTCTGAGACGAGATGCTGAGAACGATGTTGCTCACTTATCGCATGCGGAGGGCGGGATGGCCGAGTGGTGTAAGGCGCCGCTCGTCATTCGAAGGGTACCGAGTTCAATCCCCCGCCGTGGCAAACTGGTAGTAACCTCGGTTGCGAAAGGTAAGGCTACCCGAGAAAGCATTGGACAGCCGGGTATGTAGTCCGTCTAAACAGCTGGCCTTACCAGTGGGTCCCATCTAGCGTTGTCGTACGACTGTAAAATCGCTTGACGTGGATACACCTTTACACCTTTAAACGATGAGAAATGAGAGCCAAGACGAAAACAAATCTTGCAACAGAGTCACTGAGTAAAACACAAACAGATTAAGAAAACAAATACAGTAAACTCAACTCCTAACCTTTTCCTTCCGTCTCATACAGTAGTCCCCCCCCCCCCCCCCCCCATTATCTCCTCTCGATCCTTAGGTAAGCTCATGTTAGTCTCGTAGAAGGTGCCTCTTTGTGCCTCCTCATGCGATAAGTGAGCCAGCGGACACGATGGAGACGAAGGCCAGCATGACCCTGTAGGGGCATCGCCCACTGGGAAGATGCAGAATAGCAAGGGGGGGGGTGGGGTCATTACCGTATCCCTTTCTTGAAAGTTCGTTGGATGTAAAAAAAGAGTAATGTCTTCTCAATACAGTGTTGAATCTTTCGTCATACCTTTCATGCCCTAGAACTGCCGCCGGGGAGGGGACAGGAGGAAGATTCTGAAGTCCATTCCGTTTGAAAGTTCCATCCCCATTTCAGCTGGATCTCTTCACTTACTCAATGCTACCCCGATAGGCTTACCTAGCGTATGGTGAGAATGACCCAGCAGGGGTATCATCCACGGGGAAGATCTCTGCATCCATCCACTCTCCCCGATCGCCACACTCCCTCGCCTCACTCAATAATAAAGCGTCCAGAGGGCTTCAGCCTGCTTTTCTCTTCCCCGATTAGATATCGGTCCATTCCTACTTCCACCATCCTCCAACACACTTCCACCTCTTCCAAGTGAGTTTCTTCCCTAATGCCTTTTTCCTTTCTTTTCCTTTACATAATAGGAAGGGGCATGCCCTGTAGCCATGCCCGTAACACCGCGTTAGCAGTCTCTCAATCCCCTTTAGTCTCTAACTAACTCTATTCGGCGAGACCGTATGGCAGTCGAGGAGAGTTTCTTGTTACAGGTATGTCCACCCTCCGGCGCTCAACCCGACTGGCGGAAAAGAAAGAACCGCCTCAGGGTACGGTAGGAGAGGCGGCTAGAGAGGCGAAGGCAGAGAAGAAAGGAGGAAAGAAGGGAGGAAAGAAGGAGAAAGGGAGCGTTGAAATGGCACTGGTTACAGTAACCGAGGAAGTGGTTGTGATTGTGGAACAGAAGGAGGAGAAAGAAGATGAATGCACTATCTGTATGGAGCATATGAGTGCCAAGGCAAGCAATTTATGATTAAATGAGTCTCATACAGTCCATACTAAAGAGTGCATGAGATATCATGTGCAAAAGGACGAGATTAGCTCAACCCGCTCCCGGTAGGACGAGATGGAGTAATTTATTTTTAATTTTTTTTTTTGGAGTAATCATTTACCGTGCTATTTATTTCCAGAGGTCGATCACTTTCAATCCGTGCAAGCACAACGCGCATCGCACTTGCGGAATCAAATGGCTGGAGACACGAAGTGTAAGTTCACAGCTCGTGTGCATTATTTATTTTCACTTCACTCCTTGGTCTATCGTCCTATCTCAGCCAATCCGCAGTTGATAATGGCAAAATGCGTCTTACAGGTTAATTCAGAGGGGGGGGGGAGGGTACTATAATGATACGGATATCTTCCATACAGTCGCAATTCAGCATATATTTCAGTCCGAAGAGGAACTCTCCTGCCCAATCTGCCGCACTGGTGTGCAAGTTCTCATCGACCGTACCCGACCTACGAATCCAACCTATCTCTGGCTGGCGACGAAAGGCAATTCTCTGTTCGATATTCAAGCATTCGGACCACTTGGTCAGGTACGATGTTCCACCTATTCAATCTAGCCGATCTTTTGCCTCATATCGTTCTTTCGTTGCTATAGGAATATGGAGGAGCTCCGTCGCCATATCTGATGCACTCGGCAAAGTCCGTGTGGAAAGGAAGAGGGGTGTCAGGGAGAAAAAGAGGGCGGTGCTAGCGGTGCTGGCTGGTACGGGGCGATATTCCTTTCTCTCGCATGTAATCTGGCTCTCTTAAACTCACACACTCTCTGGCATGTCCTCCCTAGAGCTCGAGAAATGATTCCGCCGTCTCTTTATATCACACACTATCTCGCCCGCTCGGTCGACGAGAGAGTGTGTGACATGAAGAGACGGTGGTATAATTTCTCGAGCTCTAATATCCTAGAGTTTGAGGAAAGAGGGGCGTATCTCTATGATGACGAATGCAATATGTTCTTCTAGGATAGGTGTATGCGAAAGAAGTGGGGAAGAACAAAATGAGGGGTCTGAATATGGACTTCAAAGTGAGTCTCGCAAGAAAGAAAAGGGGCAATCCCAGAAGTTATTGACGCACATATACCAAACTAAAATTTTAGAATACACTAATTGACACCGCTGATTTCAAATCCACATTAAAAACAAACAAGACATCGAAAGTGGTCGTCTTCTGAAAATTGCAAAGCATTTCGAAATGTGGAAGTTCTTGAAAATATTGCTCATCTCTTTCAATATCACAAATTGAATCCTTTCAGCCAACCAAGTACGGTATTCTCAACGACCGAAGGAATGTTCTGCCGGAGTACTTCCATAATTCGCTGCGCAATCACTTGAGCTACCTGAGCACCGCTACGACGTGAGTTTCTTATACAAAAGAGGCAACCGGTACTTCCTTTTTTTTTGGCCCAGCCTATTCTCCATCTATCCTTTTCATTCCCAACCCCTTTATATTCTGAGCTCTCGTACCAAAAAAACAGAGAAGTTCCAGACAGCTTTCGGGCAACGTTCGCGCCTCTTCATTTTGCACGATCTAGTCGGAGAAACGATGGAGCCCAACAATAGTTTCAACTTTGACTGGGTCCCCCTCCCATGGATCGATCACTCAATGTTTCATCTTTTTTTCAGGCGCATGATCACTGATTTAAAGCTGACTCTCGCTGAGGCCAAATCGGCAAAGATGAGCAAGGAGTACATTGCTGATATCTCGCAAGAACTGACCAAGATGAAGAGGAGGAATCGCATACTGGCAGATATGACACGGTTGCAGAAGCGCGGAGGGGTACAGTCCACTATAGACCGCTGATTTACAAAATTTGGAATGAAAATGGGCTCAAGAGGAAACAAAAACTGCTCAATATTGGGGAATTTCGGAAAATCAAGCGAGAAAACGATCAGCGGAAGAACGATTCGGAAAATCACTCGATCAATAATAAATCACGTGAAAACGGGGCATTTGATTGAGAATAAGATCACGCCCAACCTCCATCGGAAGCTAGTAGGAATATGAATCTCGTAGTAGTAATGTGATACGAGATCTGACATGATACGAAATGTTGTTGTGTTGATACGCCCACCACTCTCTCTTCATCCCAGCCTGCCCTTCCATTCAATCCCCATAGATGCTGTAGCGCTAGGGTGTAATTAACATCGGCCAACTTTTCCTCATGTACTCTTCATCATAGGATATAGCTCCGTTTCTCCGTGTACTCTCCCCTCTTGGTGCTATCCGTATAGTGGAAAAGTGGGAGATGCAGGATCGATACAGAGCGAGGCGGAACAGTTGTGATCGAACACGTGTGGAGATTCCGGATTGTAGAAAAAATCGAATCAAACACACAAATCATTAAATATGCAATAGGTACCGTACAATGAGGCCGCTGAAACGACAAAAAATAGTATTTATTAATTAAATTAATTATTCATTTCCAGATGCGTCGCGAGGAAATGGACGACGAGGAAGTCGAATGGGATTATGCTCGGGAGTTGGAGACACTCCGGGAATTGTGATAGATGCTTCGTTCGAATATTTATTTATTGCCTATATAGATAAACAGAGTATTACTTCGCGAGTTTGTCACATTGAATTTTTGATTGAACATTTATTGGCACAATATCAACAGCATAACTTCACTGTCTCCGACAGTTATGAAAGATGCTTCCTTCGAATATTCATTGGTTGCCCATAGATAAAGCATAGTATTATCACGCGAATTTCTTTTATGCACTAAAAGTCTCTTTCGGAATGAATTCTCCTTGTGGGATGCCAAGTCCTCTGACCTAACCCATTTATCCTCCCATATTAGCACCTGCTGTGTGGATTTAGTGCCTTGCTCATCCAAAGGCGCATTCTTCCCTCTGGCGGTAGCTTTCCATTTGTTCTTGTCACCAGACAAGCCTCTTACCTTCCATCCTAATCCCAGTCTATTAGCGCATCCACAGTGACATCAGTCTAGCCCGACGAGAGTGAATGACGGTGTAGCAAAGACGACAACGACAACGACAACGACAACGACAACGACAACGACGACGACAACGACAACGACAACGACAACGACAACGACAACGACGACGACAACGACAACGACGACGACGACAGCATGATAATTGCATGGGCTTGCATTGCACAGTGTCTTTATCGGATTTATTACACATTAATTCTGGCATGAAGGCGATGGACGGACAGATCATTAGGGAGCGCGTTCGATATCCATTGTGCAACGTGCCTTTATCGGATAACCATGCGCAATCGAAAGGAAGAGTAGGATGAAGGTGGTGTGGCGCTGCTCAATTGGATGAGTTCTGCAAAAAAGTTATCCTAATTGCTCTACTTTTGATTATGTATGAGATCAAAGATCGAAAAGATGCCCAACATTCGTCTCCGTCCATGCATTGTGCAGGAAGGAGATCAGCAGGCAGACAAGGGCGATCTCAAAAGCGGCGATGAAAATGAGACGGAGTCGGGAGAAAATGCGCAGCCATTCGGAGGAAACCTAGGATTAATTAAATATTTATGCATTTGTTGGGCATGGACGAGTTTGTTTACCCACCTAATTCCGCCGCATGTTGTATTATTTTATTTTTTAAACATCCAAAAGTAAACGATACTATACGTAATCAAACTCACTGAGAATAACCGACTGTTGAAACTCAATTGAAGCGCGCTTTGTTCAAACGTTATCGAATGCGAATTGGAGCTGACTCAGTTCGACCTCATTTTCAGATGTGTTTTCCTATTTCTGGCACCAAAACTTTGTTACTTACTTAGTTACTTAGTAGATCCTCTTCAGCGGGCGGGGCCGCGTGGATCACAATCCCTCCATGTGTTTCCATCGCGTGCGCGTGTAGTCCAGTGTTGGTATGGAGCGCGTAGAGAAGACGATCGGGTGGATCGTCCGGTGCTGTAGGGCATCTTAGCGTACTCCGCGATCGAGTCGCTCCATCTGGCTGGTGGTCGTCCCGGTGGTCGAACGAGATCAGGGGGAGGAAACCACTGAGTGACACGAGTCGACCATCTATCGTCTTCTCTTCTGAGAACGTGACCGGCCCATCGATGCTTCGCTCGTCGAATGAAGTCAATGGGGTCGGTGAGGAGCGAGATCCGGCGGACGTCTGTACTCGTCATGTTCTTCTGCCGCATAGTGAAAGATTCGTTCCAATGAGCCATCTCTCGAGTGCCCGATGCGTAGTTTGGATGAAGGAAAGGACGAACTTCGTGAGAGGCCATGTCTCGGCAGCGTAGCAGAGGGCGGGGAGGACATGCGAGTCGAAGAGGGATGAACGGAGCTTGGGATCCTGGAGCTGTCTGGTGACCTCCCGGATGCTACCGTACGCCGCCCACGCCGCTCTCTTCCTCTTCATCAGCTCCGTGTGCATTGTGCTGTCGGATCGAAGCTTCCGGCCGAGGTAGACGTAAGCATCAGTCTCCTCTAGAGGGTCGCCGCCGAGAGAGATGCCAGGGCCAGCGCACCACTCGTTCCGCATCAGCTGGGTCTTCTTTCTGTTGATCGAGAGGCCGATCTTCTCTCCTGTCTCCGCCAACTCCTTCAGCATCCTCTCCAATGCTATCGTATCCGTTCCCAGGAGCACGATGTCGTCAGCAAAACGCAAGTGCGAGAGCTTCTTGCCGTCGATGAGGATTCCTTCTTCACTCCAGTCGAGTTCCTTCATGCAGTCTTGGAGGGCGGCAGTGAAGAGCTTGGGCGAGATGGTGTCTCCTTGCCGAACTCCTTTGCCGATCGGGATGCGGACTGGGCGGTCGAAGAGCTTCATCTCCGTGTAGCATCCCGAGTTGAGTGTCTCCAGGCAGCGCACGTAGGACGAATCGAATCCTTGGCGTATTAGCGAATTGAGCACGGCTTGGGTCTCCACCGAGTCAAACGCCTTACAGTAGTCGACAAAGACGAGGACGAGTGGGAGTCGATATTCTCGGTGATGTTGGATCCGAGCAGAGATGGTATGGACGTGATCCATGCACCCGAAGCGTCGCCGAACTTTGTATGGAGCAATAACTCTTCACTGTACTTCACGGTTCTTATATCACTTTTCTCTCTCACCTACCTCGATACCTCGATGATAACTCGCTACTTCACTGTTCTGGTTAATTTACTCCCTCACCCAATCCGCCCTCATCTTTGCCCGATGCGTCTCGTGAGTGCCGTGTCTCAAACGCGCGTAGTCCCGCAGCATGCCGTACACCTCCCGGGAGCGGGTCGAGCTGGAATCACTGCGACTTTGATTGGTTAATTTATTTTTTAGCTTGAATATCTTTAAAGAAATGCATGATGTGTCGAGAATTGAATCTGAACTAGGATTCGATGGATATCCGGACCATGAAACTCAATTTTAACATGTCTGATTGATTCTACTGACATTAACATGTACATACCACCTTGGATTTCCTGCGATTTTGTAAATCTTACTTTTTTTAATCACCGGATCCCATTTAGTCTTGTCATAGCACGGGGAATGTTCACTTGAGTTTGAAATACGGGTCGACGTCTCTTCATTTCCGACACTCTCTCGCCGGTCAGAGAGGGGAAAGAGTGTGTGAAATGAAGAGACAATTGCCCGTATTCGAAAATCTAATACTCACCCCCTCACACTTGTCCTCTCGTTTCGCTTCTCGTCCGTATGGCTCAATCTCCTCATTGGCTTCATCAGCATCATAACGCGCCTGACGACTCGCTTGCTGCAAGATTATTTGAAATATTTATGGCCTTCAATTCACATTATTCTCCGGTCATAGAGGTAAGTTAGAAATGAGAAGGTGTATTCTCAGTAATACAAGACCCCATTTCTGCTTCTAATCCACATTATGTTTCAAGCCAATCATAAAAGCGAAAATGTCTTCGACATATCAGTGTTATACCCGCCAGAACGTGAAAAAAAATCATTCAAACGTATAACATTAGAAGAGGAATACTAACAATAAGAAGTGCTCCTTAATTTCCGTGGGAGGGTGGATAACCGATGTCTCCTCGAATGGAATTTGCTTGACGAGGAGTAGGCGGAAGAGGAGACGTGAGGGGGTGGTGGGGGCCTTGCCTGAATTAAATGAGTGGACTTCTCCTTTTCCCACACTTTTCCACAGCAAGACTTCGGGTTGACACAATTCACAGTGATGTTTTTAGTTTTCGCACAGGCTTGTACTTCATTTGCAAAAGACATATCTCGATTAATCGAGTTTTGAAGCTATGCAAAGAGTATGGAAATGCTGACCGTCCAATTTCGTCCTCCTCAAGGCCGACAGCAGCAGGGCGATGATCATGGCGGATGTGGTCACGAGGAGGACGGTCAGCATGAATTCGTCTGAACGAACGAAGGAATTGGCCAAAATTTCCCATTTACGAAGTTTTACTCGTAGGTTTCGCAAAGAGCATGCTATGCTGGCATTTTCAAGACAGCGTCAACCTCGGTTTGGTGAGCATGAATTATATTTTAGAGCTTTCAGTTGTGTTTCACGTGCAACCTAAACACGCATGAATTTACTTTCTGACAATGTTTGAAGGGAACCAAAACCGCATACAAAAAAAGTTAACAATTGAATAGGCACGTACCAGAGATAGTCATGGCCTCGGTCAAGTTCTATACTTATGGGCATATTCAGAAAATCACCTACTTTTGGTCGAAATTGGATCTACAATTACAAATATCCTGACCCGATATGGTCATAGTCTCGCTCTTCGGTAGATTCTTCGCAGTGATCTCCATGAGCACAGCCATCGCCGTTAGGGAGGTGAGACTGATTTGGCTCTGCGTTGTTTTGACTGATTGGATGAAAACAATAACAATAACAACAATTGGGAGCAAAAACGACAATAATCGAAGAGGTCTTTGTACCGAATGCTCAAGGCTCTGTGAGCATTTTCGCGCCGAAACACAAAAAAAAAGAAATCCACTTAAATCAGAATAAAGTAGCGTCAATATGCTAAAAACAATAATAAATAGAATAATAACATGAACCAACAATCTCCGTCGACGCTTCGGCCTTGAAGGCTCCGGCCACAGATAGAAGCGAGAGGATCATATAGGGAACGACCGAGACGATGAGGTAGTAGGTGAAGTTACGCGAGAAGGAGATCTCGAGCACGAGCTGAGAGGGTGTTTTGATCACTTTGTTATTGTCATTCTTTTCAAAAGCAACAAAAAGCAAACAAGTAGTTGAGCCCAAACACAAGCCGTCGTTGTTTTTGTTGTAATTGTTTTTTTTTCAAACACAGCAATATCAGCCAAACAGGAAAATGTGAACTCGAGCACGAGCTGAGGGGGTCTTTTGATGTCATTGTTATTGATTGGATTTATTGTTGTCAAAAACAAAAACAAGCAAACAGGTAGGTGAGCTCAAAAATGAGCTGAGTGGGATTTTGAAGTTATTATTATTATTTTTTATACTGTTTTTGAAAACAAGATGATCACATCCATGTGCTGACGTTGACGTTTGATAGATTGTTTTGCGTTTTAAAAACAATAACAACCAACCTCATCCCTCGTCTGGTCCCACTCGTCGTAGCTCGTTACGTACATGCGCAGAGGCTTGAACGGCACCCATTCGGCGTTGCCCTTTGAATTTAGCCTATTCATAAATATTGATGGAAAAATCGCAAATAAAACTGTAAAATTAAGAAATTTGTGATTAGAATTCGTGTATTAGCATGCGTAGTTTCCTCAGATAACACACATCCATAAAGACGGGTTTACTATTTTCATGAACAATATTTCTAGAATCAGAAAAGCTTACAAAGACAGCTCCCGGCATGTCCCCTACGACCAGTCTGATCTCTGCCGTCGACGAGACGGGCGAAGTGTGCCGAAGTTTGCAGGTTTGCGAATCGAACGGGAAGTACTCCACCCTATAAAACCATCACTATCATAATTTACGTTCTTCCGCCTTCCTTGAAGTGTGCAGACATTTTTTTCGACGTAACTGGCCGT
Source organism: Pristionchus pacificus (assembly GCA_000180635.4). NCBI lineage: Eukaryota > Metazoa > Nematoda > Chromadorea > Rhabditida > Neodiplogasteridae > Pristionchus > Pristionchus pacificus. Next base: position 874,876 of record CM026577.1, read on the forward strand.
AAGAAAGGACGGAACTTTGTGTGACCATTGAGTGATTTGGTTTCAAAATATCTAGCCTTTCTGGTTGACTGAACGTTGCGCGATCATAGTGTGATTGACATTTGCATCAACCAATCATGCAACGTGGAAAAATTTACCGAATCTTTCATTTCGCAACACTCTCTCGCTGTTTCTAACGGGCGAGAGAGCATTGTGAATTGAAAGATACGTTGTTTTTTTTGCACAGCCCTGGTGCATTACTTCGCTTGTTTCTCAGATGACCTTGGAAGCAACTCACCTCATAATACACACAGCCTTCACCATTACGGGCATCGACCACAGCACGTCGCCCGTGCTCCAGATCTGCGAATTAGGCATGAGGATCGGGATCCCGGATAGGCATTTGCCGGACGTAAACTTCCCGGTTACAGAGCTTTCTCGAGAAGTCGTTTAGATTTTTTAATCGCCTAGTGGACGGAACTTAATCTAATTTCCTCCTCTTGCTGTGGAATATGCAGCCCGTGAAACTCACCCGAATAGTGTTGCTGATGTTGGCGGCGAAGAGCGACTTGCGCGTGACTCTAAACCGCTGTTGTCATTGTTTTGACAAAGCACAATCACAACAACAACATCCCTGTTATTTTTGTTGTTTTTGTTTTTGTTTTCACAACAACAACAACAACTGACACATTGTACATGGTAACGGGCGGCAGCCAGACGTCGTCCTCTGCCACGGCGATGGTAGTGATGTTGCCGAAGGCCAAGGGGTCCCACGTCAGTCTGAAAATATTTGGAGTTTGAATATTTCAGTTACGTTTCATCATTCATAAAAGTACCAAGTCGATCTAAAACCTTGCTATGTCATTCATGTCAGTCGAAACTAGCGGGACTACGCCCCGCTAGTCATAAATCTGACCCACCGAACTAAATCTGACCCGCCGAACCCATGGGGGTACTGTAGTCGTGGTACGCTATCGATTTATGATAAAAGTCATAAATCTGAATCAGCGAAATAAATCTGACCCAGCGAACCACGTTGGTATACTGTAGTCGTGGTACGGTATCGATTTATGACAAAAGTCATGAATCTGACCCAGCGAACTAAATCTGACCCAGCGAATCACTATGGTAGGGGTACGGTAGCGGGGTACGGTATCGATCGATGATGTCATCAATCAATAATTTCAACTTTCAAAGTACAGTGGGTCCCGCACGGAAGTGCCTGACAGTAGTGCACACGGTTACAGTAAGGACGTACACACAAACAGACACCTTGTTTGTGGAATTTTCTAGAAAAGTCTCGAAGCAACCCCCCAATTTTTAAGTGCGTGATCGGCGCAACTTTTGGAGGCGCTCCGTACGACAAAAAAATCGCGCGCCGAAAACACCTCTAAAGCAAAAAGCTTGTCACTTTTAGTAAAGCTTGAAATAAACTAAAAATTCGTCCTACGTCGGAGCAACCCAAACCTCACGTATTCCCTTTAATATTTTGCAGACAAACTTTTTCCAAAAAAAATCTAAATTTCCCACGTCGGATCGACCGATCAATCACAAATGTGCCAAAAAAAAGAGAAAATCTCATTCATGAAAGGCAGTGACCGTTTCGGTTATGTTTCATCATTCATAGAAACATCAAACACGCTGAATATCATTAATGAAAGGAATGCATCTCCTAGAAAAATATAAGAAACTCGCCGAACCTCGGATCAGTCCAAGCCTCTCTGTGGCCAACGATCAGCTGGGCCGTGTGGCTGGGTTCGTTCTAAACGACTAGACATTCAACATTTAGTCCATTGGAATTTGGCCCGCGAGGAAGTCATCATTTCTACGGGTATTTGAACTAGCGAAAGGATAGTTGATATCCTGGCCATGTCTATTAGGGATACATCATCTCGCATTTGGATGGCTCCTCATTTTTATCGCCGCGAACGTTTCGAACACGTGCGATGAATACACCTCACTTACCAGATCGATAAGACTGACAGATTGGACGAAGATTGTAACGTTGGCGGCTTCGTTCTGGAAGGAAAATAAAGTCTTTATTAAAAAGATGGGAAGCTAGCAAAGGCAATCGATAAATGAAATAGGGTTGTTGAAATGAAAAATTCTCATTACACTTATCGGTGAATGAAGAAATAGATTCTTTACCCCAACAAAAAAAATACCTCAAAAGGCGCCAATTTCTTGTCGTATCCCTTCAGAAGGGACATCATCAGGACCTCAGCAATACTCTCTGAATTAATTTTTCATTCATGACGTGAAATTTGTCATTAGCGGCCTTTTTAAGTATACAAAACAATTCGAAATTGCACTTACTTGTTCTTACTGCTGGATCTTGAGTCGAAATATCGTGAGGAATCACGAAAATGATGAGGATAGAAAGCCACATTTCGACAGTGAAACACAGTAATTACCGAAGAAGAAGGGAAGCTCAGCCACTCATACCGACAAACTAGAGGCTTCCTCGAGTGGCGCACTGAGGTCTCTAATTCCTTGTAGCTCATTTGTTTGCAATGCTGACAACTTTATCGCGTGAGGGGGGGGGCAGAATGACTCAAATGAGAGTCTCCCAAATAGGGGAAATGAGGAAGAAAGGAAGGTCTAACGAAGCTCTGTGTTTGTGTGTGTGTGTTTGCGAAAGACAATGGAGATATTACAGCGGTGATATTAAATTAATGCATTGGTATTGCACGAATCGAACAAATATAGTACACGGAATGATTATTATGGTCGGGTCTGCGGCTTCTGAGGCTGGTCTTGGATGCCGAAATTGCTCAAGATTGAGCCGACGATTGGGATGGAAGAGAGGCCAGAGGTAGGCTGGGATGATGGTAGGGAAGATCCCTCAAGCAAATAACTTCAATTAATTAACTCGGAGACAACGCTGCACAAAATATCACTTTGTGCTGAATCTATCGAATGGACCGCGGATAGTGTACCTGATTAACGCCCAGCCCCGTCGGAATCATCGACTGTCCGAGGCCCTGTCCCATGTTGCCCTGGTTGGCTCCGTACGGGTAGGCCGGGTTCCCGGGTATCCCTTGGTTGCCGGGTATTCCGGTGCCCTGATTGGTTCCGTAGGGATACGCGGGGTTTCCGGGGATCCCGGGGATCCCGGGGATGCCCGGCTTGACGCCCGAACACATGTTGCACGATCGGCGACAGTAGGCTCGCCTGATTTTTGATTTGATTATCTGATTAAGGTCTGGATATCGTCTCGTCATCTTGTCTTATCTCTCATCAGAAATGGATCGATAGAACAGTGCGAAATGAGTTGAATAAACAAGCCATCTGCCGTAGAAGTTGTAGCTTGCAAATGAATAGCTTATAATATTCCTAATATTTGAGATATTTGGACGAAAAAAATACTGACTTAATGTCGTTGCTGTAGTGCATGCTGGAGCAGAAGCCCTTGGACACCCAGTAGCCGCACCTGCGATATAATTTTTTATATTTATTTTCGCGACCGCAGACATCACTACCATTAACAAGAGAGATCAATTTTTAAATATTGCTTGTGAAACATATCCTGATACAGACTATTTTTTTCATTGTGAACAAAACTCATCGTACTCAATGATTTCTGTTGTATGAGCAAGCAATGACTCACAACAGTGTCGCGTCTTCACAAGCATTGCACTTGTTGCACGTCTTCGCACACGCTCGAGCCATCAATCCAGAGTAGGCGGGCGCGTTGCACAAGTGGGACTTGACCAGGCACTGAAATTGGCGAATTGCGACGACGGCCTGTCTCCCATCAGTCTCCGATGGTTCCACTATCCGGGCAGCTCTTCGAACCCCCGAATACCCCCATTTATAGGAACCGGATACAGCACACATGACCCAACAACCCACATCTCTCGCATGGTCCCGGCACGTTCCTCCGATGGTTCCTCCGTATCCGTCCGGGCACCGATTGCACGTTGATGCGCACTGCTGCGACATGAGGTCGTAGAAGTCCACCGAGTTGCAGTAGTTCTGAAATACGGGCGTCATCGATAGCATCCATTCGATAGTTCGAATGTGTTGCAAGGGATGCTTATTCGATTGGTTGCCAACGTAGTTGTAATGATATTCTGTTTATTGTTTCAATAAAAAACGACAAAAATCATCACTTATTCTAAAAAAAAATTTCAGGAATTATCGTAGCGATATCGTTGCAGTGAGCCAACCTTTACGCTCTGACAAGTGAGCACATTGGCCACATCGTGGCACAACATGCTGTTCTTCTCGTCGCATCGACCGCACGTGTACGGGCACTTCTCCTGCATTTATTTAATCATTTAATCATTAAACTTGTCTTAGTTAAAATTAAATTTAAAAAATATAAAGTTGAATAATTTCAAATACGTTTCAAGCGACGACTGCTATGGTGGATCCTCCTGACCTTCTACAAAACTATAATTTTCTGCACTATTCAAATCTATGTATAAATGACAAAGAATTGTCGCAGAAAAATTGAAGTGAACTTTCATGAACTAGGAGAAGATCAGATCGGATGATTGGTGTGCAGCACAACAACCTCTTCAATGGAATATGTTTCACGGCATACTTATTTTGCCGATTGCGAACGTCCTCGTAATAACGGTGGTATCGCCATGAATAATACCCTAATGCCTAATTCCGTCATTGAACGAATGATCTCCCTTTATGAACTGGTAGAAGCTGAGGTCATCGCACTGATTCATTAATGACGTGCAGTTAACGACTCCTCACCCCTTACGTGGACTGATTTCGGATATGTATTTTTCGTTAAACAATCCCTAAATACTGTTGAAAATAAACCTTCATGAACTGGGAGAAGCTTGGGTCATCGCACTGAGTCATTAAAGACGTGCAGTTAACGACATTCTCCGGGAACGGATTCTGGCAGGAGAAGTTGTCGCATGTGCCGCAGGTCACTTGGCAGTCCTGAAGATAATGCTAATCAGTAATGGCAAATGAAGAGATCATTCTTTCAATTTTACGTTCTCTCTCACAGGTCGAGTCGGCGAGATAGTGCGGAGAATGAGGAGTTTTTTCCTCTTGCCATGAATAAACATTATTGAAAGTTCAGTTTCAGATATGTTTCATGGCATCCAAATAGTCCGATTCCGAACATTTCCTCAATGATTTTAACTTTGCTGTTGACTACCGTGATGAAAAATTTCAGATTTGGGCTTTACAAATTTGATTCCGTTAGTTTAGTACCCGCCCCGTCTGAGCCGCAGTTCAGAGCAACAAACGGTTATGCGTCTAACTGCAGCCAAATAGTTCTCACCAGCATCTCCTTTCTGTTCTCCAGCAGCCAACACTTCTCCTTCATGTCGAATGCCTTGAGACATCTGCAAATTTTGTCAAATTATAAAAATGCAATTCCAGGTTTCCTCCATTAATGCTCTCCTTCGTATAATACCGAGAGCTCTTCATTCGTCCCAGAACCACAGGCCCCTTGAACGTATAGCAGCTCATCCCAGTTGTTTCAAACCATCCATTCGCTTCCCCGCAATTGCTGAACTAATCTGATCTCTCTCCGCGATAGCGATCAATGCCGGCGGCGCATTTCCAGTAACAGAACTGCTGCTAGCGGGGGCAGGGGGGGGGGGGCAACTGGTAGGGTGAGATGAAGAGATGCGAAGAGTGAGATGTGCGTATGTAGAGATCGGCACACGCCGCGCGCGCGTTCGCAGTACCCGAACCGGTTTAGTCCCTCTCCATTCCCTGTGGTCTCTCGCCAGTTAGAGCAGGCGAGAGACAAGGCGAAATGGAGAGAGACTACTCGGTAGATACTCTGAGATATGCACACACGAGTGGTGGCACTAGTAATAATCAAGTGGAACGGCACTGCGGAGCCGGATCCCGAGACAATACCGTACTCTTCTGCCATCGAGAGTCAAAGCAACTATGATTGATTAGGGAGATTCGTAACTTGAACTGTTACATTCCTTTCAATTTTAAGCGACTGTGCTACTGTGGTGCACTGTAGAGCTCGAAATACGGGTCGCCGTCTCTTCATTTCGCACACTCTCACACCGGTCAGAGTGTGTGAAATGAAGAGACGGCGACCCGTATTTCGAGCTCTAGTGCACTGATCTGAGGCTACAGCATCCACAATGCTATAAGGCTACCACGTTCTCATGCTGCCCTTAGAATGATGCTCAAACAATAGGAAATTGTTTGAGCATGTTTGAGAGGATTTCGATCACCGTAGACAACGCGAGCCCTGCCTTCTGTCATACAAGAACAACTCACTTGTCCTCCTTCGTTCTATCCTTGCAGTCCTCCTTGGATCCCCAGCCAAAGGCAGCGACTGATGCAGCCAAAAATAACAGTAGTATCGCAGACCTCATGTTTTGCGAAGGCAACTAAACTGTACCGCTGTTTACTACTTGCCTAAATACCCACAATCTAACCGAAAACAGCTAAGCACACATTGGGCATGATAACAAACCTCTGAGTGAAACGGCGCACGGCGCAGTAATATTTGCCCGAGATTTACCCATTCACACAACGACGCACCGAATAACAGAGACTTATCCCAGAAAGGGAAGAAGAGGAAGAAAGGAACAATGGATGAGTAATCAAACGTGTGAGAATGTACAAGAGTAGTCATATACCACTCTCACTGGACATTACTCAATCGCATCTTGGCTATTACTGCTGTCTAAGTGGGTGTTGTAGAGATGGGGGAAGGTGGAGAGACGATTGGTTGCAGGTTCTGGAGGAAGTGCAGGAAGTGACCCCGAGGCGCGGTGACTAACACACAGGATGGTTCCTCGTTCTTGGTGATGTAGTAGTCGGAAGCGGGTTCCGAGCTCGGCTGACTCACATACTCCCCAAGCATAGTAAAGGGAATCGTGATTGAGCAGGATATATAATCGACGTGTGCGATAAATGGCTGGAGTGCAGATACAAGAATTGCGTAGATGTACATCTGATCCATATTATTTTCGTCACTCTAATCTCAATTTGAAAATCTCTTGAAACATATCTAGTAGTTGAGGTTGGATAACTGAATACTTCATGCATCACCTCAGATGGGCCCAGAAGAGAGGCAACCATTCGCTTTGACAGATAGGCAAACATAATGTTGCATATGTGAGTATAGTATTAGGGCAGAAGTGGGTGGGTCAGTCAGGGGGATTCACTATTATGCATCTTCTAGAAGAGGCTTCGTGACATGAGAGTCACCTCCGCGCCATCGCCCCCTTAACGAACCATACCTTCCGGCAAGCATTGTAAGGCTACCCGAGAAAGCATTGGACAGCCGGGTATGAAACAGCTGGCCTTACCAGTGGGTCCCACCTAGCGTTGTCGTATGACTGTAAAATCGCTTGACGTGGATACACCTTTTACCGTTTACCTTTACCTTCCGGCAACGAAGTATAACGCAGCACAGCCAATGATAGGTGATAGTCACTAACAGGATCCCCATCCTTCCTCCATTCCATCTCAGAACGCGTTAGAGACCGCGTGAAAGTGAGAGGGTGCGCGTGTCTAAATCCACAACTCCCTCGGCTTCACTTCACTTTCAATTACCTGTTATCTGTCGACGAACCGTTTCATACCTTCCCCACTCCACCCCCTCTGCCGGCACTTGCTATAAAAGGAGCCGAGCAGCACTTGAGAGCATCAATTCAGCCACTCCTCAGGACACCTCATCCCCATACACAGTTTCTCAGATTATTACCTGTTCGCTTGTACCAGTTATATCCCGAACGCTCCTCCTCCCCATCTCCTTGTTATATAAGGATGCACTTGGCACTCACTTCTCAGTGTTCGGAACTTCTTAGCTCTTGTGCCTTTCCATTTACCTTATACTTTATTTTATACCTCATACATTTCTTGAACACTTTCACTTGCTTCTCTGCCTCTGACACTTGGTCACGATTCGCATTTCAGGATGCATAAAATGCATCTCGTCCTACTCTTGGGCGCTGGATTAGCCGCTCTGGTCGCCGCCGGTAAGTTCAATCCTATTTCCCTATCCTCTAGCCGCCTCTTTTCACGCGCTTCTTTTCCAGGAGGCGGCGGAGGAGGATACGGAGGCGGAGGCGGAGGAGGCGGCTGTGGCTGCAACATCATGTACAAGTCGTGCGCCCCGAAGGTGATTAGTGCGCGCATTAGGGCGATTTCGTCATGCGGGCGCCTATTTCGTCATCGGTGATCGATAAATGTTTGCAGAAGCCAAAGTGTGCGTGCATGTGCGTGCAGTGTCCTGACCCGTGCGCCGGCAACGGTAAGTCGACTACCGTAATCCTACCGTACTAAGTATAAGTATAAGTCCAAGTCCAAGTATAAGTATAAGTATAGGTATAAGTATAAGTACAAGTAAAAGTGTATAAGTACTCTTGCTAATCGATAATCCGCTAAGGAGGAGGAGGAGGAGGATACGGTGGTGGAGGAGGAGGAGGATACGCCATGGCCGGAGGCGGAGGCGGAGGATACGCCACTGGAGGAGGAGGAGGTACAGTGCCCCCCCTCTGATACCGTGACACACCGTAGTATCACTTGCACACACGCCCTCTAAGCCTCGCACTCTTGCAGGCTACGCCATGGGCGGAGATGGCGGAGGAGGAGGTTACTGAACTTGCTTGGGATCCTTAAGATCCTTAGGATCCTTAGGGTACCTAGGCTCGATCCTTATACCAAAACACCAACTTACCCTTATACAGGATACGCCATGGGCGGCGGCGGAGGCGGAGGATACGCTATGGGAGGCGGAGGAGGAGGATACGCCATGGGCGGAGGAGGTAGATCCTATCGTGTTCCAAGAGCGCCCTGACCTACCGCATTGCAGGAGGCGGATACCCGATGGGAGGCGGCGGAGGATACTCCATGGGAGGCGGTGGAGGCGGCTACCCCATGATGGGAGGAGGTACGCGGTAGCCCTATAGTATCTTTAAGTGCCACGATAGTCTACAGTACCTACAGTATCCTAACTTACCTGTATCTTAGGAGGATACGCCGGAGGCGGAGGAGGAGGAGGTACAGTAACATAGCTTACATTTGCAGAGAATAGTCCCGAGTGTTCCTCCAGTGTGGTACTATAGCCAATAGCATACTGCAGTAGCAATTGTGGTTGAGTTGACTATTGTATCCTGACTGTATCCTGGAGTATCCTAACTTACCATTTCCTAGGAGGATACGCCGGAGGCGGAGGAGGAGGAGGAGGTATAACCCTCTCCTACAGTAGCCTACCATAGCCTAGAGTATAGTCTCGAGTACCCCTCCAGTGTCGTACGCTAGCCTAGCATACTTAGTGTGACAAAGTTGCCTACATTACCCTAATCCACCCTATCCTAGGAGGATACTCGATGGGCGGCGGAGGAGGATACGGCGGAGGCGGAGGAGGATACGGAGCCGCACCGCCCATGCCCAGCTACGGTGGCGCTGCACCCGCCGCGCCCGCCCCGTCATACGGAGGAGGAGGAGGTACGGTAGTCTAGCTATCGCGAACTGACTTGACCACTAGCTACCTCACTGTACCCCTTGCAGCCGCTGCCTCAGCCGGAGCCGCAGCTGCTCCCGCATACGGAGGCAAGAGAAAGAGACGATCCCTTACTTTCTACGTTTAAGCCCACCATTCCCTAGCCTATATGCCCTGATCTCCCCCCATACTAACTTATTGTCCATATATTCGTGTCCTCTGTTGAGTCCTTCCCTGCCCGCCCCGCTCCTGTCTAGTATTTATTCGTTCCGCTCATACCACCCGATTACAGGAGGCGCTGCCGAGGCGGCACCCGCGCCCGCTCCCGAAGCGGTAGGTACTTTGCCTAGCCGAAAAACGCGAAAAGCGCGCGGCACCGCGCCACGCCGCCGCGCAGTTTCCAGTTGCTTGCGCCGCGCACCACTAGGCACATCACCACTGTCGATGATGATGGCTCCTCGGCCGCGGTACTGTAAGCCCCGCCCCCTCTCTCAATTCTTTAACGATTATTTCCCCCTCGACCCTTTCTCAGATGATAATGATGATGCTGATGATGCTGATAAACATTTCGATCCTATATCAAAGAACCTGACCTAACAGTAGCCCCCGATGCGCGCGCGTGCCCGTAAGACCGCACAGAGGAGCCATGTCCAGTGGTGATGCCCGCCGATTGTTGACGGGCAGGCAACTAGAAACTGTGCGGCCGAGCGGGTGGCGCGGCGCCGGAGCGGCTTTTCTGGTACCGTTTCGTACCGTTTAGTACCATCCTGGTACCTTCTGGTACCATTCGATATCTGGTACCAAGAACATGGTACCAGAAAGTACAGATACAAACACAGTTATCAGTCTTCTTCTTATTGATTTATTCTTCATCTGAAATCATTCTTTGATCTTTCTCCTTTCTCAAATGTCGTCTCTCTCTTTCTCTTGAGTCCATCTCATCCATGGCATTTCTTGTATCATCTCTTCATACTCCTTGAGACTTCTCCTCCTTCTGTCTCTCTTCTTGCCTTCATGCCTTGTCTTCATCTCTCACCTCCTCGTTTTGCATCCTAGCACAGACACTACAGACACATATCTTTGATCATTTTGGTCCAACTCGGTTCCAACCCCTGTACCATCCCCCGGTTTCTAGGCCCCGCCCCCCGCTCAGGTCGAGCCCGCACCGCCCGTCGAGGAGGCCCCGCATGAGGAGGCACCCGCCCCTGCACCCGCCCCGGCCGCCGCTGAGAGCTACTCTGTGGGTTTATGGTTTCTACTTGGTACCTTGGTTCCAACTTAGGCTTCCTGATCCTTCAACCAGCTCGTGTTCCACTTGATAGGATACACACATGAGTTTTCGTGCATCAGTGTATTTTTTAAACGTATCCTGGTACGACTATGTCTAGTGCTCAACTGGGAACCCCCTCGTCCTCAAATTCGGAGTCTTTCAGGGAGGAGGTGGCGGAGGAGGATACTCGCAGGGAGGTGGAGGAGGAGGCGGATACTCCGGTGGAGGCGGTGGAGGAGGTGGGTGACATGGCTCTTGCTCAGGAACGGGCTCTGGTATCTGTTTAGTTCATGGTGCTTGAACATAATTTTTGTGTTTTTTGTGGTGAGAACTTCGAATCACCACAAGAACAAGAAACGAGACCATCCTCAAACTTTGATTAATTTGTGAAACATATTCGAACAATTTGGTTATCTAGTCATCTATGTAGATCATAGAATATCTAGAGCGGGCGTGTCTCTTCCGTGTGGATATTGGTTGATTTAAAAAGATTCCTTTCTTTTTTTTTTCTTCGTTTTTTAAAGTTTATTTTTGTTTTCTGCCTAGACTCGGGGCCATACTTGCTACTCCTAACAAGACACTCTTCACTGTTGAGCAGCCCGTGAAACACATCTTGATTCCATTCTTCTTCAACCAACCTGATTCTAAATCCCGGCTCTAATTATCGTCAAGTTACAGACGCTGGAGGAGGCGGATTTGATTCTATGATTTGATACTAAATCCCGGCTCTAATTATCGTCAAGTTACAGACGCTGGAGGAGGCGGAGCCTCATAAGGGACTTGAATCCCGGATGTAATTTTTAAACTTACAGACGCTGGAGGCGGAGGAGCCTCGTACGGCGGTGGTGGGGGAGAGGCGGCGCCCGCAGCTGCCGCTCCCGCTGGAGGCTACTCGGGAGGCGGAGGAGGAGCAGCGGCGTCCGCGGGTGCATCGTCCGGTAAGGGGTGTGGAGTACGGTGGATGTGGTGTGATGTGGGGTTACGGTGGAATGGTGGTGGTGTGCTCGAATGTGCTTGTTGAAGTCACTGTGAGCAGCAGGCGTCAGCATCTACATCAACCTCTGGAAATGTTAAATCTTTTTTCAGTATTTATACTTTTCGTAACTTTCAACAAATACAGTCTGCAATTCAGAATTCTCTAGTTTACATTTAAATTTTTCTGGAACAATGGAATGTTTAACACAATAGGGTGGTGAAGTTGACATGAATGAATTCGTAATCTGTGTGAAGCTTTTTGCATGTCTGATGTGTTCCATTTCTCGCTGCACTAACCACACGCACACGCACACCACCAGCCCTACACAGGGGCAATCATGTACCGTGTAACCCGCCCCGCACCGCTGTCCTACCGTAACCCGATCCAGCCTACCGTAACCTGCTGGATCGCCAATATACCGTAACGTTCGTTCGAATCGAGAGTTGTTGAACACTCGCTCCAACCACCTCTGGACCCCCGCAGCCCCCAATCTCTAAACACACGCTCGAAACACGCGCCCCGGAAATGATTGTCCCTGTGCGTAGGAGGCACACTACTTTTGTTCGGATCCTGATTTTGCATGACATCATCATTTTGATTTTCCCTTACCCGTCATTGAGGTGGTTGGGGCGGGGCGGACGACATTGACTGGCGAGAGGGACCGGGCCGGGCCTCGGCTGCCGGAGCCGGGTCCGGAGCCGGAGGTGGCGGAGGCGGGAGCTACCCGGTCCGGCCGTACCGCGAGTCCGGAGGCACCGCTCGATTCGATCGATATACAAAGTTCTTTGGCCGGCGCGAGCCGCAAGTGCTGGAGGCAATCGGTAGGATACAGTATCGTGGTTACGGTATGGAAAACGATAATCAAGCACACACCTAAGTCTCAGTTACTCTAACGTTGCACCTGAGTAATTATCTAAATGATCAAGTGTTGATCATCGCACCAGATTAATAACTTACTCGTTATACCATAGACAGATAGGTCACTGTAGAAACTTTCATTGTTGGTCAATCCCCGATCAATATTTGAAACAACAGTATCCAGGATACGGTAGTGTTCCGTTTAGGAGGCGGACAGTACGGTGCGTTCCGTCATCGTCGTCTCGCTAAGACCGGAGCCAAGTGCAACAGCAAGCGGCTACTCAACCTCATCCAGAAGGTATCGATTTTTGAGCTACCGTAATCGAATGACAAAAATCGATAATCTACCGTGGTTGAAGTGTACAATGATGAAGGAATATTGGTCGCGCACTTTAATTACTATGCGGCTGGAAAAATCGATATTCGACTACCGTATCCCAACCCGAATTCGTTGCAGGAGATGCAGGAGACGGCCGCGGGCTCCATCGAGAAGATCGGAGACGCGCTCGAGAAGCTACCCGGAAACGATGAGTACTACGTGTCCTGCGCATCCGAGGTACAGTGGGGTACGGTAGGAGTACGGTTGGTGTTCGGTAGGAGTACGGATGGGACATGGTAGGGGAACTGTAAGGTAAGCTAGTCTCGATAAAAGTACTGTAGCCTGAGTGGAACGATTTGATCCACATAGCTTGAACATTCTTTAGAAAAGTAGTAGTCAACTGCAATAGGACATCGGCAAGATTAAATTGTTCCGATAGTTCGCCCCCATTCCGCTCGTTCAGGGTCTGGAGCCGCGAGCGGGTGAGCAGCGCGAGCACTGCCTCGTGCACGCCAAGGCCTTCTCCTGCCTGGTGCTCAAGCACTAAACCCCGGCTCCCGGACTTTCCGGCTCCGGCCGACTCCCGGTTCTCGTTCCCGGCTTTAATTTATGGTGGTGTTGGTGTTCTTATTTGTACACACTGTGGCCATTCTCGCCTTGTCGCCTAACTCTCGTACTATTTACGTTGATCTGCGTTGATCATCTGGCATATAATAAGCAAGACCGATTGCTCAAGTAGTATTTATAGTCGGACAGACTTGACTTTTCCTCGCTCAAGTCTGTAGCTGCCGACTGCTCGATACGTGTATTAGATTGTCGATAAATATATGGCTGTGTATGTGGTCTCGAATAGTAGATGAAGAGTTTGCACTTCTTCGATTTTTGGCCCAGGCTTTTTGTCTCGAAGACCCCTCCCTAACATTCTCATCCCCTCCACCTCCACATTTGGGGCGGTTGATGCCTGGGCCAAAACCCGAAGAACTTCCGAAGATTTTGATTCTTCACTTCTCGTAAATTCTCACCGGTCAGCCGAGATAATGAAGAGACGAATTCTTCACCATCATAACTGCAACCGCGAAAGAACAGTGAGTAATTGCTCCCGAGCGAGAGTTCACTTGCGGGTGGAAAGAGAAAGTCGGTCAAGGGAACTCGCCTAAGGACGAAAGAAGAGTGGAGTAGAGGGTAGGGTAGTGAAAGAAAGATCAGAACCACAAGAGGCTATGGGATTACTGGCCCGAGTGGGCTCCGTGCCCGGCATATTGTTCTCTTTCGCCGTATCATTTATAGTCTACCTGTGCTCTCTACCGTCTCTTCCGGCTACGGTAGCGATTCTAGTGGCCGCGCCGATAAATTACGCCGTCTCGCAAGCAATCTTCACGCATTGGATTGTGGAAAAAATCGACGAGGTGGTAGGTTATTATATTATTATCGATTTACGCTACCTGACCTTAAGTTCTATCAGACGATTCGGGAGAACAACCTGGAGAAGTTTGAGCTCGTGAGGGACGACTATCATCGATTACTGAAGATGAAGGGATTCTTTCCGCCCCATGATAACCCGATCGTCACCTTGGGCTTCTCGTTCGGTGCTTATCTGCTGCTGACGTTCGTTCATTTATTTAATCTTTAATTTCGCTACATAATAATTAATTTTCATGCATAGATAGATTTTTTTCAGGAAAGTGATGGTAATCGGTGTCGACTATCTTACCAAGCCGATGAATCGTGATAACTCCCTCTTCCTCAGTCAATCACCATTCGTGCGAATTTTGAATTCAACAATTGCTGGAATATTTATCTTCTCAGCACTGTTCTCATCATACAGGATAGGAGAAATGCACTTTATCATTATAACCCTGAACCTCGCTCACATGATTGTTGTATTCACTTGCTCGAACTTTGTTTTCGCTACTGTTTTGAGATTGTTCGCCCAAAATGCGAAAGAAAAAAATAATTGATTTTAGGGACCACCAACCGGAAAATAAGTTTCGATTATGGCCTAAATTGATTTTATTAAATAAAAGTAGTTTTCAAACGCATTGCTCGTGTTACTACAGTTTTGAGAATTTAGTGTCGTTTCTCCATGAATTTACCGGTCGTGTTCCCGGCTCTGTAACTTTTCAAAATTTTTGTTTCTGTTCAATTTGAGCGTTGTTTTCACTTTAATTTGTTACTATTTCTATGCCAAAATGTCGGCCAAAATGATGCGCTTCGTCGGAAATTACGACGTCAACGCGGAGGGCAAGTTCCTCTTCGAGATTCTCGCTCAAGTGAGTTCATCTTGCGTTCACCTTAATTTCTTCCATCTATCGTTTCCAAATTAGGTAGTGTGTTTTATTTAATCATTTATTTAATTAGTTAATTACGGAATACATTTAGTTGCGCGACTTCGGCGTCGGGCGCATGGTCACGAAGAGCGAGTGGGGCAGAAAGTGGCCCGACCAGCCGTCCTACCTCATCATCAAAGCTGTGAGTCGCTTCGTGCCTTATCTATTTTTATCCACTGTTCAAGTTTATAATAGAATCGTAACAAGTAGCGGATTATGGGCAAACTATTCACGTTAGTCTTGCTCTATAACTTAGATGATCTGACAATTAGCCATGCATTAATTTCCCCCCCCCCCTCCTCTGCCCCTTTTCTGCTTTTTCTCATTATTGATCTTTTTGGCCTCGTTGTGCCCCGGGAAATATTATTATTATTATTTATTTCCCAGGTGGAGCCGGAGATGGATCGGTGGCTGAGCAGGGGGAAGCTGTGGGCCGATTGGACGTACCGAGGCAAGCAGCTCGGCACGTACGAATTCGCACACGACCTGAACAGGTTTGAATTATATTTTTTAAAATTTATTTGTTGTAAAATTAACTCTCCGTGTTATCAATCGGTTGTGTTATAATGATTGCAAGTAAATTCAAAGCATTTCCAAGTGGTAACGATTAGTTTTTCAGCCATGAACCCCCCTTTTTAAGCATTTCCAAGTGTTAATTAGCAGTTTATGTACTCAACCGCCCCTGAACTAATGAAGTGTGAAACTCTGATGTTCCGAGGTTTTGCGTGCTTCTATTTCTTTTTACCCTACATGTTAGGAATGAGTATCTGGGTCACGATCATGGTTGACATACTCGTGAGCCTCTATGATGCCGTCTCACCCCAATTTCTCAAATCAATATTTAATAATTAATTAAATATATAATCAGATCCGACTGGCGTCTCATCCACAAGCACGAGGAGACGACGTTCTCTGCGTGCGAGAAGCCCATGCAGCCCGTGCCCTTCCCCGACACCTTCCCCCTACCGCCACTTCAGGTTCGACTTTTTTTTTGTCTTTTTTTGTCAAGCATTTGCGTCGATTCGCGCTGTAGGATGCTACAGCTTGATAGTTTAAAAATTTATTTTTAATTTATATTTTGATGTATTCATTACTAATTGAAACGAGTTAGTTGTGCAATTCATATTTTTTTTGCAAATTGCTGTTGCTGTTTGCGAATTAACAGTCTTTTTTAAAATTATTGACTTATTTTCAAATTTCCCGCCTTCCAGGTGCTGATGGCACGTCAGGCGGCGGCGAAGCGAGGCGCCGATCCGGCGGCCGTGGCCACGCGCGCGCCCCTGCAGCTCTGCGTCGACCCCGAGCTGCAGATGGTCAGGCACATGATGGTGCAGGTACGGTAGTTTGATCGAGAACTGAAACATGCTTATTCATACCAACTGTGGTCCAAGAATATGAAGTGATCTCGAATTGGTAAAAGTGCCCAAAAGGCTGATATATATATATATATATATATATATTTACCGTCTCGATTGGTACGAACAAGGGTGATTGGAATAGATCTTGACTTGGTTCGCTGCAAGACTGAACCATTATAATCTGTTATTTTTTTTAATGATAGTCGTTTAAAATAGTTTCAATAATTTTAATATGCTTATTCTCAGTCCCCTCCCGCCACGCAATCGCAATCGGTGTACGATGAAGTGAGCAAGGAGGCGCTGCTCGACCTGTACGGAAAGGAGCTGCCGACCAAGGTCATTTATTCAATTAATTTAAATTATATTTTAAACTAATTTCGCTAAAGTTTATATACTTATAGCAGACTATTATTGATGTGACTGTCAAAAAAATTGCATTTCAAAAACATTGAACCAGGCGATATTAATAATAATATAATATAATAATAATAATAATATTTATCCTCACGATGTTATGAATGTGGGGAGGGGGGGGGGGGTGGGAGTGAATGGGGGAATTTGAACAAGATGAGTAATGCGAATGATATGCGCAACCGAGTAGATCATCTAACCTCCTTGCTCATCACGCTCATAAACTCAGAGTACTTCGTTGGAATCTTTCCCTTACGAAGCACATCATAAAGCACATTACCTATACGGTTTGCTAAACTTTTCTCTCGCACCTTCGTTTTGAACGGCTCTTTGCACACTTTATATCCTGCTCCTCTGAGATTAGACTTGTTCAGAGTAAGAAAGTGAGCTTGGTTGCGAGACAGGCTCGAGTTACCAAACAACAGTTCATATGCATGTTTGAAGTCATTTATCTTTCGTCGATAAGTCAACGATTTCAATTTGAGCATTTCGTTACGTTCCTCTGGTCGCGGCCGATTTTCAAAATTGTATCCAAAACACTTGTAACTAATCAGTCTAGTTACTTTGTTTTGCAGTTTTTCCAGTTTTCCAGCTTCTTTTTCATGAACTGGAAAGGCGACACTCGGGCAAAATTCTACCATAGGTCTAACGTAGGTGGTGTAGGCATTCACCATTACTTTAGCATTATTCGTAGTAAGACCACGAAAGATAATGTTAGCACGGGTTGCAGCTTTTTGGGTGACTATGTCAAAGTGGTCTTTGAATGAGAGCTCATCGTCGATTTGAATTCAAAGGTCCCTAATGGAAGACTTAGGCTCAATTTTTGAAGTGTTCAAAAAGTAGTCAGCTTTTGGATTTCCTTTGCCAATGTGAAGGACATTGCACTTTTCACTAGCAATACTCAGTTGCCATGTGTCACTCCACTTTAAAATGGCGTTTATACATTGTTGGAGTCTCTTGGGCGCGCTCAACTCATTCTTTTGAAAACCTAGGAAAATTTTAAGGTCGTCGGCAAAAGTAAATCCTTTACAACCTTCTGTTTCAATTACACTCGGCAGATCTGCCGTGAAAAGGTTGAACAAAAGAGGACCAAGAACAGATCCTTGAGGCACTCCACTAATAACTGGTCTAGAATCAGAGAGCGTCTGGTTTACTCGGACTTTGAATACTCTGTATATTGTGTCACACAGGCGTTCCATTAGTTGAAAGTTTTGAATTATTTCAATTCCAAGACGGTCTTGTGTCGTTCAACAATTAATAAATATGTATTGCAATGGAATAGCAAAATGCGAAATTTGATTTAATTTCAATTATGATTTTGCAGGTGGAGGCATGGAACGTCGGGCCGGCGACTATCTCGGAGCGATTCCCTGCTGTGGACGAGCGACTTAGCGACAAGAAGACCATCTAAGAATATCGATTGATAGCCGATTATGGTAGCTGAATTATCGATTGATCCTCAGTTTACGATAGAGATCAACTGTTATGAACCCGTAGCAATAGTGATTGTTTTTTGTTGTATCATACCTTATTTCGTTGTTTGTTTGTATCGTGGCAGGTCATAAAGAAGGTTTTTGATGATGTGGAACAGATCGAAAGGGTTGCCCGACCACCCGAGTTGATACTGTGGAAAAAACCTGAAATTGAGATTAAATTTATTGATGAATGGTATCGTTGAAGGTATGGGCGCGAACAACCAGCAACAGATTAATTGGTATTGTTTTTGCTTCAATTAATGTTTGTAAAGTTGCTTTCTGCTTTATATAGACGAGTACAGGCATTAGAAGATTGTTTTGTTTGCCGTAAACTGTCAAAAATTGTGACATCACGCTATTATTTCGAAAACGTGCAGTTTCATAACACCAGGTATTGGAAGAAAATTCTGACACATGCCGCCCTACGTTGATTACCATGTGATATCCGCTACCATACTCTCGCAGGATCGGAGACCCGATCGCAAACTGGTCGATTGCGCTGCGGGATGCGCGCGAGGATGGGGACGTGCAGCTCGTGGCGTCCTTGCTCGCCAAGCAGCTCGCGCCAGGACCCCGGTACGGTGGTAGCTCATTCTGTAGATCAATGTTGCCAAATTCGATCGATACTCCCCGATTACAGTATATCTGAGAAAGATGATGATCTGATATATTAGCTAAAATGTGTACTGTTTGACTATAGGGCTGGAGTCCGATTTATATTTTATTTATTAGCCGATCAGTAATCGTCTCCGATTACAGTATCCCGGAGATCGAGGGCGGCCGGTTCCCGGCAATCGACGATCGTCGCGCCGTGCAGCATGCGATGGAGGACGCCGTCGCCGACATCGCCAAGTATCATGGATTTGACGGTAATATCGCTTTTGAGGGACATGATGGCGCAGGTACGGTAGCTCCATTCGGAACTGGGGCATGCTTTTTCATATATCAACCGTGGTCCAACCGTGGTGTTCTGAAAAATGTCAATTGTCTCGAAAATCGAATATATTTTTTTTGAATGATCACAGCTATTAATTTCGTCGCAGAATTCGACGACTCACTGTTGAGAATTACTATTTTTTTCATTTTTTAAGAACTGTTTGCCAAGCTTTTCTAGAATTCGACGAGTCCGCAAACTCCGTCTGACAAAATAGTTCACTTTGAACTTTGTTGGCTACAAGCCCTTCCAATTATCGATTGCTCTCCCTCAGAATTCGACGACTCACTATTGAGAATTAGCGTTTTTTTTCAATTTTGTAAGAATTTTTTAAAACCATTTTGTAGAATTCGAAGAGTCGGCAGTGCAGCGCGTGTCGTGGGCGATGGCCAACTACATGGAGGGCCTCTGCAATCACATCAGGTCATAATCAATGACTCCCGAGCGGACCAGGGTTCGATTACTTGGAGTTCAGAAAGCCACGTACTGTGGATTGCTTCTTGAATTTTGTTCTCGACCCCGTCAAATGTGGGTTGCCCTATTCAAAGCGGTACCCCGAACAGCCAAAAAAGGGTGGATAGGTGCCCTACATGGTCAAAATGTAGGGTGCTTGTGTAATTTGTCACATAGTATTCGACCCCTGGAACGGATCTCTATGCACTCCACAAAAAAATAGTGAAAAGCATACCGCCGATCGACAAAAAAGGAGGAACTGATAGGAAATCTAACCACCGCAAGTACAATATCCTTCAACATTTTGTAATTCAACATTTTGTAATAAATCTGTGACATGAGTGTTTGACCCCTGCATCAGGTCAGGTCGTTTTTACCATTTGAGTGCGGGGGCCCAAAGGATAAATTTTCAAAGATTGAGGAACACCCTCATAGTCTGAATGAAATTTTCGCTGCGCCCTCCAAGAGAAATTGTTTGAAAAATGTATGGCCCCGTCCATCTTGTGCGAAATTCGGCCATCAGTGGCCGAAACCCCTCCCTGCCTGCCACTATGCCGTATTACAATTTGTTGATTAAAATGATAGATTTTCTTCAGAATGAATCGCCACAGCGTTCTGATGATCAAGGATCGCTGCAACTGGCTGGTGAGTACGGTAGTATATTTGATTACGGTAGTCGATCAAGAAGGAATAATCAATCGATAGATATTCAATATCACGTTATGCGATTAACATTTCTATAATTTAAAAAAACATTTCCGCGTTTAATTTCACACAGTTCGCTCCTCCTAACTTATGTGTGGCGGGTACGGTAAATACATTGAAAACCAACCATTCATTTCACCGGGCTCTTGTCGCCCCACATCAAAAGAAGCAATCGAAGGATGGACCTGAGCAGCAGCCACACACCGCAGTGTGGTTGTGCACCGGGCGCTTATCGCCCAACGTCAAGAGAAGCGATCGAAGAATGGGCCGCCGCCACAAACAGCAGTGTGGTTGTGCACCGGGCGCTTGTCGCCCAACGTCAAGAGAAGCAATCGACATCGTGGAGGAGGAGGAGGAGGAATCTTCGGTGGTGATGGGGGTGGTCGGTGGGAGGGCCTCATCATCAACAATTACGCAACGCGTCCGACTAAAATAGGCAATTCGCGCTCCTCTACTGAGGTCCCATGCGTATCATATTGTATTGCGCGAAATCGAAATTATTAAATTATTCTTGATTATTAAATTATTCTTGAGTATTAAATTATTCTTGATTATTAAATTATTCTTTTCGCTGGCTTTTTCAATTGCGGGTGTTGAGCATTCGTGAAGTTAAGTTTTTTTTCACATAGAAATCATGGCGACGGGAGGGCTGTTTTCAAGAATATGTATGCGTAGTGGAATTTTTTTGAACTGTCACGTGTCTGCAAAAAAATATCTTCGGAGGACACCTGCACACGTATACGGTAGCTAATCGATCAAAAATATCAATAATCTATCGGTAGTCACCCCCCCCCTCCCGCCCTCTCGAGGAGGGGGGGGGGGGGGAGATATCTCCCTCCATTAAGCACGCGGCAATCGTCACGCTGCTGCGCAACGGCCGCTTCACGGTGAAACCGAAGCGCGGCCTGCGGGGCATCCTGCAGTGGTACGACGAGAAGTACAGACAGGTATGTACAGCACACACATGAAAGAGCTAGTGGACAACTACCGGGAATTTTGAAAACATAGCCCGCATTTAAGGTTTAAGTTGACAAGGCATGTTACTTACCGCAACAATACCACGCTTTCATAGAATTAGTCGGTTTCCACGTTCTTTTTAATAAACATAGCCCATTTTCGTTGTATTTTGCCATATATCTTTTTTCATGTATAATACACGGTGTGTAAGGGATACGGTAGTTTAAATTACGATAGGTGATGACGATGATTTGAAGGGAAAGGTACGGTAGAGTACTGTATTTTGAAAGTTTAGGCAAGGATCGGTAGTATCGACTGTAGGGAGAAGAGGGTTACAGACTGTAACTTACAGTAGGATGAGGATAGAATCTTGCGGGGCCTAGTTGGAAAGGTACGATGAGAAGTACAGACAGATAGGATAGCTTATACGGTGGCACCATAACGGTGTATTAGGGATACTAGTTGGGAAGTACGGTAGACTTGGACACGGTGAAAGGTTCGTAGTTGGGGAAGGGAAACGGTAGGCATCTGATAGAAGCGTGAAATTTTTTTACTAAATACTTCGCAGTCATGTTAGTGTTTCACTTTTCCCTCAACTACTTGCTGGCTTGTTCATTATTGATATAGTGAGGAATTACACTTTGGAATATAAAGTATTTATTATTTCAGGCAGCAATGAAACAGGAGGCCTCGGCGGCGAAATGGGTCCAGTTGAAGTATGCGGGCGGAGGTGAGATTAATCTTTTTTCTCTAAATAATAGGGATATTTATTTTACTGTAACGCACTTCAAAAGACTAGCGTTTGTAGTAACCCATTTTGGATAATAAGGTTGACGTTTATATGTTACTTTTGTGATGCCTTTGAGGCGATTCTAGTCTTTGAAGCTAGTGTTTTGTACCTGATTCATTGTAACTGTAGCATTCATTTTAGCTCGTGGCGATTTCGTGGAATCAGATGATGAAGAGAAAGCAGGCAAGGAAGAAAAGAAGGAGGAAGAAAAGGTTGGAGGTGGTAAGACGTGGAAATTAAGAAGAAGGGAACTTTTTAAATAATAATAATATTTATGCTATTTCGAAGAAATAACGGCGAAAATAATTTTAAAAAATAATATTAGAATTAAATAATTCATGACATTTGAGACAAAACGGGATCTCTATGTGGTGAAACAAATTATCACTATCACTTGAACTACGCATCTCCTTCTTCTTAGTTCCATTATTGATACGTGCTTCAGGTGGATGTCGGAGGCGGTGGTGGAGACGTTGTCGTTGACGTGAAGGCGGAAGGAATGGAAGACATGACTGTGGATGGCGTCGATGATCGCATGGAAGGGGGAAGGATCGAGAAGGATGGGACGGCAATGAAGGAGGATGAGGAGGAGGAGAGGGAGGAGGATTATGTGAGTTTGGAGAATTGGGGAGAATTGTGTTTCATAGCTGTCTTGAATTGAGAGGGGAAATGGTTGTGTAATCGATTGTACATATCTCTCGATATAACACTACTATAAGCCTGCTGTAGTATTCCATTTATCGACTTTCTAATTTACTAATATGCTTATTTCTTCGTGCAGGACTTCATGCTCTCAGGGGACCAGTTTGCGGACCGACCCGTGGGGCCGGACTATGCGGAGATCCGGAGAGTAGAGGAGATGAAGAGACAGAAGAAGGTGGAAATATTATATCACGTCGGACCGGGTTTAAGTGGAAAAGTTGTTCATTTTGCCACAACTGATCCCCGGACGGGTCCTTTTGCGGACCTCCGGGAAAATAGGACGTCATAGCTCATCAGTGATTGTATCAATTATTAATATTATTTAAGTTGTTTCAAAATTATTTCCTTGTATAATATCATGAATATTTATTATTTCAGGAAGAAGATGAAAGAAGGGAGAAGAGAAGAAAGGAAGAGAAGGAGAAGAAGGAGCTTGTGGATAGGATGAATAGAGAGGTAGCAGGCACATCAGTTTCTTTCCTTACAAGGCCATTACCAATAATGTAATTGTTTCGTTTGTATTTATCGAATATTTTTCTGAAATATCGTAATTTCAGTGGGAGGAAAAGGAGCGAATGCTGGTAGAGGGGGCAAAGAGACGCCGATGCGAAAGACTGCTCCGCGAGCACTTTCGTGAGCTTTTTTTTTTGCAATTCGTCTGCTCGTCTCAACATTTCACGCACGCTCTCGCCACCCTGACCTGTGAGAGAGCACGTGAAATGGAGAAACAATGATGTTAAATTCTAGGCTCGGTGGGCCCCCCGTCGAGGATGGTCAAGAAAGCAAAGAGGAATGATGAGCAGGCGGTGCCGGACAGGGGCCAGGTACGGCGGTAGGGTACTGTAGCCAAAGAACGATATCGATTAGTGATGCAGATCATCAAAATCGGGAAGCGATATTTGTGAGAAATCCTTCCAAACCTAAATTATTGATATCCGAGTGTATGGAACGAAAATTCGAAAACCGGGAATGTTTTTAGATATTTTAAATTTCTCGACTATCTATTCATTCGTTCATTCATTCACGATTTATTCCGTCCGATTTAATGTACAATTGCGATAGAGTTGGCCAGAGACTAGTTCTTCAGATGACGATGGACTTCCCGGCGTTCGACAACGTGGTCGTTGACTCATTCGATGAGTACCTCACGGAGGAACTCGCGGAGGAGGGCGAGATTCAGGTAAAGTGTGTTATCCGGATGATTCAGGGCACAAGTACTGTGAGAGATCATCACAGTGGAAAAAGTTGGTCAGAAAGGATAATAATAATAAACATGTCCTTTTTGTGAGCAAACGCATTTCCACAATTTCGAGCACCTATCCTCAATCTGCCTGTTTTTTTTTCCTGTGCGAACTGTCAAAGTCTGAATTGCTATCATATTAACTTTTTATCGATAGATCACTTTTTTATCCTCCCCCGTTGTCTCTCCCATTGTGCCCTCTCCGCGGCCTCTTTCATCGGAATGATCTGCAATACATTCATTCATTCATTCTTTTTTTTTCCCACCACGTGCACACAACACGGGCGGATAGTCCTCTGTGGGAAGTCGCTGAGTTACTCAGGACAGACTAACCCCCGCTACTTGGACGCGGGGGGGGGGGGGGGCGGCACAGCCAGCCTTGTCTGGATAGCGTCGTAATCAAGCTTTTATTCATTCATGACAATACATGAGCTACATTGATTCAATATATGAGCTGGTTTGGGAAAATATATAGTGCTCTGATCAGGGATGAGCTTCGACCTCGGTCAAACCAAATTCGGAGGTTCGAAGCAAATTATGTTGAAGCTCACGGGTATCGCTTGGTCTGATCAGTTATGAGCGCCATTATAGGCTTAAAATACGGGGGTAAAACCGGGCTGTTGTCCGATATCCGGCACTGTCCTCATCACTGACCTCCATACGAACGAGACAGGCCATGGCGCACAGCGGCACAGAATGACGATCAGACAGGCCGCCTTCAATTCAATCATTGAATTTCATTTCGACGCAATTTTCAATGCAGTTCAAAAACGAGCCCGCAGCCCAATTCCGTTCAATTCAAGGCAACTGAATAAAACTTAAACTTGAACTTGAACTGAATAATGCAGACAACACATTCGGGTTCTTGTCCATGTCGAATTCGAGCGCGCGCTTCTCACGTGTGTCATCTCCATAGAAATAGCTCTTGACCAAATCGCCGGTCTTCCCATCGATGGATCGAACCTGACAGAACTTTATAGATATTTTCACTTAGGCAACAACAGAGCTGAATGTGGAAAAAGTTGCGAATGAGAATGATAGGGAGAGAACTTGACGACGCGTCGGCGTGGCGAACCGATGAGGAGGAGTAGTTGGATGAAGGCGAGCGGATTAATCGCAGGCTAATGAATGTACTACAATAATAACCGACCTCAGAAAAGAAAAAGCAAGTAGAGCGTGAGCGGTTGACTTACATAGGCGAAATACTGCAAACAGCATGTGCAGAAGCATTTGATCGTGGGAATACAAGCGCTACGAGTTTGCAAGGGCTCTCAATATGCAAATAGAGAAAGAAACTGCACGACTACTTTAGTAGCCAACTGGAGATTCCTGTAAAAAATGATGATAAAATATCATTGGAGGAGCCTGTGGGAGAGGAAGACATGGAGGATGGGGAGAATGAGGAAGTTGTTGAAGAGGAGAAGGGCAGAACGATGGAAGTGAGGAGTATATGAAACATATTTTTTAAATGATGATACATTTTTTACAAAAATAGATAACAAAGTAAAATAGTCGAAAGTCCTTTAGAATCAAGAACCTCTTTTAGAATCAGAATCCTTAAAAACATGTTTAAACACAATTTTCATTTCATTTTAGAGCTGTGAATAAACAATTGCAGTACACTCGCGATGACTACCTGTTCTTTTTGCA
Organism: Pristionchus pacificus; assembly: GCA_000180635.4. Lineage (NCBI taxonomy): Eukaryota > Metazoa > Nematoda > Chromadorea > Rhabditida > Neodiplogasteridae > Pristionchus > Pristionchus pacificus. Next base: position 900,689 of record CM026577.1, read on the forward strand.
CCACTTTGCGACGAAGTACGAGCAGGACTGCCAGGAGGTACGGTTCCTGGCTCTTCTCTGTTTTTTGGCCCAATCATTTCTCGCGGAGTATCCCCTTTTCACATTCGGAGCGATCATAAAAAAAGAGAAAAAGATAAGTTTTCAGTTTCTCAGCCGATTCTTTGATTGGGGAGTACGGTTGCGGGTCCCGCGAAGCGGGACGACCGATGGAACAGGGTAGCTAGAGCTTTCTTGCTAGTACCACTGAAGAAATGGTCAGAAATTGGACTTAGACGCCGTATTATGCTTAGATGACTGCTACGCGTTGAAATGGGCTGCGTCGAGGACATTTTATGTTGGTTTGTATACCAATCAACCAATGAAGAATGTTCTCCGATTTTATGAGTTCTTGTCTAATGTAAATTATGTTCATCCATTGTCAGATCCGCGAGCAGCAGCAGCTCATCTACTCGGCGGCGAATGGCAAGCTGCAGCAGGAGCAGCTGCAGCTGCTGCAATACCTGCAACAGCAGAGAGTTCGTTGTTCTTATTGTTAGTACTGTGGTCCTCTTAGTGATGCTATAAGAGAAGAAGAAGGGACAGGGTAGATGACAGATCACAGAGTGAGACGTTTTCAGCTATTCAGCTCAAATATTCTTATAAACTCCATTTCTTGATCTATGTCGTCTCATTTCTCGTTAAATTGTGCAGTATCGGAACTATTTGAGAGAAAGATACATTTTATTTATCTGTATTTTTATATTATACGATTAATATTATTAATAAAATATTTAAAAATAAAGCATTACAGGACATCGTGGACGAGGAGCACAAGCTTATGATGGAGTACCTACAGGTGAATAACAATAATACAAATTGTAACTTTGAATATGACAAGGAACAATACTATTCTTCTTCTTATTTTTTTCGTTTCGGGGCACCTATGTAGTCAACCGCTTTGGCAGCTATATACTCTCTGCTGCAGAACCGCATCATGGCGCTGGACGAGCAGGAGCGAGAGCTGCAGCAGCAGCTGCAGGCGCTGCAGCCCGTGCAGCAGCTGCAGCGCCGCTTCATGGGCGGCAATATTGTGGAGGAGGAGGTGAGGGATTGGTAACGTTAAATGCGATGTCGCAACGTAGGAAGGAAAAGAAGGGGCAAGAATGAAAACTGGTGCTTTGGCGTTGCAGCGACGGGTGAAGTACAGAGATGTTCGGCTGTAGAAAATCTCAGTCGGAATGATAAGGATAAAAATTATTTTATTCACCATTTAATTTTTATGTTTTTTTTAAATATTTATTTTCGAAATTCGCAGGATGATTTCGAGGACGAAGAGATCGAGTACGATGAGGACGAAGAAGAGGAGGAGGAGGAGGGCGACTTACAGATGGTGGTCAGTGAAGAGCACGGGGTGGGATATCGGTGTATGCCCGCGACTTTAACCCCGGGGTTGAAGCCTAAAACCCAAGATTTCGGAAGGAAAAAAACGCGATTTTCATCAGTTTTCTTGCTGACAATGAACCTCCGATTTTGTGCAATTGTTCGATGATGATGCTCGTTACTGATGGTGGTAGTTAATTGATTTTTCCCAGATATTAGAATGCGGTAATTCGGAGTATTTTTTAAGTAGTGGTCGATTAAATTTCCTGAAGCTTGAATAAATTTGATCTGCATGTCGATTTTCAAGGTATTGAGACGGTGATATGGATTTATTGATGTTGTCGTTCAGTGACACTGAGATTTTTCGAGCTTCGACTGCCTGATAATCAATTTTTTTTTTTAATTTAACAAAATTAAGAATGTTATTAAATCATACTTTAGGTGGATGACGGCGTGGAGGAAATGGACGAGGACGAGTATGAGGAGGCATACGTGAGATTATTTATTTAATTATTTAAATTAATTCATTTTATTTAGTCATTTTACATCCTGCATTTTACGTGATTTAATCCAGATCGATTCCATATTTAATCCGTTTTTGGTGTTTTGGTGTCGTTTTTTAAGGTCTAAGAAATTAACGTGATGAGTGATCGTAGATTATCAGAAACATGTGTTAACTGGGGAAATTTAAGGTGAATATTGGTGCATATTTGTATTTTGTAATAATTTAAATATTATTGATTTTTATTTTTTTAGGAAATCATCGAATGCGAAGACGATGATCTGGATGATTATGTGAGATTACAATTTTTATACTAATATTTTGTAAAAAAAACTTTTTGCTAAACTTTTTGCTATGTTTAGTGCTAGGCTGAACCCAAACGAGTGAGTATCTGATTTCTGTACATAGTTATGAATTTTAAATAATTTTTTATTAATTATGAATTAATTAATTAATTAAAGGAGTCGGCGGAGGACGACGACGAGCCCCGCTGGAAGTGAGATGGGCTCCAATCAATAGGAGTAATGCCTATTTAATGTCTGGTTTTTTCTTGTAAATGATCAGGTAACTTGCTCATATCCCATTGCTTATTCAGCACGAGTTATTGCTATTGAGATCTCTGATGGTTTTGTTCGCAGGGTCCAATCAATATGAGCAACGCCTATTCAATGTCTGTTTTTAATTATTCCCTGTTGTTTTCGAAGATCTACTGAATGGTCTTTGTATTATTATCGGTTTTTTTCGAACTACTGTTTTCTAAATGTGTTGTCGGGAGCATAGTGACCTCCCTCACAGTTTCCCCTGGGTCCCTGGGTTTTAGGCTCCAATTTTATTTTCCTCATTTTGGCAAAATTCGTCTCTAAATGTCTTTTGCCTGTGCCAAAATCGCCTCATACCTTGTAAATTTTCGGTAGCCCAAATTACCTTGTCAACTGTGATCCTCTCCTCCATAGATCCTTTACTCAAAACAAAAGTTTCGCGTTGTGCATACACCTTTTTTTGGTCTGTTTCTTCTGTAGATGAGCAGTGCACTTTTGCGCTATAGCCTAGTGATAATTTATTCCCCCCACACACACACACAAAATCACAATTGATCGAAGTATTCTAGTAGACCCTATTCCACCCATTCCGTTGTATAATCCTGTTATTTGGCCCGATCTCGATTTTTACAGCCCAGATCAATGACTCAATTGTCTTTCCGTTTCTTGCGCCATTATCAGGTAATTTGCTCATATCCCCATGCTTATTCATAAGGAGTTATTGCTAGTGAGATCTCTGGTGTTTTTGTTCGCAGAGTTCCGATCAATATGAGTACTGCCGATTTATTATCCGTTTCGCATTGTCCCCTGCTATTTCCGAAGGTGTATGTCTTTTAATTTTTATCGATATTTACTTTTTTTTCGTACCGCTGTTGTTTAAGTAATGTAGTCCCTTATAAAAGATCATTCATTCTAAATTAGTTTGATTCGATAAATCTGTAAATTGGGAATTCTTCAACTGTGCACATGTATGTACATGGAATGGAATTGGGACTTTTTTAGGCATTTTTTTCGAATTTAATAATTCTTTTACGCCGTTCCCTAAAAGGGGTAGCGAGAGTCGACTCTGTAAATGGAAGCCTCTTCTCCTTGTTAATCAAGTTCGCGGATCTATATTGTGCACTCGGCCTTTGATTGCGCAGTCATTCAATCCGTGCAAGGCAATAGCTCTTCATCTTTCTCCCCTTATTTACAGAGTAGAGACTGTTCCCGTCTCTTCATTCCCCATTATGTCTCGCCAGTCAGAGAATCGAGAGAGCACGTGAAATGAAAAGAGTCCACCTATTACTATTCCTTGTGGACGCTCCCCTTTGTTGGCATTTCTCACCTGGGCGGATATTATTTGTCCGGTGATTCCTCCTCGTTTCTCAGATGGTCGTTTTCACTTCCGCAATCGAGGCAGTACTATTAACGTTGACAGGAAGGAGAATCCGTCTCCCCATCCCCCCCCCCCCCCTACGTGGAAAGATTGCACCCGGAGGGAACAGACGAATTCTTTTACACCTACGTGCATTTACACCAGGGGATTCGAGGATAGTAGAAAAAAAGAAGAGCTTGGAAACAATCTCATGCTCCTCAGCAACTACGGTCGATCAGAGAAAGGATATAGAATCGACTATTGAAAGAGATTTGAGACCCCTGGAGACTAGTCAGTGGGATGTAGTGCGATGTCCCCGAGGAGTAGATATCACACTCAGGTGAACCAGTGTTTCCCTCACGCACGCCGTACGCAAGCACTCACAACGAGAGCTTGTCACGGGGAGCGAAAGATTACGCTTGCTCGGCGTGGTTATTTCCTTGAGAGTTTCGTGCAGAATCATACTATCCGTGCCATCACTTTTAGCGTAAACTCGAACATTACTCAAGATAATCATGGCCTGTTCCTATCTTCAATAATTCAGCGCCTGATCAATAACGCTGCACTATCCAATTTCAAATTAAAAATGATTGTGTGAAACGCATCCATTTTTCTGGGTTATGATAATGTTCCATCCCGTTCCTATCACCGAAATAGTCTCATCTTGGCACATCATGTGCACTGATCATGTGGAATGGTTAGATAATGACTGTTTTATTGGCAGGCAATGAATTACCTTTTTCGCGCATCTCTAAATTACGCAAATAGCCTCGCAGTGATCACATGCCTGTAATGGGCGCGCCTCGAGAAGCGTGACTCTTCTTTTTTCGCCCTTCCCGTCACTCACGAATTGTTATCGTTTGCCCGTCTCATCTGTAATTTCTCGTCACTTTGTTAGTACTGTCCCGGCCTTGTCACTAATGCTACATTTGCAAACCATTTTTCGATTCTAGGCTCAGTTCAACGATGACATGACATCTAATAGGTCACGAAAAACGCTTGTTCGTTGGCATGTCACATTTCTCTATTTATAACACCAATTTGACGTTCGAGTAATGTTCCCTCACACAGGCAGAACAGCTAACAGTCACGAAAAGACGTTAAATGCCATCACCTCCTTTAGTGTGCGGGTGATTTGATCGTTTACACGAGTGTTAGCACACAATTTGCTGAGCAAACGTAGCGTTTGATGGGCGGCCTATTTCGATCTGAGAATTGAGTTGTGACTCAGAATTCGGCACTTATCTGTTTTTTGGCCCAGCCTTTTCTCGCAGAGTATTTGCTCCCTACCATTCTCATTTCCTGCCCCCTTCACATTCATAGCGGTATCACATTTTTAAAATGATACGATGGTAATTGCACACCTACTAAACCATTCCGCGCGGCAAACGCGTTAGCTCCGCCCACTTTCACTTCGTTTCACGCGTTTTTCGCCCGTTTTAACTAATTTTTCATAGTTTTTAATGATAAAACTCGATTTTTGGTATAGTTTCGCGTTCATTAAGCACCAATTATTCAATTAAAGCTTAAAGGGACCCGGCAGAGATAGAACATTTAATTTTATTTGAAGGAGCTTATTATTTATGGACAATTGCCAAAATATTAGAATTTTTTAAAAATTCTAAAATATTAAAAAATACAAAAAACAAAAATATGGTGTGCGTGCATGGTGTGTTCTACGGGCATGCCTGTTTCCTAATTTGGCACGTTGCCAACTTTTTCGATTATTCTTCGTTTCGGACTGGTGATATTTTCTGCTTTTGCGGTGTTTTGTCTATGTCTCTGTTAATATCGTATCCGGTATTTTATATTTGAATTTAGTTCAATTGTCAGGGTCCTTGTCTAGTTTTACGTGTTTTTATTAATTCGCACGTGCCCAGGTAGCCCTCAAGTACGACGCAAAGCACGGTCCGCATTTTCCGTATTTCCTTTTATTCCAAACTTCCTTTCTTCCATTCCTATTTCTCATTCTTGTTAATCACTATTGCATGCGCATTTCATCGATCAATACCGTATCTCACTATAAATGTGTATCGTTTTTCAGTTCGCGCCCCTCTGTCATGAGTGAGGAACAAAGCGACTTGCCCGGTCCCTTGAATGTGGACGCCGATAAACTCGAAGTGACCTATATCCGTCGAGGCCCGAATCATCCTTCTCACCCCTCTCAAGCGGCTCAAACAGTTCTCAGGCCCTGGTTATCTTATCCAGGTATCATAGCATTCCTTGCAGTACTTTTATAATATTCTTCGATTAGCGCTCGATTTTCTCATTGAATATTCCCTTACAGGACCGATGACGAGACTCCCCCTAGGCCGACTCTCCGCGCCTCTCAAAATCGTCACCTGGATACGGGTGTGTGTTTGGTAAGTGCCTTAATCGAGTCCTGACATCATAAAGTAGAGTTGAAAAGAGCTGAATTCGCCATGGGAGCAAAGCTCGAAAGTGCTATTCACCCAGAAAATCTATCATTTCAAAACTCACTTGATTTATCGGCATTTCCAAGGCGAGTGCTCTACGTTCAGTTCGTTTTCGGTTTTGCTTTATAATATTCATGGTCACTTAATTTTTAGTCTAACTCCCTCTCTTAAAATTATTGCGTAGAGGTCCTCTTCACTAATGGGAGAGAGGGGAACATAACGACAGGGAACGAATAAATCGAAACCGAATTTTCAACCCTAGTGTTCCTATTAGAGTAGTTCCTCTGACAGATCCCCTAAATGAGAGTCATTCCAGGACGAGTAAGAGGATCGCTTGCTGTCTATGTGGTGTGCTTCTCTTCGCGTTCGGGGTGTACGGTGGAATATTTTACTACTTCTTCTCGTCAAGCTCCTCGTACACGATCACCACTTACGCCCCGAGGGCCCCGATTGCTCCAATGGCCCCGGCCGCCCCGGCTTCCCATATGGAACCGCCCCGCCCGACGGGCCCTGTCGATCCGTGAGTTACCGTACTCAATCCTTATTAACGACAACACGGTAACGACAACAAGTCCATTTCAGAATCTGCCATCCGTCGAATATTCCGGACACTTTCTACAATCAAAGTTGGACTCTACTTCCTGCCCTGCGTCAATGCTTGTGAGTATAAAAGCTCATTAGTTGATTTATTGATTTTTTTCAGTCCGTTTCAACGTCGATCTGATGACGCAATTTAAGAATCGGATGGAGGATGGAGTGTGGGACAGAGAGAATCCGACAAAATTGCCTGTTGGAGGAGGTAAGCGAGAAGTTGCTGTACGGTGGTCAAACTAGTTCCCCGTCAATATGTGTTAGTATAGGGAGGATCACGCGAATTTCAGAAGACGCGTACAAGAAATACTCGATCGAATACGCACTTGCCCTCGCCCGAGACACAAATGGTAAGTGACCGGGAATTGCAATATGAATATCACTATGATACTTGGAGTTTGTTGTTGTTATTTTTATTATTGTTGTTTACATTTCTGTTGATTTGCAGTTACGTACGAGGAGCTGAACGGCTACTGGGGCAAGGAATATAACAAGGTGTGCTCGCTTTCTCGCCACTTACATACGAAAGAGCAACCCCGTATTGAAAGGTTCAGGCAAGGGTTTTTTTCAGGTGAAGTACTCTATCCGAAAAGTGAACGATCCATTGCCTCGCGTCGCTCTCGATTGCGATCAAGCCGTTTACACTGGTTAGTTCGTGATATAGATCCTAGATTACTGTATCTTTCACTTTTCTATTCGATTCCTCTTGAGATTCGTCCACTGATGTTGATCGAGCGCGCTCATCAGTCCAGAAGGGTTCCTTCACTACACTCAGTAAGTCGATACATCGATATCTCGTTGGTGGAACGAGTGTATGTGTGAAAGGAATATAGATAATTACTTTAGATGTCGCGTGCTTCTCTTCGCTCTTGTATTCGGCGAGTTCAAGTCAGCCATACTCGAGGTCGCGAATCATACTGCTGGGCGAGAAAATCGAGTAAGTGAGACAAGTACAACGAATAATATCTCCGAACGACGAATATTATCGTAGCAGTGACGTCCTCTGCAATGGCATTTAGATGACATTTTGTGCGTAATACCGACGGCAGTATTGGAAAAAAAAGAAATACTGTGACAATAGTACCTTGTGTTCTATTAGGTACGGTAGTAATTGTCGATCGTTCAACAGTTATTCACTGTTGACACCACTAATCGTCCCGATCGCGTCAATTTGCCGCGCGATTCGATCGAAACGCGAGCAGAACTGAAATTTCATTTTCAGCAACGGAGTGCGAGGGAACTCTGCGCGACTCAGGAACGCAGAGGAAGGAGCCGAAGCGCGCCTGGTGGTCCCCGAAGAAGAAATCGTCGCCCAAACTGGATTCGTCGCCGATGAAAGTGGACTCGTCCCCGTTGGATATCGATTCCTCCCCGGCCAAGTACGAGAACTACACCCCGACTGGTGAGTATCGTGAAGCAATCTCGCCAGTTGTTTGTGTGCTCAAAGTCATGTTGTAACATTTTATCGATTGGGACATAGAATTGAGGCTGTAACAATAATAGTATCTTGGGCGACAATTCATAACCACCCTACATTTCTTCCGAAATGTCACTGTCCCATTCATATTCTTCATCTTCATCGTGCCCTCCCTCCTCTCCTCTCAACATTTTCCCGTATTCAACCATGAGCACATCAAAAATGTCGTCATCCGGTGCTCCGATCCTCTTGAGAAAGCGATTGCTCTCGTATTCATCCCTCAGTTTCCAACTCTGTCCGATAATCTGTGGAAGAGGGAGGGGGTTAGCTAGGCCAAAATGCTAGTCATACTATACCTCTGTTCTCCACGGATGAGTACCCTTGCTCATCTTTCGTTTCACGCTTATCGCGACTCTTCCCTTTCTTGGAAGTAAACAGTCCCCTACTTCGACACGTTCACCAATGATCTTCCCAAAAACAAGCGAGTTGTGGTGCATTACCGACATCTTCATCTTCCTATTGAAGTAGTGCGCGGAACTGTTGAATTAGAATTCATTTCTTAGAATTTTACTATAAGATGAAATAGTGAAAAATACCAATGGAAGCGCTTGGGCGAGTAGAGCAAAGACATAGAGTGGAAAGATTCGCACAGTGCTGTTCCAGCTTCTGCAGAACATGCCAGAAAGACTTTAGCAAATTGTTCATCGAAGAGCATAGCGTAGATGAGCTTATACTCTTCAGAATCCTCCTACAAGTTAGAAAAGTACGGCGACATAAGTCACATTTATTATTTATTATCCGGCACACTTATTGTAAATGAATACCTTGATACATTCCTTCAGCGACTTCTGGTTTCTCCCTCCTATCTTTCGTTTCGGGCCTTTTCTTAGACCTCGTGAGACAGTGTGGGTGCACTTATCGACCAATTTGAACTCCTCATCCTTTTATATTAACGTTAACTAACTTGGAATGCGAAAACAAAAAGAAATCAACCTTCTTCCATTTGTGCTTTCCTGTGCAGTGTTTGACAAACGATCGCACATATTCTAGGGCAAGTGGCCGATCTTCCCGTTTCGGATATTTAGAGTTGATGTGATATAAATGATTAAAAAAGCTTTTGTACCACTTTGCCAGAGTGGGACAGCTTTCCATCTTCATTCCCTATGAAAATATTGTTGGATTAATTGATGCATTCACTACTACTCACTTTCCACCACTTCTTCCGCAACGGCTTTTGGACATGCCAGAAGTCCCTTTGTGCCTCGATGTCCTTCAGCTTGGGATTCTCTCTCAATCTCTTATCCACCATTGAATTAGAATCCGTCACGCGCATTCTAATAAGTATAGGTTGGAGTTTATTAATACAGTATCCAGTGCTAAACCATACTTCTGTACTCTGTTGGTTCAATTTGTGGCGATTCTCCACACTCCTGGCTACTAAGTAATTAATATATTTTACCTTACTGTGAATCCATCGTCGATAAGTTGCTCTAATACTGTCTCAGTTCCTCGAGACTCCATACTGACAGATTTACCATCTATATTTAGTACAATATTTTAAAGTAACTTCCTTACAAGTTAATTGAACCTATTCCAGGATCCTTCGATGAGAGGGAGGCGGCGCCAACGATGAGACCAAGAGAAGTATCGATTGCGCTGACTTTGCAGTTGGATGCGCACCAACCCGGTGAGTCATATTGACCATCCAATGCCAATACTACTCCTTCCGCCTATGTATTTTTGGGATGATTACGTTGCGATATCTAGGTTACCGGCGCAAATGCTTTCGAAGTGACTCTCGCATCAGTCTCCCATTCCTCATAGACTCGATCAATTGCGGGACTTCCATAAAATCGTATGGCATTGCGCATTGTTCTCTCTTTTGGAGTTGCAATGCCAAGAACTTCGCAGCATTCAAGCAAGCGCTGTAATAAAACTAAGGGTGTACTCTTGATAATTAATAAATTACCGGGAAAGGCGTGCCAGTCACGAATGCAGCGATGGGAAGCTCCTGATTCAATTGAAATACCTGGCTCTTTCCTGTTCCTTTTTTGGATTGGCTGTCCCATCGGAAATGCACCTTGCATTCCGTGCACTGGAATTTGACAGAAAGAGCACTTGCGATCTGTATCCATTCCATGCTGATCGGATCGATCAGCCCCCCGCAATCTTGACACCTCCGGAAAAGAGGTTCGAGATTGGCCTTAGCTACTAGGAAAAAGTCGGCGGCAGTCTTTTCCTCCTCTTCCTCAATTTCCTCCTCGTCTTCTTCAATCTGACTCGATTGAGAGGACAACTGGGGACGATAGGATGAGTCCTTCAAATGCACAGTGATAGATAGGTGGCCACGACACTCCCCTACCCATGTATGTGGTCATTTTCTAAAATGAGTTGGTAGTTCATGATGGATCAAGCCCGAGTACCGTATCCAATCGAATCTACAGTACTCCAATTTGCCGTATATGGTGTATTGTGCCGTATTGTGCACATAGGGATATAATAATTGGACTGATTTACATGGTGAATATCGTAAAGATCTTTTAATTTCAGCCGTTGGTGGAAGGAGTCGAAGAAGAGATTGTACGATTTGTTACATCACATGATGCGGAATGCGTTGTAAAAGGACTGTCAGTGAGTGATTGAGAGACGCTAATCTATTTATGATCATTCGTTTTAGAGTACAGAAGACTACAGTGCAACGAGGGATTCCCTGCGTTCTCCGTCTAATAACACATCTCCTTATCCAAAAATGCTGCTGATCCAAGTTGGAGGTATTGTAGAGTTTTTGATGAAATATAAGTGAATAACTTTTTTTATGATTTAGGAGAGGAGTTTATCGATGTGAGAGCAGTAGTGGCGTCGAAAGAATCGATTGTCTGCTCATAACTCCTTCGTCACTCATCATTCACAACGGAAGTGAAAGCAAAGTGTTGGAAAGGAGTAAGGTAAGGTCAAGAGATAATAAATCGAACTTTATTTATTGTCTTACATGCGAAACAACTAAATTGGGGAGCACCTAAGGTTTGTGATTAACCTCATCAGCCCTTTATTTGGTGGTATGATATTCTCTAAATCTCCCATCGGCGCTTTGGATATTAATTGGCAACTAAATTTTTTTAATAAATATTTTGATTCAATGGCCTAGTGAGGAACGCTATAGGCTGGCTAATACAGATTGGGAGTTCCTATCCCGAATGTGTCCAAAATCTGCTATTTTTAAGCTTATCGGGGAAGGAATTTATACATTGACATATGGTACTAACGTAACCCTGGTGCTGTGTGTTAGTTTATCCTCGGTGGGGAACTTTTTTAAAATTTCACGTGCCATAATAATTATTGTTCCATGTTAACTCGATTTACAGGTCAGAACGCCTATGACCCATGGGTCAAAATAAATTGTTAGTTCGTGATCATTACGGTAGCCATATACGCCAACTGTGGGTACTGTAATTTCGATTGGATACGGTACTCGGGTTTGATCCATCATGGCCTATCATCCCATTTTAGACCATGACCATATACATGGGTAGGAGAGTGCTCAATGATTGGGCCCTCCCCGGGCACCCTCGGTGGGTATCTATGGTCCTATGGTGATACTCGAAAATCCCCCATAAAACACAAACTGCTCTTTCTACTGTAGGAACACTGGATATGGCCGAGTCCATTCGATATGTAGATACAGTTTCCATTGTAGGAGGATCGATCGATTGGATGTCTAGCTGGCTGAGGGACAACGGAGGAATGTCGAATAGCTGCTGTAAGGACAATGGATGGAGGTCTAGGAAAGGAATCTAATTTCCTATCTTCACGATTCTAATCATTTGTATTGTTAGGATTCAATGATAGAAATTAGTAATGCACGTGTAACTAATATTTTGTATCGATTAATTTTGATTGAGACTAAATATTTATCATTTCTAATGTTTTCTGCTTAATTTTTGTTATGGTAAATATTTCTCTTGAAAATCGATCTCTACTGCCTACAGTGCCTCTCCGTACACCAGGTCTTCTCTTTTTGCATAATAAGTGCCGAAACACGTAAGACGTCACAGACATCGAAATACGGTGATAATATAGTACAAAACACCGTATCACTTATCTACTTTTACCTATTGTGTTTGGGTTTCAATATTTTAAAAAATCTGAGAGAGTGGAGGTTCTGATGTTTCCTTTTTGCATTTTTAATGCCGTATCACCCCTAGTGTCTTTCTGTGATAGTGAATAATGTCTTAACTGTACTCCCCTGCTCGTTCCCTTCGAATGTTGTTCCCTCGATATCACCACTGTCATCGACAGCGTCCTCGTCTAGATCATCAACCTTCCGTCGTTTCTATGAAGCGCATTTTTAGATAGTTTGCAATTGGTAACTAATACCTCCTGAACATCATCACCATCTAACGATCGAATCTGAGCAGCCTTTAAAGTCATTTAATACGTGCTACTCGTCAAAGGTAAAACCAAATACCTTAGGCGCTCCATGCTCATCGAAATGAATGGGACACCATCTGATGTCTTCCTTAGCTTCGATCCTATCCCTTATCGATTCCAATTCCCGCTTACTACTAACTGCATCCAAGCCAAGTGAGGCCACCCACACCCGCTGGTGAGCAATCTTCGAATTGGCAGGAAAAACACGCGAACCAAGTGATGACGAGCCACATCGAGCACACTTTCGTACTCGCTGTTTGAGCATTTCTAAGCTGAATGTCGTTAAAGGATTCGCAAATCAATTGCATCGTTTAATAGCTAAAACAATGATCTGACTTTATAGAAATGACATAAATGCGATGAGAGGCAAGGAGAGAAATGGAGAATTTTAGTCTCAGTACTCGCGCGCGCGTTAATAAGGACATTACTCGACCAAAATCAATGAAAAAAGGTGCGCGAGCATGATTATAGTCAGTTATAACAGTGAAATAGCGAAATACTGGCTCCATCATCGGTTAGAAAAGTTGTCATGTTGACAACTTCGAACGAGTTTAGCAACAGAAATCGCGCAGGGCACGTTTTAACGAACATTTCTCGACCAAAATAAACGCAAAAGATGGGCTAAAGCGACTATAATCATATTATAACGGATAATTATCGAAAGAATCGCTACATCGCAGCAAGTGCACTAGTGATGTTGAAAAGTCAGGCCACCGTAGCTTTAGAACTCGCACAGAACACGGTACAAAGGACATTGCTCAGTCAAAATAGATGCAAACAGTAAGCAAACGTTAGTATGGCAGTGCTAACCCCAAAAATTTGAAAACTGAATGGTAAATTGAGCAAAAAAACAGTGAAAACTGAGCAACAGAAGAGAAACCCGAGGAGTAAGGATCTGGCGGGGGGCGTAGGCCCTTTGGGTCAGAGGGTTGGCTACTACAGTATTTCAAACTATGAGTTCAAATGTGTCACATATTTATTGTTCAGTCACAATTAATATTAATTAATAATTTATAATTCTGACGTAATTATTTATTTATTTATTCATTTCGTATTTATTTATAAATAATTCAGTGATTATTTTAGTCATGGCTACCAAGTACGGAGATTTTAACCGTTGGTCGACTTCATTGAAGAGTCTCATGGCTCGTCTCGACGACCTGAACGGGGTCTACGAGCACAAGCTCTGTTTGACCATTGCGACCAATCACGAGTCTCCACAGATCCATTTATATGGAGACAAGGAACTTGTAAGATCAGTCGTAAGGTCGAATCTATTGGAGCAGATGGAATTGTCTGATGACTGCTCTACTGTCATCCAGTTTCCCCTTACTGGAGATTTGGCAGGAGACGTCGACCCCAATACCGTGAGTGAATACTAGAAGCGACTTATGGCATGATTGTATCTGTTAAATGAGAGCATCTGAGATGAAGGGAAACCATCGATCTACAGTAACCGTATCGATCTACAGTTACCGTATCGATCTACAGTAACCTATCGATCTACAGTAAACGTATCGATCTACAGTAACCGTATCGATCTACAGTAACCGTATCGATCTACAGTAACCGTATCGATCTACAGTAACCGTATCGATCTACAGCAACCGTATCGATCTACAGTAACCGTATCGATCTACAGTAACCGTATCGATCTACAGTAACCGTATCGACCTACAGTAACCGTATCGACCTACAGTAACCGTATCGACCTACAGTAACCGTATCGATCTACAGTAACCGTATCGATCTACAGTAACCGTATCGACCTACAGTAACCGTATCGATCTACAGTAACCGTATATATCGATCCTACCTTTCTGATCTTGAGTTTCGATCTATCGTACTCTTTCCAGACCGCCAAGCCGTCGATAAACAAAAGGAGAGGGGTGGTTGACTGTCTCGAGATCGAAAACTTTCCCTCCAAGTTCGTCTTCAAAAAGGGAGCCCCTCCTCTATGGTGGCCAGAAAACGTGGTATTCGGATCCTTCCATAAGGGCCGCAATGCCTCGGAGAAAGGTATGAATTTGCCTTTCCTTCTACACAATTGTGAATATGCATCTAATTTGAGGGGGGGGGGTCATATATCATATTAGTGTGTGATCGATAGGAGACAATAACTTAATCCAGGCGAGGTCTCTGCGGACATGGGGGCTGTTCTCAGTTCCTATGGGGATTACAGTCGGAGAAGAGCAGATGCTCTAGAAAACATGGAATGGGACACGGCTTTGCCGGTGAGTATCATAGGAGTACGGTAACTATCGATTATATTTTCGTAAATTCACATGGATTACGGTAGGTAATTGATATTCTAATCAGATGATGAAGAGGCTGCGTCTGAAGGAGATCTCCTATGGAGAGGGGAAGTCGGCTATGAGTACCATAGTGAAATCTCGAGATGAGGTGATACAATGAAACATGGGATAAATGACACAATTATAATTCAGCCGGAGATCGCTACTCAGTCCAATCTGGGCGGTCGTGAGGAGGAGAGGGAGAACGATGAAGGGAATAATGAGGTATTAGTGATCTTGGTATACGGTAATGAAAGAATATGCAACTAAACGATAAGCAGAACATGGAAATAGTATGGGGAGCATATATGTACGTAATATGGCCTATGTTAAGATCGGGGAAGAGCTGGAGGAGAGAAGGGGGGACGAAGAAGTAATGGGACAGGAACCAAGAACTGCCGAGGAGATGGTATCGATAGTAGGGGAAGGAAGAGCAGAGGGACAAGAGAATATTGTGAGTGATCTATACTTATTGACTCGAATTGAGTAAAATCAAGGGATACGGTAGACATATTTCAATGGAAAAAAGAGATAGGGAAATGAAATGTTTAATTAATCCTTCTATCTCGTCATCATCCCTCTATTGTCTCCCTCACTATCTCTATTTTTAAGGAGTATCTCGTGAGAGATGAGGAGAGAAGGGAGGGGGGGGAATGATGTCGGTACCCTATCCCTCATTATACCTGACGATTGATTCAAATGACAATCCAAATCAGATAAATAAAGGAGAGGGAATATGACATCATAGTAATGGTCGTTATCTAATATCTACCCCTTTTCCTAATGTACAGCAGGAAGTAGGGAAGGAGTGGGGAAGTAGTAAAATTAGAGAAAAGCATACCACTATCGACAAAAGCGGACGAAATGACCCAAAACCTAACCACCGCAAGAGTAATATCCTTCAAAAATTGTGATAGCAAACCGCATCCTAGGTTTCATGACCTGAGTATTTGACCCTGCAGGTAGGGGTGGGGAGGGAGGATGAAACAGGGAAAGGGAGGGTATCGGAGGAAGGAGGGGAGAGGGGGGTGGCAGGAGTCAGTTCCCTTTCCCTCATTATATCTGGAGATTGATTCAAATAACAATCCGATCCAGACAAATAAAGGAGAGGGAAAATGACACCATCTAATTAGTTATCATGTTTCTCTTATATAAATCCTAATGTGCCCCAAGAAGTAGGGAGCGAGAGGGGAAAGGAAATGGGTACGGAGAGATAAATAGGGAGGATGAAACAGTGAAAGAGCGGGATCAGTGATCGGAGGAAGGAGGGAAAATAGGGAGGGATGCATGGTGAAATTAATCTACTCTACTATTACATTAACAAGAGAATTGAAGAAACTTGTTTAGTTGAAGGCTATCGATAAGATACCGGATGAAGGAGCATGGAAGGGAACGGAAGAAGGATCAGGAAGAATAATGAGAGGGAATGGAAGAGGAGGAGTGAGAGGACAGACAAGAGGAGGAATGAGAGGATCGAGAGGAAGAGGAGGGGTGAGGGATCTATCTACGAAATCAATGAGAAGCATAACCTATTCAGGGTGCTGGAGGAATGAGAAGTGAGATGGGAGAGGGAATGGAGATGATGCAAATGAGGGATGGAAATGGAATGATGGAGGAAGTGAGTAAACATCATAATTGATTGGAACATAAATGTGAATGGGGAATGGAAGGGGAATCAATAATCGGTGTAACTTAGATGGACAGCCAATGGAATGTGATGGATGTGGGAGGAGCAATGGGAAGAGATGGAGATCGATATGAGGTGATTATCATAGATAGAAACAATAATATGCATATTGGAATCAGATGGGAAAGGAGGGGAAATGTCACTATTGAAATATTGCAGATTCAGGGCGGAGAGGGATTGAGAATGGAAGAACACGGAATGAATGGAATGGATGGAGGAATAGGGAAGAAGAGAGGAGTGAGTGATAAATGTTATTCGAGAAACAGTCTATGTTCAGGCAATGGAGGAGTACGGTAGGGAAGAAGAAGGGATGAGGGACATGGAACTGACTGTGGATGTGGATGGAATGAAAAGAGGGAGAGGGGGTGCAGCAACGAGAGGAGGAGGGGGAAGGGGAGGGACTGTGAAAAGAGAAAGAGGAGGAATGATTGCGATGACGGGAGGAGTGAGTGAATAATATAGCTTATAAATCGAATGAAACACTAGTTCATAACGAGAGCAAGGGAAAAGAACGGAAAGAGAAACAGCGAAAATGCGGGAGTAAATCAACAATATTTAGGGATACGAAATGGAAGGAAGAGGAGAGAGAGGCAATGGACGGATGGAGGGATGGAACAGAATGAGCGATGGGGGAGGAATTGTGAGAGGAGGTGGAATGGAAATGGGAATGGTAAGAGTTAGTGACCCACCTTCATTCTGCTTGAGAGGGAGGGAGTGAGGAGTGAAGATCCAATCTGGAATGAAATACTTTAAGATCGGAGTGGGAAGACCGGGACAGAGAGAGGAAACAACCTATCAGAGATTGGTGAAGAGACTCGATCTTGAGGACCCCGTTCGTTTCAAAATTTAATCCCTTTTTCATTGGCTAGTATTACTCATATCTGATTTTGATCTCTCAGAAGCCTCTCATGCCTCGTCCTCCCAAAGTGCCCACCCTCTCACCTGATGTCAACGAGATAACTCTCAATTTAACATTCGTTCGTTATTCTCTTTTTCTATAATATGAACGATATCTGTCCAGGTCGGGTACTACAACTCAATGCTGACTCTGACGACCAATCCAGATTGTACACTCTCCTTCAATCTGCACAATCTCCCTTCCTTCCCTATCATCAGAGGACTAAAGTTCCGAGCGAGATTCCATAATGGAAAGATTATCTCCACTAGCATTCCGATTAGTGCATGGGCCACTGCAGCCGTTCACGATGTTATCATTGAATATTATCGTAGCTAAATTACATCTAAGAAATATCCTGTTTTGTTGTTCTCAAAGTTATCGCATAAAGATACCCCTCTTCCCTCCAGACACTTGACACGAGTATGTGAATCCGAAATGAGATTTCCGAAAATCCGAAAATATTTAATAAAAATAAATTAAATTAAATATAAAAATATAATTTTACAGAAAAGTCAGTGTTCAATCAGTGAGAAAATCAACAGCCCTCTGAGGGAGAGGGCTCGCTACCTCTGTCTCAGAGGTCTGTCTATCAGAAACTTCGAGAAGGAAAGAGTGGTAGACAAACCTCTGAGTCAGAGGGCTCTCTATCAAAAAGTCAAATTTGCATAAAAATACATTTTAATCGTTTTAATTATTAATTATTATAATTATTGAAACATAAAACTTGCCAGGAGGCGGTAAAGGAAGTATTAGCTCATATTGTAAAAGATAAAACTCCCTAGTCATCCCTCAACTGAAAGAGGACGAAAGAGCATGATTTTCATTTCCTTTACCACCTCCATTCACTTTTTCTTCCTCACTTCCTTCTCAGATGAGTAGACGCCATTCATCTACATTCAACCTCACTGGTACGAAGAGAAGGGCAACGCCCTCTCCAACTCGCTCACCTTCTCGTCTTCCTTCTTCTCGTGTTCCCATCCGTCCTCCTCGCCCCGTTGCTCCTCCTCCTCTGCTCGTTGTTGCCGACTCTGGAGATGGAATAGTGCAGATTGACATTCTTGACCAGTTTGTGTTTCACTTAGATAGATTTAAACAGGTTTGATCATTTAGACCTGATCTCCCTACGAGGGAAGATAGATATGGTGACGACATCAGAGGCAACACTAATCTAGTTGGATGCAGCACCACGATTGGTGAGGTTTCACACAGAGAGGGAGGGGAAGTATTCAGGGAGAAGAGGGAGAAAGGGGAGAAATATTGGAGAGGGGAAGGAATCACTACCCTCCCCCCCATTATGACTGGAGATTGATCTCAATTACAATCGAATCCAGGCAAATAGAGAGTAGGGTCATGTGACTCGGTTCCAACTAATCAGAGAAAAGAGGGAGAAAAAGAAAGAAAAGTTTCAGATACATGTCACCTGGCACTTCCGGACTGCGACATCGATGGAAAAGTGCTGAGAGGGAGGAAACTGCGCTACGTGGCGTGTCGATTGCAGAAGATTGGAGGTGCATCGCCTGAAATGATAAATTATAGTTAACGCAATAAGTTTAGATCAGTCGATAGCAGTTTGCTCGTGTGACCAAAGTAGGAGAAATAGAATCGAGGTGATTAATAGAACGAAAGATAAGCGAACGATAAGCATCCGCATTCCAGAGAATTGACCCAGCTGTAATGATCGGTAGTTACGAGGAATATCAACGGGAAGAATGTCTCCATCTCTCTATTGCTCGATCTCTCCCTATTTGCACTGATTTCCTATCTGAGATCGAGCATGCGGTAGTAATAGAGGAATCAGTGCAGTTCTCAGTTGATCCATGCCTCTTCCTTGTTAGAGACAAATGGAATAGTAGTGGAGTGATTAAGATTACTCGAATGACTCTCACGTGTCTCACGTGTCATTCCCAGAGATGTACTCACTGCATGTAAGAAATATAAAATATATCAACTATTATGAGCACTTTAATGATTCAGGACAATTCAATCTGGCCATCAAGAAAATATTCAAGAGATACGAGAGGAAATTGAAGAAGAAGAAGAGTCGCGCCCACCTCTAGTAATGGCCGATCCTCTCCCGAACTGCGTACACGGCTCATCAATGGAGTCGAGAAGGGCAGGTACTGAAAGAATTATAATTCATTATGACAAATAAATAATTTGAGTAATGCGAATCGTCGATAGAGATGGGGTGGTGAGACAAGAAAGTGTCCACCTCCAATACTCTCAGTGTTGCAAACATCTTGTGCACTCTCTCCCACTCGTACCACTCTCAACATCATTTGCTCTCGAGAGAAGACTTCTCATCCATTACGAGGCGTCGTTCACGCAAGGAGCTGTTAGCCTTACCGGTTAGAATTATTTACAAGTAGATAATCAATGAATTCTCGTTTATATACAGGATACTGGAATATTCTAAGAGAGTTTTCGAATCAGAGATGAACAGGATCCAGATGTGATTCTTTCTCTCTCATCCCTTAAACGAGGCTGGACTGAATATCTATCTCATCTAGATGTTCCATCACAACAATTTCTTTGTCCCAAATGTGGACTGTATCCGGAGACGCTCATTTTTGACGCCACAACGATAGGAAACACGCGGAGATCTCGCTTCTTATGCAGCTAAGAGGGACACTAATAAAGTGAGATTGTAATTGAAACATAGAAACGCGAGGTGTCCATTGAACAGATTCTCAATTCGCACACCCCTGGATGGTTTGGAACTAGAGAGATGAGACGACAGATGAGAGCATTCTCAAACGGTGAAGGGCCAGTGAAGTTCGAATGAATAGAAATATAATTACAATTAATTTCCTATAATTTAGAACATGGGTACCCACCGAATTCACTGCTCTCATCCGTGATTCCATCGGATCTAATGACATGTTCAATATCCGTTATCAACCTTTTTACAATATGATGTTCTCAGATAGTCCAATACCGGACATTCTTAAGGTTATCATTTCTACACAAAAGGAATATAAAATAAGTTAAATTTGATCTTACCAGGTTGGCAGTGACGGACGGGCTCGCCAGCTCTTGACTTCAATTATCGACGAGACCGTTCAGTATTCTGAAAAGGAAACTGCTGAAGATATGCTACGGTATATGCCTATACTGTACATCGCATTGTGCGAGATTGGATTCGATTCGATTCCCAAGTCTCTCTTCGAAGGTGCGTTCGAACTAGGCTTTACAATTATTGGGGAATTCAAAATTTCAGTTCTCCGTGCCGCCCTCACTCTCAATGATTCTATTCTGAGAAGCCCAATAAGGAGAGATTCGATATACGGTCCTCCTATCGATACATTACTGGAATATTACCCCAACTGGCCACTGAAGAGAGGGAGGCCAATCTATCAAAAGGATTCGAGAACAGATAACATGGACTGTTCACAGAAGCTAGGACGTGGGACCCCTCCTATTGAGCAAAATATACAAAATCATTTTTAGATGGTCATGATAAGCTCTCTCCTGGTATTATGATTGCAACTTGCCATCATAGATATACATATGGATTCTCCATACTGACTTCGTGCGAGAGCCCCCGACATATATTTGAGATGCTAATAACACGAATGGATGGAGGAGATATGCCCAGGAATATAATCTATGACAATTCCTGTCACCTATCTGCTTACTGTCTTGCAAGGGAGCCTGGCAGATTCAAGTGCACTCGATTTTTCATAGATAGGTTAGATTTCACAGGAATAACTAAAATCAAACAAATTCTGTCGTAGATTTCACGAGAAGAATCATAGAACGTGCTCTCCCACAATGAAGATGTCTGCCTATTCTAGCGATGAAGCGCTCGCCAAGATCAACACTCAGTCTGTAGAGCAGACAAATGCAACTCTTAGACATATTCGTAATATCATCCCCTTTCTCAGTGTAGACAAGTATCGCAAATGTCTAATGTTATACTTATCTCGAAACCAGAGAAAAAGTCTGATTAAATAACCACAGTCCGGTTTCTATGTTCACTTTTTTGCTGTTCATTTAAGATTCGTTTGTTTTAGTTGTTATTCATAAGGTACTGACCACCTGATAAATCGGTCTTTCCAGTGTGAATTGGCCGGGAAAGTGAAGGTGCCAGAGGAAAAGACGACTTCATCGTGACGAGTCTGTACTGGCGCGTCTGAAACGGTTCTCGCATAATATCTAAAAAAATAAACAATCGATTTTCATACAGCCAAAGGTCTATGTTCGTGCATTTCCTACCGCATCTTAATAGTATTGCCTAACCAGAAAACACCAGACCAACGATAAGAATAACTAACGTGTAGGAATGTCCACGATCCGCTTCGGTTTGCTGATATGGGCGGCGCGCTAAACGTGTTCTCCGAAGCAGCGAACACGTCCATCTGGAAGGTTCTACCATTAAAATAAAAGGATTTCGAGCTGTTGATCTTCTGATAATGACACAGACTATCGGGAACACAGGAATATAAATATATATAAAACAGGAATATATTCGAATATAAATATAAATACGAGAAACGACTCAACACGCGAAGTGGGAGAATATCGAATGTGAGTGGAGGAAGGGAAGAGGATCGAGAGGTAGATCATGCGCGCGCTATCTATATGAATTAATAAAGGCAAAATAGGAGCATTCAAGTGATCAGGCAACACTAACTCAGCGGGGGGAAGAGAACAGCAACAGTAACTAATGAGAGAGGAAATAGTGGAGTCACAAAATGCTGATAATAATAAATATACTGTAACTATAAAGACATCAGAACGGTAATTACACAGTATTGATTAATAATATGCATACAGGTAGCCAAACCTCTGACCCAGAGGTAGACAGCCCTCTGAGGGAGAGGTAGCCAACCCCCTGAGAGAGAGGGCCTACGCCCCCCAGGCTAGATCCTTAATGAACCCGAGAACCCGGAAAAACTTGGCTATTTGCCAGCGATCGCGACGACTTTCGCGAAATAGGCTTGCCCGTAGACCACACCACTGAGCTAATACCGTAATTACACCATAATTGTATTTATTTTTAATTTATTAAATAAATATTATTTTAATTATTTTTTTTTTCTTAAGTGATTCAGAATGATGGTCTCTTCGAAATATGTTCACATCAAAAATCTATGTCAGGTCCCTAATTTAAACGAGACGGTATTACTAGCAATTTCGTACGCGCGTGAACAAGAAAACAACTGCGTCAAATGGATAGTAGCCCGGGCCAAAAAAAACAGAGAAGTTCCCAGAATTCGAGAGGCGTTTCTGTCCTATTTGAGTAGGGCGTAGGCTTTTCGAAACGTCTTTTAGCTGGACAGCGTCTGATTGTGAATCAGACGCTTTCAAAGCCTTCCTGAAGCGATCGTGATTCAGACAGTATATGCGCCCCTGAATAAGAATGTTTCCAAATTTATTTTGAAGGACTATCCCCCGGGTTTATACGTTTTCAAAAGCTGCCTGAGCCTCTGAATCACGGGTTTCGTGGTCTTTTCTGAGAGAAAGCTATCATCCGGGTGTCGACGCCTTTATGCGCTTTCTGAGCCTCTGATTTAGAGTGATTTTGTGACCCTTACTAAAACGCCCATCCTGTTCAGTTCTGTAACGGTTTCGAGGTGCCCATTGATCTGCCCTATCACGTTCTTCTGTGTCTCTTGGGTGCACGCACTTCACTTCACGCAGTGTGTTGGACCGGAACTGCTAGGGTGAGCAATACTGTCGTCTCTTCTTTTCCCTTATCTCTCACCATTCAGAGCAGCTAGAGATCGTGGGAAAGTGAGAGGGTTCAGACAATTCAGGAGCAAGGAACTACCGTCTCTCTAATTTCCCCTTATCTCTCACGAGTCAG